>OZ010580.1:131844499-132139499 GCA_963932145.1 Acanthosepion lycidas | reverse complement strand
ACCCAATTACTAACAACCTAGTCCACTTTATTTGGTTTTGTTTCAATTAAAGAGAAGCGATACCATAAAAATTTACAATTATTTCAATTTTCCCAATAAGTTTAATATTCTTTCATTTTGAGTGTAGAAACTAGCTTGGCATGATGTAACATGGTAAATCTTATTTGTGTTAACTATTACATGTTGCTATTACAAATAGATTTGTATTAAAAACAATATTTCAAAAGTTTTACAATTATTTTGAGAAAATATACATTAAAAGTTGCAATTTAAACATGAATAATATTGCATCATTAATAAGTGCTATAATATTTTATTGAAATGGTTAAAATATCCAGACACTAGTATAAATTTAAATACTAATTCTGATGGAGAATACATTTCTTATACATATTTTCTAACCAGAAAATATTTCTGCCAATAATTTTTCATAAAATAAACATTCTTAAATATGAAGAGTCCATCTTTAGATTTATTATCTAGAATGAAAAATTGCTTTACAAATAATTTTCATATAGTAAATAATAATGCATTTGTTTTGTTGCTTAATATTAAAATGCAAAAGAACTATTCTATTGGGTTGGAACTAAAGGTTGTAGGATTTTTCAATAGATTTATTTGACATGTGACTGAAATTTATGACATACTTATTCTGAAAGCTGACATTTCAATACATTTGAGTGTGGCAAAGCATAAAATAAGACTTTTTTTTTTTTTCTCACTAGCCCTGAGAAACAACTGTAAACATCCTGAAAATATTTTAGATTATCCCAAGATTAAATGTATTTTTTTAATTTATCATTTATAATTACTAATAGTATTTTAAAAAAAAAAATCATTAAAATGTTTAGGAAATTAATTAAAAAAGCTAAAATATTAAAGTTTTAAAATGAATAAATAAAAAACAGTTAAATTTTACTGTATTTAAAAGGAAATCACAACATTATTTTTATTTAACCATTCTGATTAAATCACCTTGAATAATTTTTACATAAAAATACTCGTACTAATTAATTTTCACTTTCATAACAAGTTTCATCATAATTTAAGAAATTGTGTTCCAGGCATTTATTTTCTTTATGAAGAATTTTAGTGCATTCCAACTATTCACAATCAAAAACGTTTTAAAGTTGTTATCAAAACATTTTCACTACAATTACCTGTCTTGGGTCATGACTAAATTTAAATTTTCCATGTTTATTATTTTTTAAATTTCATTTATCATTCAAGTTTCATTCACCAGTTTTAAAAGAAGCGCTTCAGTTTATTTGTTTTGTGCATGCCTGTTCCATTTATGAAAAGGCCCCACCCTGCAGTTGTTGAGAATATTTGTTTTTAAGGAATTAGCTACTTTTAGAACAGTTATGAACTTTAAATTAAAAATTTATCATGCCAGCATAATCCCAAAATCCCTAACTGGTCACATCCCAAAATAATGTTTCATCATTCCAAGGATGATGTTAATTTTGAGAACTATTGTGTGGTTTCTGAATTTTAAATGTTTTCACATTAGAAGTGAAAATGGACAAATTTGATGCCGTTTTATTTTTTAGAAAGAAAGAAAAAAAAAAAAAAAAAAACACTGCACAAACAACAAAAAATATGTACCATTTATAGAGATGGTTCCAAAACTAAGAGTACAGTTCATAAGTAGTTCACCAGGTTTAAGAATAGAAATCTTGTTCTGGAGAACCGATAATGCACAGAGATCTCACATCAGTGTTGGAAGGCATTTGAAAATGCTTGGATACATGAATCACTACAATGTTTCGGTGCCTCACAATTTAATGGAAAAAATTTTATGGATCCATTGTAAAGAATGATCACAGGCAATGAAAAAAGAATTGTTTACAACAATGTGGAGTGAAAAAGTCCCGGAGAAGAGGAAATGCCAGTCTGTATCTAAAGAAGGTGATGCTGCATATCATGGGATTAAAGGCATTGTGTATTACAACCTCCTTCTGCAAAATCAGATGTTAAATTCAGAAAAGTACTGTTACCAATTGAACCAATTAAAGGCAGCAATTGATGAAAAGTGTCCAGATGTGGCCAATCAAAAGGATGTCATTTTCTATCATGACAATGCCAAATCTCACATCTCTTGTCAGCCCAGAAGAAACTGGTACAGCTTGACTGGTATATCTTACTACACCCTCAATACTCACCTTCAATTTAACACTTATTTTGATTCCTACAAAATTCTTTTAATGGGAAAAATTTCAATTCTCTGTAAAAATAATTTAGCCTTATCAGCCCATAATAGGTTTCAGCTAAATTCCTGGTGTCCTCTCCGAATTGTTGAAAAATCTGAATATGTGATGTTAGTGCAATTAAACTGATATATCTATAAAAAAAAAATAAAAAAATAAAAATAACTGTTGAAAATCAAGTATTGCAAGTTGATTTGATATGAAAGTAAATTGATTAATCTTTCAATTTAGCCTCCTTGGTATTACTAGTTATGAGATATGGTTTTGGAAATCTACAATTTAAAAAAAAAAAAAAAAAAAAACTATAAACTTTCATTCCAACCCAATACATTATTTATAGTGTGTGGAGGAATACCTCCCACATTAACTAGATGAAGACACCATTGCTATTCTTTTACTATTATGTGGGTGGTATTTCTGCAACACAAGTATATAACTGTAATAACTCATTATCAAAATATTTTGCTCTTTGATGAATCGCAAAGTTTCTTGATAATTTATTCACATAAAATATTCAATTAAAATTACTATATAATTTAATCTTTTAATGAAAAATTTCAGCATTATCTTTTGATGGTCAACTCTACAGTCACTTATTCAGTAAAAAAAAAAAAAAAAAAAAAAATGTATTTCAGAAGAGGTGGAGATACAGTGTGTGTGTGTGTGTGTGTGTGTGTATGTGTGTTTTGTTCTCCTACCCACCAAAAATTTATTATAAACATTAAAAGGAAAATATTTTAATAATCAAATGTTTTTAGTGACACTAATTCCAGAGTTGGATAGAAATAATTCAAAATTTTATTAAAATGAAAGTACAAGTGATACCTGAAAATTAAGATAAAAATAGTCCAGGGCCTGAGATTTAATGTTATCCTGGGAACAATAAAACATTAGTTGGAGATAACCACCAGTTAGGTTTTTGGAGACAATGACGGGCCAATAAAAAAATTTTTTGATTGAAATTTCATTTATTCTAAAAGCAACTAAAAAATAAATTACTTCTCAACAATAGTGGGAGAGAGAGGCTTTTAATAAATGGAGCAGGCATGCACAAACACAAAACAAACTGGAGTGCTTCTTTTAAAACTGGTGGATGAAACTTGAATGATAAATAAAGTTTTAAAAACTTAAATTTAAATATTTGTATTATTTATCTTTTAATCTGAAAAACATTAGTATCCATTTGTAAGAAATATTTTTAATAAATAGAACAAGAAAATTAGAT
The DNA here is from genome assembly GCA_963932145.1 of Acanthosepion lycidas. Classification (NCBI taxonomy): domain Eukaryota; kingdom Metazoa; phylum Mollusca; class Cephalopoda; order Sepiida; family Sepiidae; genus Acanthosepion; species Acanthosepion lycidas. Next base: position 132,136,064 of record OZ010580.1, on the reverse strand, counting down.
TTTTTGTCAATTTTTGGTTAAAAACCTTGAATGAACCACTAGCAAACAATATTTATGTGTTATGTCTCTTGCTTATAATAAACTAAATTAAAAATACAATGGAAAATTTTAAAAAATGATAAAAACAGAAAATTTAGTCATGATGCAATGCAGGTAATTGCAAATGAAAATATTTTGATAAAGACTTTAAAACTTTTTGATTGTGAATAGTTGGAATGCACTAATATTCTTTATATAGAAAATAAATGCCTAGAGGACAATTCTTAAAGTATGATAAAAGTCAGTCTGGGCATGAAAATTAATTTATAAACATTTCCAGGTAAAAATTATTAAAGATGATTTAACAAAATTGTTTAAATAAAAATGTGATTAAAATTTAACTAATATGTTTTTGTATTTTATTAATTCTTAAAACTTTAACATTTTGGCTTTTTTAATTTTTCTTTCATCAGTAATACTTGCATGAAAAACAGAATAATGGCTGCAGGGCTTAGAGACGACAGTTTAAAGATTTAATAGACCAAAATAAATATTTCCTAAATATTTTAATGTTATGCTACAAACTATAAATTATAACAAAGTAAAGAAAAAAAAAATACATTTTGATTTTGGAACATTTTAAAATTTTGTAAGTGTGAGGATGGGGAACAATAATGAAAAAAATTAGTCTGGATCCTTGATTTGCTCATTCAAAGTTTTTTTTTTTTTTTTTAACTATACAAATGAAACACTGTGTATATATTACCAGCATTACTATGCTACTTTTCCACATGGTCACCACTAAAACTGATGGACTTGTCTCAATGGTGCATAAGTGAATAAATATTCTCCTTGAGAATGTGTGATCAAGTCACTGGAGACACCCTTGTACTTCTGCAACAAGAGCCTCATCTGTTTGAAACCAGTGTCATTGATTGCCCATGTGTCAATCAACACCTTCACACAAGTGTCCTGGTCTCTGCACAGTGTTACAAAGTATCTGTGCTAAAAGTCTAGCTAGATGGTTTAAAGTTCATCTTTTGCATCCCAGAACTGGATACTTTGAAGCACTTTTAATAATTAAAGGCAAAGCATTAATGATTTGTAATCAAGCATTGTTTATTTTTCTGAAAACTAAAGCACATTTTTTTTTTAATTTTAATAATTTTACCTGTTAGGAAAATACCAAATTAAATGCATTTTTGAGAGTTCAGAAAGAAAGTGTCAAGTAATTCCAATGAACAGGAATTAGAATTTTGTAACTATTCTGATTCATTGTGAAAATGAAGCTGTTGTAAAATACAAGTCATTATGTTATTCCATGATACAAATAAACATTATAAGCTTCATAATATTGTCAAACAATACACCTTAGAAATATATGTATGAGTAATCCAATTTTACCTCAGTGTATTTTCATAATCTTGTAACTACATTTGCATAGTATAGTAGAAGTATTTATTGTGCATACTCAATAGATGTATATTGCAATATTTTTTTTTCAGTGTGTATTCTATGAAAATAGTCTGTTGAATTTAGCCATGAAATGCTTCAGGAACAAAGAAGAATATTTTGAATTCAATTTACTTAATACAAGGATCAGTCAAAAAGTAATACCTGTTCTTTAATTACAACAGATTTAATAGTAGAAGCAAATAACAAAATGAACACAAAAGCATCAGGGTTTCAAATCTGTTCTTCAACAGTCTTCCTTCTCAATTGTAGTGTTTCACCTTTGAATGAGGATATGTATATCCAGTATCATGTCTGCTTTCTTAGGTATGTTTGAGTTGACTCTTTCACTGTCATCATTAGAAAAACCAATCCTTTGATTGCCTTCTTCATGGACCCAAACAGATTAAAGTCTGAGAGTGAACGAAGCTAAGTTATCTAGCATTCAGGAAACACTTTTGCACAGAATTTTGAGTAGCCAAGAGACTGCACTAAACTACAGATACTAACATGGCTCACTTGAAAGTGTTCATAGAATTTTGCAATAATGTTTCTTTCAATTGTAATAAAAGCTTCAGCTTCTCTCTAGGAATGTAGCACTTTCTCAGAAAACAGAAACTGATTGATAGCTATTTACTTTCTAAATGTGTCTACAGAGGTAGCTATACTCAAAGACTATAGGCAGGAAAAAGGATCCTAACTCCATAAATTTTTTCGCACTAGATTTTTTAGACATTTTATGGTTTATAGGGAAAAAACCTTCAGGAATTTGAATACTCTTAAAATTAAATTAGATCAGGTGTTACTTTTTAATTGGTCCTCAATCATCTAGTGATTCCAATTTTTTTTAATGTGTATGTTTACGTGCAATATGGTGTAGTAGTTATCAATATACAAGGTGAGATAGATACATTGATGCCATTTTATATTTTTAATTTTACATATGCACATTGTTTTTGTCAACTGTACAGTATAGTAGGGTCAGTTGGACACCATCTGCAAGAAAAAGAGCACAATGTTGCAATTCAACTCCCCAGAGATTTGGAAATAGCATGCTGTAATGTTTGGCATTTGTGCCAGAAACCCCAATATCATTATTTCAGAGTGTTTGGGTGTCAATCTGAGGACAGCACAGAGGATTTGGATAGAGTTGATCGAGTCTAATGGTGATTATGAAGGTGTTTGGAGTGATAACTAGTGATGGTGAGGTTATGCCTTCTTTCATCTTCCCACAGGGCCTCAGACGCAACAAGATGGCCTACATCAAGAGACTTGAGGAGGAAGTGCTGCCCTGGGTCAAGAGGGTGGTTGCTGGAAAACCCTACATCTAGCAACAGAACTCTGCACCATGCCACACAAGTAGGAGAACCCAGTCATGGCTGTCAGACAATTTCTGCAACCACATCACCCCTTACATCTTGCCACCTAACTCCCCAGACTGCAATTCCCTTGATTATTATGTGTGGGGTGCAGTTGAGCAAGAGACAAAGAAAACTCCTTGTAATATCAAAGATGAACTGAAAGCAAGGATTATGGCAGCATTCACCAACTTAAACAAGGAGACCATCCAGAAGTATTGCAGGATATTCCAAAGCTGTCTGGAAGTTGTGATTGAAACCAATGGTGATTTTATTGAATAAATTTACTCTTTAGTATTTCAAGATATTTTTGTGTAATTTTGGTAAATATATCTGTTAAAATGAGATGTCAGTGTTTTCATTTTTGCATAATTTAGATGGCAATTTATCCATTACACACTGTATTCATTTAAAATTACATCACTTGAGCACAAAGATTCTTTGGAAAGAGCATAAATTTAACTGCTGCCACATTTACCATGAGCTTATTTTATTATAGACAAACCATAAAGGAAATCCATTCTACCATAATTACATTGCCTGCCAAGAGAATGCTAGCAAAATGGCTGTTATATCCATTGTCAATCTTTGGATATATAAATGGCCTCAACCACACAAGTTGTGAATATCTAAATCACTGCCCTCATTAAAATATACCAAAATTATGGCACAATTGTTGCACTTAGGACAGGATTCAAAAGCAACACATGACAATTTATAGCAAAGATTACAAATAAAATATGACTATATAGCAATTTGTGTATATTCAATATTTATAGAAATTTCAAATCCTAAGGAAAAAAAAAAAAAGAAAAGGAAATTTGCAAGTGAATGGTAAATGTGATACATTTATTAAATGTACAACTTTTATTGAAGCCCAATTTTATTTTGAAACTCTTGAGAGATAGGATATATTTTTGTGCAATCTATCACTTAACATGAACACAAATATACTAAATATATGCAATATTATAAAACAAAGAAATCATCATACATGAATGATGCAAGTACAATTCTGTGTATGGAAAAGGAGAAAATTTCCTGGTATTTTTATCAAGGCACATTGTATACAATGATTTATATGCAAAAAGAAGTAAGCTGAAAGGTTATAAGAAAAACCCAGCAAGAAAATAAGTACAAATGTTCAAATGGTAAACAAAAAAGGAAAAAAGAAAAGAAAAGGCAAATGGAAGAAAATGTAACATTTTGATCATCTGACTTACAATGGTGTCTAAGATTTGAAAAGCTAGAATTTAAAGCAAGAACAATACAAATTTCTATAAATTAATGAAAATATTTAAGAGAACTTGCCAATTCAAGATTCTAATCTGCTTAGACATGTTACAATCAGGACAAGAGCATTATCTTCAATTATAAGTAAAATATACAGGTTATTCTAGGGTTTCATTTCTTTTCACTAAAAAAAGATAATGAAGGCAAATGAATTCATTACTGATGTTTTCTTTGTTTTGCTTCCTTAAAAATCTAATGAGCACAGATCTTTAACATTTTGCAATAATGTACAAAATATTTCTGCTTATTTTAATTGAAAGTAAAAAAAACAAGAAGGAATATCACATACATAAGTTCTACATTTGTATATTTTTATCCAAATAAAAAAAATCAAAGTTAAGATAGAAAGCCTTACATAAATACACTACAAAACAATGTGTACATACCAATTCCACCTTGCTCAAAGATAAATATAGGCAAACCTGAATTAGTAAAATTTCAAACAATACAAAATATAATTTGGTACAAGTTAGAGATTAGTTTTAATCAGTATGAGTTAATTTTCAATACAATTTTTAAATTCAAATAAAGCACTGAAATCTTATATCATCAAGGTTACCAGAGACAAATGTAGTCATTTGGTCTGTTACTATGTCCTGCCACTTTATCTCTAGTCATACTGAGACTATTTTGTAGTTTGAAATATAATATCTGGATAAAGGATGACTTTAGCTGATAATAATAAAAAGGATAGAAACAGTTAAAAAGCAAGCATAAATAGACAGCAATTCCAAAATTGTGGAAGAGAAATCTTGCAATTTCATAAATTTACAGTATGAAATATAAAGTACAAGGATGAAATAAAGGAAAATGGTAAAATAGCATTTGCTATTTATGGTCTACAAACCAGCACTAGAAACAGCAGTAGATATAATGGTGAGGAATTTTATCTTTGTGAATTGAAATTGAAGATAATAGTATTATCAAAAATAAGAATAAGCTCACAGCTAAAAAGTGAAAATCTTATTTTTTCTATATAGGACTTTTTTTTTCACATGGAATAATTATATTAAAAAATAAAGCAAAATAATGCTGTCAAAAAAAGAAACTTGTGGTACATGGACAAAAAAGATGCCCCCTTCTTTTGAGTAGAGATTATATAAATAATAAAAAAAAAAACTGATAGTTTATGGCAATACAGTCTTTGGCTTAAGGAAGGATCTCATCTTCATAAATAGTAAGGTTAGAGAGGAATGGAGTGCATCCTATAATCTATTAAAATAAGTTGGTAAGAAAATTCAATAATCCTAATCTCTACTTCAAATTATGTTTGACTTATATTTTATAGTTACCACTTTTTCAAAATGTACATGTTTATTTTGTATTTGAATAGCCTTAAATGAGATCTTGTTAATAAGTAAAATGAAGTCTTTACATCAAGAGAATTAGTGTTAAATTTCAACCAGTGGTTCAAGGAGTGAGAATTAAAAACTTACTGTTTACAAAAAGTGTAATTGTATGAAAGTAGAAAATTAAACAAAAATTTTTTTATCTGATTTAGTTGTATTATAATTTTGTTTTCAGAAGAGGACAAATGGAATTTTGGAAAGTTAACATTTTTGTTTTTAATAATCTGTGAAGAAATAATTTATGCTTTGCATAAAAAATAAATAAATCAGCAAGATTAGATTCCTAAATGTTACTTAATACATTCCAATATTAAAATCATTCATAATCTTTTTTAAAAGTTATCTCTCATGAGCTTCATTTTAATTACATTTTTAGCCTCAGAATTATTTTTGTAATTTTAAATTTTTTGGTTTAAATATTTAAATTAAATATATAATTTCTTAGATTCCACAAATCCATCTTTGTAATCAAGTTGTTGCTTTTTTTCTAATGAACAAAAGTGTACGACTTACACTGCCTGACCCAGAGTTTGAACTCATAACTACTAGGTAACTAGACAATTTTATTCACAATGTCATTATCCTGTAAGAGAATCAGGCAGTGGAACTTTGGAGCAAAAGCAGCATCACAAAGACAAACTAACTAGGAAGAATTCAAATTAAAACTGATATAAAACCTCCCCTGGTATGAATAGCAGAATGGGAACAATCTTCTTCTTTGGAATGAATAAAGATTTTGGTTTAAAATTCTCAGGTTACTGAATGTAACAGATACCTGAAAAAAATTTGGCAGATACAATAGTGTGACTATAACAACCAAGGTGAGAACACTAATCCAAATAGATCAGTGTAAAATACATATATTCTGTCACAAAAGTAAAAATATACGCATTTAATAATCAACTTTAATTAAGATTAACCTCATTTCAGATCATTTTTGCAGTCATTAAAAAATAAAAATTGTTAAAATTCAACAATTTGTATACCCATGGAAGAAACAGCTGGAAACAGTTTGAAAATTACAGATGCAATGAAAAGTTCTTTTCTTGTCTTGTATATTAACTGTGCAAAAACCATGTCTTTTTCAAGTGAAACAGGGATATTACTCTCATCCAAAAAATAAGCAATTTTTCATATTTATGTAAGACAATTTTCTATCAAAATAAGGTTCAAGCCAAAGTATACTGGTAAGCATTAAAAAATATATATGCTTTGTCAAATACTGACCTCAAAGTGCAATTTTCAATCATTAAAGAGATCTTGTATTAAAACCAGGATGTTGGATTTAACGGCAGGTCAACTCCTATTTGGGTCATTTTATGCCGAAGCCTTATTTATGAATTTAAGATGGTTATATTGTATAAAAGGTTGAAAGGCTGTTGGGTTTCATAATCTACTGTATTTTTTGGGATTGCTTTTTCTTGTGATTGTTTCTGATTGTATATTTTTATATCTACATCCATATATATGTCTATAAACACATATACACATACATATACACTATTTGAAAGGTTTATATTTTATTGAGGATCTTGATTTCTTTGAGAAAGTTGTATATTTTATCTGTGTCTGTATTTTTGAAAAATTTCTTTTAAACCTTTTCCATTGAGATATTTTTGTCTTATTTTAATTATGATTTTGCATTCCAATAGGATATGTTTTATTGTGATTAGGCTTCCACATCTGCATTTTGGTGGATTTGTCTTTTTTAATATATAAGAATGGGTTAAGTATGTGTGTCCTATATGTATTCTGGTTATGACGACTTGTTTTTTTTCCGAGTATTTCCAAGATTATTTCCCCATTTTCCTATTTTAGGTTTAATTTGAAATAGTTTATTTCCGGTTTGGTTTTTCCATGAATTTTGCCATTTGTTTCTTATACATTTGTTTATTTTAGGTTTTAAGTCTGTATATGGAATTTGAAGATTTTCATCTATTGTCATTTTTAAAGATGAATTAGCAGCAGCATCTGCCTTATCTCTCCTTGGATGCCGACATGGCTAGGAATCCAGCAGAAGATGATATTTTTGCTTTTTTCCATTGAATGTAGTTTATATAGGAGACTTTGTATTAATGGATTTTCCAGTTTTTTCCCTTTTAGGGATGTTAATACAGATAATGAATCTGAGAAAATAATATAGTTTTCTCCTTTGTTTTTTGATATGAATTTTAGTGCTAGTTTTATTGCGTAAGCTTCTGCACTGAAAATTGATGCTTCATTTGGCAAGCGTTTTTTGATAATTGTTTTTTTTTTGTTATTGCTGCGCTGCCTGTTTTTTCTTCGTCTTTTGAGCTGTCCGTGTAAATACTTTCATAGTTTTGCTATTTTTCTTTTATTTTTGAGAATTTTTCAATGTATGGGGTGTGTTTTTGATTTTGATAATTTGTTTAAACTTAATATCATGTTTGGATTTTTGATTATCCATGGTGGTATGTTTGATTGGTTGGTTTTAAGTATTTGATTAGACTGTATATTATTTTTTTGGATGATTCCTTCCATTCGGAGTCCTAATGTTCTGATTTTATTTGTGTTAAGATTAAATTTCTCTTTGTGATTTGGTGTAAGTACACAGTCGTGTGGGGTTAGAAGGACAGGAAGAGAGTTTTAGATAGTATTGAGTTGCTAGTTTTTCCTTTCTTAGTTGTAATGGGGGTTCATTTGCCTCTACATGTAGACTCTCTATAGGTGAGGTGGGATAGGCTCCTAGAGCTATCCGAAGGCCTTCATGGTGTATTGTGTTTATTGTTTTTAGATAGGACTTTCTAGTTGATTGGTAGACCATGCTGCCATAGTCCAGTTTGGAGCGGATCAACGTTCTATAAAGTTTATGAAGGGTTTCTTTGCTAGCTCCCCATTCTGTGTGGGCTACTGTTCGCAGTAGTTGGAGAGCTTTAAAACATTTGGGAGGAGTCTTTGAGCATGCATGTTCCTTTGTTTCCGTTATCCAAGTTTTACGGCTGTGAAGGTTTAGCAGGTGTGTCAGAAGCTTTTTTCTCCCAAATTGATTGACCCTCAGTCACCGCCTTCCATCACATATTTAGGGTTAAGTGTTAGTTTTGGTTGGGAAGAGGAGTGTCAGTTATAGGTTTGGGGTGGATTATATATGATGGGGCTTGACATGACCAGCCGATTGATCGGATCGGGCCCCTCCGACCGCCCATCTAGCCCAGGTAAGGGCCAAAGTGGTGTGTTACAGGATTGTGACCGCTTTACACCTCGGTTACAACCTGCTTAACCACCAGGATCCCGTCCCCAGACATTACAGGTCGCCACCCACGCCCAACAGGTGGCACCATTGAGGGACTTTTACCCTCTGCAGGGGGGCAGTCGGTGTATTCTGATGCCCCACCGACCGGGCATTAAAACCAGGCTCAGCTTGCAAAAGAGAATGCATAATATAACAGGATAGAATTCAAGTTTGAATTTGTAGGTATAGTAAGAGAAAACAATTTTGGAGCACTCTATAAAAAATGAAATGAATCAAAACTTCCTTGACTAAGCTACAACAGCAATGAAATAATTTAAACAATGCTATTTCAGAGTAAATTACAATTATTTATATAATCTCCCCAAATACATTACACTACTACAGATTATGAAGAGGAATAATTGGCCAACTAAAACAGTTCTTAAATATATATTTATCAAGTATGCTTTTAATTTTATCAGTAAAACTATCAATATCAATTACCATATTTGATGGCATACAAGACATGCATGTAAAGAAAGAAAAGAAAAACTGCATTTCATATACAAAGTTGAGACCTCCTATAGGCTAATTTTATCCTTAATGCTCATTACCATGGTCTATTATTCTAACTCAAGATGGTCACCTTTACATAGCCCAACTCCATATATCATCACCATTACATAAAGAACTATTGTGACAAAAGTACCAGTGATGTTTGTCAGTACCAGCTAATCCATCATATGTAAATATGCCTCAGCACACATACATCATTATCAGGCTGGAAACTGCAGAAGAAGTGAAAGGAAATACTGGTAATGGTAAAAGACTAGTCATGGAACCATAACATTATGGTTAAAGAAAAATACTTGTCATATGAAGCATACAAAGAAGAATAGTGAAAGGATGGGGGTATGTTTGTAATGCGATGAGTGCATTCAGTAGGGATGATAGATATGGAACTGACAGTGCTGGTTGAGTTTATAGAATTTTATGCTAAAAAAATATGGCTGCAAAAGGTAAAAGATTAAACTACAAAATTTGGTACAAACTAATCTTTGCCTACCTAACTACACTCACTATTTGTCTCTACATACCCTGATGATGACTGAAGAAAATCAAAAGCTTGAACCATATTTCTTACGAAATGAATTTGGATAATTTCTGACAGAAATTCCTCCTTTTCCGAGAAGGATCATTTGTAATTTGGAAAAGATGATCAGTAAAATTCGTCAACACAAAATGTTTGTTGTCTTTAATAATATTAGCCTAAAAAAACTACAATTGATAGACTATGCCAGTGCTTTTCAAACTGTGTGCTCATGGCACACTAATGCACCTTGAAAGGTAACCAAGTGTAACCAAAGTTAACAGAAGAGTAATTTATTAATTTTTTTTTTTATTCTTATAACATTATAAGTTGATAAAACCTTATGATCTTGTAAAGTTATAGATTAAATCTCATTCATAAAATTTGAACTTTGAAACTTGGGAGAAACATATATGTTCTTTTTTAAGTAATAAAAATATAAAAAAAATCTTCTGTGATCATAGTGAAATATCTAGTGATTTTTAAGTAAATAGTAACTGAACTATTCCCTAGTTTCTTCACTAATTTTCAAAAATCCCAAATATATATATCATTTTCAATATTCTATAATATTGGAAAATGCAATTTCAAGAAATACAGAAAAGTATGCATATGCGCATACAAAGAATGAATTATTTATTCCACATGAAATACAATCTTCTGTTAAAATTTAGTGTGACCCAGAGTTTTAGTTATTCTACAAGTGTGCCCTGAAGTTAAAAAAAAAAAAAAATGTTGAGGAACACTGGGTTATGCTAAGGAGCATGGAAACAAAGCAGCAACAAGAGTTTGAAACCCACAATCTACTGAAAAAAAAAAAGTTACATGCCTAGTGACAGCAGAATCAACTAAACATAGCTAAAAAAGATAAACATAACCATTGTTGCCCAACTCCACATCTAGCTGAACTTGAGGATGATATAATAAAAAAAAAAAAAAAAAAAACATGGGTGGTAAATCAAAGGAATTTAGGGAGAAGTATTTCTACCAAAATGATAATTAATAAGGCCAGAAGATTAGTACAACAATAAAAGATTCAGAGCTTTGCATGATCAGAAGTTTGCTATTACAAGTTTATGAACTGATAGAGTTTATCAATGCATATAGGACTATCCATTACACAGTAAATACCAAGTAATTATAAAGAAAAAAGTCATTATTTCTCCTGAATATACCTTGCTAAAATGGAAGTGCCTGATGTCAAATATGGTAAATTACTCATTGCCATTTAATTCCTATACCTTCATTAAGAAATGATACATTAGAACTTTTTGTAGCATAGTCAATGGTTTTATACTAGTATTTTAAAACAAAAGTGATTTTTACACACACACAAACACACACATATATATATATATGTGTGTGTGTGTGTGTGTGTGTGTGTGTGTATTAGTAGTAGAGGTATCAACTTTATATGAATTAGAGCTCATTTTATAAATTATATTTTCTTGTATATGTATAAAGCATTTTAATGTTTGGGTACATATTTTTAAGAGTTAAACAGTGGTAAGATCATTTACAACAGGTGGTTTAAAATTCCATTCAAACACTAAATTTCAGATGTTTTATACTTCATGACAAAGCTGACCAATATCCTGATGCAAAGACAGAAATGGAACTTTTACATAGATATTTAAAACAAATTTGTGGTTAGCAATCTCATCATAAAATAATATCCTGTGCATTAACAAAAAAAAACAACCAATTAATTAATTTTAGTCCCTTTAATCTTTAAAATGTCAATATGGTTGAAAAGAAAACTAGCAGCTTATGGATCTATAATGGATTATGAATATAGACATAAAATAATACAAAACAGGTTGATTATTTCTGGATATAAACAATAAATAATGAAGTAAATATTAATAGAAATAACCTTGTAAAAAATTGCTATGAAACATTTTCTTATCAACAAATGAAATTAAAAATATTCAAACTTTTCTTCTTGACTAAAGAATTTCACAGATATGATATCCACTAGTTGGTGGTATGATAGTAAAATCCTTGTTATTATATTACAGCATTTTTGTAATCTAAAAAATAATTGCCAAACAATAAAAGTAACATGAAATTATTTTTAATACACTACAAACTGCAAATTGATCAATTGGGAAGATTAAAGACACTAAAATAGGTGTATTATAGAGCAATATTTTAATATATTTAGTAAAAATTTGCTTTCAAAAGAATATTAAAGAATGTTTAGTAATGATGAGAATATACACAAGTGAAATGTAATTAAAGGATATATTTAAAAATGCAATCCAAAAACAAAACTAAGTAATTCAACATCAATTCAATGTCTATGAAAAATAACTTCAAAATTATAGTAAAGATCCAAATTTATTATACTAAATAGTGAATTTGAGAACAATACTGCCCAAAAAGTTTATGCAATTCATTATTTAGATAATGATGCTCAAACACCAAGTGCTTGTATAAGATGAAAAAAAAAAAGAAAAGAATTGACTGCTATTTTATAATTTTAGCAATAAACCAATCGTACACCATATTAACACACCAGCAAGGGATAGTAATATTTTGAGTTTACCTGTTAATCCCAAGAAAAAAATTATAAATTGAAAATGGTTGGAAATAAAGACATTAAGAAATTCTAAATTTGATAAAAAAAATAAATAAATAAAAAATAAAAAAAAAAAAACATTCCACATGTTGATACAGTTTAAGTATATTAAGTTTAGAATGAAATTTTTAATCAAAAAGAATGCATTCTCTTTAGATAATTTAGGTAACATTTAGGCAAAATGTTGTTTATTTATTTATATATGCATTTTGAATTAAATGAAATATTATCAAACAAATACATCTAATCTGGATGCAATAAAAGGAATAGAAAGTGAATTCATTAAACCTTACAAATGATCAAGCCTATGATAAAATAAATGTTGCCTGAACTTCTAGGTTGAAATAGTGTCAGGATTCAATTAATTATTCAGATTAATATTCTCACCCTTGTTCTTTCAATCACTGTTTTGTCAAGTTGGCTCTTGTGTTTTTGTAGGGTTTATATCACATATAGTAATATTTTCTCATTCAAAGAGAAAATAAATAAATTCAGTCTCAACTAATACTAAAAACACATCATCAGTTCAAACTGTTAAAATGTAGCTGACAGACCCGAACTTCTGGTTTTATGAATGCATCTGTTTACAGAATTATCATTTCTCTCTCTCACCAACAAAACATTAAATCCTTAAATTAAAAAAAAAACTTTCTCAGTATAAATTTTGCTGAATTCAGCTGTGTGATCATAGTGATTGGTAATACTCAACGAAAATATATATTTAAAAAAATATTTTCTGCTTACAGTAGTTATTTTTGGTGCAAATTTTTTTTTTTTTGTACAATTTACCAACAAACCTGCAAAAGTTTGACTGCATCTATGGTACTTGACAATTTTTTTTTTTTTTTTTGAATATTTGCAATTTTTATTAAATCAGATTTCACAATTTTTTTGTATTCGTGGTGATTTGAGGATGTGACAAAGACAGAATTATTTGTAATATTTTCTCCTCATACAACTCTCTTTACAACTGAATGTTTTACTCTGAAAGGAGACTGCATCCAACTCTTGATGGAACCTAACAGTATTGACAATTATGCACACAGTCTTCTTGGATTTTCCTAATGTTTTTAACACGAATTGTACACAAATATATTTCCCTCATTTTGTGGAGTTGAATGGCTGGCTCACTGGTGAAAAAACAAATTTCATGTACCATTTTTGGTACCACAAACATATCAAAATAGCTCCCACCCCCCAGATGGATTTGACCAGTGATCTGACCTAAATCCCACCAAGAATCTTGGAGTAATCAAGAAGGAATGTGGCGAAAATGTCCTCTTAAATCTGTCCAAGGAACAACATTTCCAATAGTATCTGAGTAATTAAAAAGCAAACAATAAATGTTCAAAAACCTCCAAGTTTAGATTTTATGAAAACTTATAAAAAAAAAGAAAAAATAATGCATTCATCTAGTTTTGCTTAAAAAACAAAAAAATTGAGACGCCTTTTATATAAATATATAAGAAAATGACAGAAATTCAATATTTTTAAAAAGGGGCGGAGGAATATATATAACAAAAATCCAAATCACAAAATTTTCTTAATTGAATCAAATTCAAACCTTTTCGTCTTATCAAAAACAGTAGATGTATTGATAAAACAGTCTGACAAAAATCTGTGATTATATATTGCCATCCTCACCTCAATTTATATATCTATCCTATGTGTATAAACTGAAAAAAAAAATTAAATTATAAAATTATATTTTTATAGTTGTAAATAGTAAAAGAAAAAGAAGCAATTATTTTATCAACTTGTGCACCTCGATTGAACTTTCAGTCTGATGTTAGCCAGTTTTACTATACCACAATATTAATTAAAAAGAATTCACTATAACTTTATCAATATCTTTTTTCTTTCTCCCTCCTAGTTATCTATTAAAATATGATTTGCTACATATTAGTGATTGTTGTTAAAATATTATCTACCAAATTTGAGTCTCAATATACAAGATTTTTAAATGTTATGGCAATTCATCAAGATTGTATTTATCCATTTTTATTCCCCAATTAAAATGGTGATTGCTTGCTTAGTAAATTTCTATAACTTCTTTATATCAGAAACCCAAACAATATTAGATTAATAACGGTAACTAAATAAAAATACAAATATACAAGACACTAAAACACTCTTGGTACAACCCACTTCCCAAAATACAAACAAATAACCAAACATAAGAATCTTTTTTAATCCATTCTTCACTAACTTAAGAACTTATCTGCACTCACTTTGTACAATAAATTAGCATATTAGAACAACTTATATATAAGTTTAAATTCATGAATTGCCACAATGTATGTAAATAAAATTTACAAAAAAATGTCAGTTCACCAGACATTTTTGAAACCACTCTCTTTATCAAATTATTCTAATTTCAGAGCATTAAGCATTTACAGTGGCAAAGTATATCCCCAAATCCATTGCCACTGAATATCACAAAAGGAATCTGGAAAGGCCAATAAAACTTTGTGTTTATAAAACAAAGATTTTATTGAAAGAAGTTAGATGACCTGGAAGAAAATTACCATGTGCTGGAGCAAGTTTAGAAATAACTATAAAGACCACTCAAAAAAAAAAATCACCAATACTCAATATTAAAAACCTGAATCCTATTCTGCTTCAGGAAGTAAACATGAAACTATAAACAATCTAAACTAAGGAGAAAACAAAAGCAAATAATTTTGAAGTGTCATAATTATGAAAATTTTGAGTTAAATAAATCTTTTACAATTGTTACTCTTTACTTCTATTAGTATTATTTATCCAATTCTATTAGTATACTTATCCAAGTATTAGTATGATTTATCCAAGTCACTCAAATGAAGCATGCTTCTATCAACATTAAATAACTAATATCTTTAACAAAGAGCTACTGTATATTCATAACAGCTAAAATCTATGTTCAAATGACCAGCACCTATAAATATATATTAAAAATATTGCTACAATATGTATCAATATTATCAATATTTATTCGCAATAAATAAAACTCAATTAGACATAGGGTGTTATCTCAGATACACTCCATACCATCTATATATCTTTAAAAAAAAAAGAAAAAAAAAGAAAAAAAAAAGACAAAAATAGAAATTAAACTGTATATATACCTTAATCAATGAAACATGATGGTCATCTTGAGGGTACTTACATTTTCTTAATATTACAAGAGTAGCTATTGTTCAGGGTAGAATAACCTCAGTAGTTTTTTGTTTTAACTTCTCATTCTGGAAAAAGCCACATAAAATTTATATAAAAACATGCAAAAGAAAACTTAAAAATATACAAATCTATTCAAATATTTAATCTTTTTCTAATAAAAAATTCAACATTTTCTGCTGTTAGTCTTAAATTTAATAGTAAGCACTACAAAACCATTTTTTACTATACAAAAATATGAACATTGTCATTGTTAACATAAAAAATGATTTTAGATAATATTCTTCTAAGGCAAAACTTACAATACCAAAGATTTTAAGCAATATCATAAAAAAAAAAAAAAAAAAAAACTCAAGTTTGAAATTTGATTGAAAATATTGCGAATATATAAATAAGGCCTTAAGAACTCAATAAGTATTCTAAAATAGAATAAATTGAATTAATGATATAAATTTCAAAATATTTTCAACAACAATGAACATGAAATTGCAATAACATCAATACCTAAAAGCATAGTTGTACAATACAGAATAAGAGATATCATATACTACTAAAGATTTAAACAACTGAAAACTGATCAGTAATGTATGAATCAGATCATAGTTTTTGTAGCTAAACAAATATTATTTCAATACTGACAAAATATTTGAGAAATCTTCAAGGACTATCATAAGACAAGAAGCCTAAATGAAATAGCATCTTCAAATTCAAATATCACTTTCCAATTAAAGTACAAATAATTCAAAAGAAAAAACTACTAGATTTGATTTCTAAATGTCTAGTTTGCGATAATATTCAGTTGACAAATTAACCATTAAAATATATTGCTGTACTTCTTATAACTGATCATAAATGGAAGAGTATAATTCAATTTCTATCTCCAGTTCAATTCATCCACAATTTTATGACATTTGAAGATCTATTACAAAAAGAATCAAAGTAAATTTTGATACTATCTATATAAATAAAGTGCAGTGTATGTATGTTCATCAGTTTTTCAATCTCGATGAACCTGAAGTAACACATGATTAAAAATTAAATAAATAACTTATTTAAAGTTAAATATCGAACAGAGTGAAAGGTTTAAAAAATTCTTTATTAAAGGTTTAACTTTAATTTCACTTTTTGTTGCAATTGATATTGTCTAATTAAACAGTAATTAAAACTTAAGCAGGGCATGGTATGTTGCTCATATGGTTTTTCTTTCTTATTCTAGCAGACGTAATGTGACATATTCGAAACATTACATAGTTTGGGTTCCCTAATATCTAAGATTTACTGTATGTGAAGTGATCATAAAGAATGGTTATTTTAAAAGAAAATAAAAACTGTACACAAAATAAATGTAAACAAACTAATGAGATTAGTTGCATATACAAAGAAAAATTATGCTGAATTAAGGTGTTGAATAAAGATAAAATAATTTTATTATTTCTAAATTTTTACGTACACAGGATGTTGAAGGTGAAAAGGTTGAAGGCCCAAAAGCCCACTGCTGGAACTAGCCTAAAGTCCACCCAAAGGGTGACTAATAGGCTAGCATAAACATAAATAAGCACTAAACAAATTGACTTTGCATTCAAATACACATCCAGTTTCCAATAAAATATAAGCTAAAAAGAATTCTAGGTTCAGTGTTGTCAGAATGCCTCAATCATCCCTAATACATAATCTGTACAAATAACTTGTAATCTTTTCATATTTCAAATTGTTTTTAGTACATTTGTTGTGTGCAAAGCATTTAGCACTATCTTTCTAGAAAACTAAAATGTATATGGAGTTAAAAAGTACTTTTTCTTTAATAAAAAAATGTTGGATTTTTTTTTTTTTTTTTTTTTTTTTTTTTACACACCTAAAAATTTGTTGAGATATCATAGAAAAGAAAATGCTGAGGTTTTTAACAGTGCATGATGACTTCATGATAACTTAATTACTAAAGGCAGAATTGAATTTGTATCACTACAATGATAAACACAACATTGGATAAAAATGACTTCTACTGTCTTGTTACCAACTGTGGGTATCAGGTTCAGAGGAATATAAGCAGGTAATCTAGCCCGAAGTACTTTCTTTTGATGTGTTGAATACCACAGTCACAAGCAAGAAGAAATATTTGAGTGACTTTGATAAAGGCCAAATTGTTATGACCAAAAGACAAGATCAGAACATTTCTGAAATGGCACAGCTTATGGAAAGCTCATATTGTGTTGAGTAACTATCAGTAATGGTTAGAGGAGGGGAATACTACTAACTGCAAGCAAGGCATTTGACACAAAGACTTAACAATCAGAGAAGTGAATAGAAACATTCCTGTTAAATATAAGCTAGCAGAAGGATGACAATAGTAAAAATATAGCATGAATCAAGATGAAGGAAGAACTGCATCAGAACACACAATACTTCAATCCCAGTTAGGTATGGAGCTGTATAGCCACAGGCCAGTCAGAATACTCCAATGTGCATATGAACATCTCAACTAAAGTTTATATCAATGAGGGTCACCTAGACTGATGAAAAGTTTCATTGTCTCCTAAATAAGGCGGATGGTAAGGTATATATACATCACTATTCTAGGAAAGAATAAAACTAAGATGCAACTATGGGAAAACAACAAGCCAATGGAGACAGTCTGATGGTTACGGCAACATCAGGCTGGGAAACACCAAGTCACTTCATTTACATGGTAGGTATTTTCTCACATGCCACATCACTGAAGACAAGATACAACTCTTCATGGCAACAGTCTATGATGACAGCATCTTTCATTTTGTTGCACTGCACAAATTGTTTGGAAATGGTTTCAGGAACATAAAGAAAACTTCAGTTTTGCCCTAACCACCAAATTCCTTAGATATCAATACTATTGAACTGTTATGCAATATATTGGACAAGTTCTCTCTGCAGAACCTCCACCACAACTTGCAACAGTTAAAGTACCTGCTGTTAATATCCTTGTACAAGATCTTGAAGGAAATCACTAGTGGTCTTATAGAGTCAGTGCAAGATTAAATAAGAGTTGTTTTGTGGGCATTTCAATGAATAACACCTTATAATATTTTGACTCATTAATGTTCTAAAATAATCATTCTCCAGAAAAAATCTGTCCATCAGGCTGACATTTCCAAAACCATTTCAATAAGAATATTGCTCACTTGAGCTAAATACCGATTTTGCTAAGTAAACTTAAACTTATCAAGTTGATAGAAGATTAAACAGTTGGAAATATCAATTTACATAACCTATCCCTAACCTGTTTCATAATAACCCAAAGACTTCCTATTTATATCTAATGGAAGAACAGAAAGGGGAGTTGAACTCAAACCCTAAATCTCAAACACTCATCCACTATCTGCGATTAAACTGTTTTCATCATACTATATCAGACTAAAATTTTATACCTGCCAAAGAACATAACACCCAATAAATAATAATTAGAGAAACCTGCTGGCTTCTTGTACAAAAACACAAAGTATCCAGAGATCACCTCCTCTTTCAATAGGAAAGACCTGCCTGGCAAAGTATTTTGGGCATTTGAGTAAATATGAAAATCTAAAATGATTCAATTCTGAAAAACCACAATTAAAAAAGTTACTATGAAACGCTCTTGCCAGAATTAATCAAATATTTAATAAAATTAAAGGCTTTTAAAATATTCATCTCAAACTTTTGGAGTTTTATTGACTAAGTAAACCATTGACACTTTTGTTCATTTTTTCTGGTGCCAAATCTAATATTAAATACAAAATCCCACTACTGATAAATATCAATACTTTGCTTTATAGAAGGGGTTCCTGAAAAGTTCTCAACCCAATCTAATTCCCAAAATCTGACCAAATATTCAAACATTTTTTTTTTTTTTTTGGAAGGGTTGAGCTTCTTGGTAGAAAACTGTTCTTGGAAAATCATTCAACACACCTCTGACTTGTGAAAAGATCAGAGGTTAATTTTATGGGATAATGTAATTTTAACTTTCAGTTTCAATTTGTTATAAATTCAATTATGTAAAAACATTAGAATTTATTTTAAAAGACTTGCATTTATTTCTGAAAACAGATCCAGAATTTTTTGAAAATGTTGATATAATGAACAAAATTTGTCTGCAACACAATAAGACTATTAAGATAATGTTTGATTTTGACTATCAGCAAACTTGTAGAATTTAGCATGACAATGCAGACAATGCATATATTTATCATTACCATTAATTTATTTTTAGTAAACGTAAGTCTTATAATTTTGATTCAAACTCAAAACCCCCACCATACCCTCACTTATTCCCTCTACATTTAAAAGTATCATAGATAAGATACTTTCAATTAATCTGTTAATTGCAAAATTTCAATAACAAAGTAAACATTCAGATTTCAGAATCATATACAGAATTATTTGAATTACCAGAATTATATAGATTGAAAAAGGACCAACAAATGCTACCTAAAAAAAATAACCTTATCTTAACATTTATATTAATTTAACCTGTAATAAATTGCAGCTTACATAGACACACATTAACTTAAAAAATTGTCAATTATAATTACTAAAAACACTATTTTCTCTACATTGATGAAAGGATTAACCTTCAAACATTTCTTAAACAGTAGATTTTCAAAATTCTATGCTTTTGTTGTCTGGGATTATTTCTGCAAAGGCTTTTTAAATGTGTAATCAACAATAGAACATTCAGGTTTTTTTTAAGCCTATATTCAAGAAAATCTATTACCAATGTTGTTTATTGCCAATATATTGTGTTACCCAAAACAAATATACACATTTTATAAATGAAAAAAGAGTCATGACCTATGATGTAGTTAGGAATTTCTTCAAATACCTGAAAAATTACAAAGCTATAGAAACTAATAAAATCTTTAAGTTTTTATTTGCTTTTATAATGAATTTATTTTACAAACTAAAATTAAGAGCATTTTTATATATTACTTAAAATGTGTACAGAGTTTATTTTTGTTTTCATAATTTATTCAAGACAGCTGCTGGCAAAGACTTGTTGAATTTGTCATTCTCTTTGCATACAACAAATGTGAGAGATACAGACATTATAGCCCAATATGACCTAGTCTCTTTATAGTAACAAATTAGGGTAGATCAAGAAAGGTCAATAAGACTATTCTTAAAATAA
Source organism: Acanthosepion lycidas (assembly GCA_963932145.1). Taxonomy (NCBI): domain Eukaryota; kingdom Metazoa; phylum Mollusca; class Cephalopoda; order Sepiida; family Sepiidae; genus Acanthosepion; species Acanthosepion lycidas. The sequence goes on along the minus strand of OZ010580.1, from coordinate 132,115,476 downwards.
AAATCATATTTTTCTCCAAGGAAATCCTATAGAAAAAGAAATAATGACAAAGATAATTTTGGTTTTCTTAAACAAATTATATACAAAAATTTAGCTTTCTCCAAGCTTAAACTAATCATGAATACTATTTAATCAACAATAAAAATTAAAAAATATGCAAAAATTTGGCAGCTGTTTTCTAAACTATTCAATATTGAATGAGAAATAAACTATTTATTTGTACTGATGAATATATGAACGCTATATTACCAACTAATGAATATGAAATTGAAGATATTAACTATTATTACACTAAATTAGGTACCTCTAAAAATTCACAAAAAATGAGCATACATGATTAAAAAAAATACCCAAAACTAGGTACTGCCACAAAATTGATGAAAAAAGAGCATACTATGATGAAAAGGAAAAAAAAAAAAAAAAAAAAGACACAAACTTTATAAAATCTAGATTTTAACACCAAAATCTTTGTTATTATTAAGAGGAAAGAACAAAGTATTTTTTAATTATATATTTTTAATCCTTTTTAGAACATTTGAAATTTTGGTAAAAAAAAAAAAAAAAATCTTTTTTATTTTTTTTTTAAAAATCAGCAGGACTATAAATTAACATTGCCAATTTCAGCATCTTTTTTACAGTGAAAGACATTGATTTGGAAATTCTTGCAAAAATCAAATACTTGTCAGGTTTTAATGAAACTTTCAGGACTTATTCACAGATGAATGAAATCTAGTATTTTTTTTTTTTTTTTTTTTTTTTAGAAAATCTTGATAAAAATATTTTTATTTTTTACCTGTGTTACACCCCATTTACTTAATTTTATGAAAACTCAAGTAATTCAATGAGATAATTTTTAGTGACTATATTAAATAAAAACAGAACTCCTTATAGAATTTAAATCAATTTTTTTTTTTTTTGTAAAATCAGACCCCGTGTTACTGAAAATGTGTTCCAATTCATAAAATAAAGTAAAAAAAAACACAATAAAACTAAAATATTATTTAACTACAAAAATTGCTTTTATGGATAAGATATATTAACGACACTATTGTCTTAAGAAAAAATTTTTTTTCTGATGAATAATGAATTTTTACAAGAATTGTTTTCATTTTTCTAAATAGAATAATTTATGGTTTTTAAATCTTTTAAAATTCATTTTCAATGATGTAATGGTTAGGGAATATTGTTAAGTAAAACTATTTTTATCAATCATAAACCTAAAAGCTTATTACAGTGTGAGGTATCCTAGTATTTTAAAAAGAATTTTGAATTGTTTTTGTATATGCATAACATGACAAATTTTGTAGATACAGTTGTTCATACACACATTATCAGAAAATAAGAGCAATAACTATAGTAAATTTAAAGCCAAATTATCTAAAATACAATAAAACATTAGATTAGAGAATATTTTCTTAAATTTTTAAGATTGAGTACTTAAAAATTATGTATAAAAGATGATCACATTATATTCAATTATTTTTTTACAATGAAAGTCCCCATAGAACAACATTAGATAAACATCCATCAGCTTAAATAAACATCTCCTGCTGTATCAAAAGGATGCATTTCTGCAATATTTTAAACTTAAAGTAAATAATATTTGTTACAAATTAGATTAATTATACTTTAAATTAGCTAATATTCCTCAAATAAAGTTTCAGAAAAGTACATTTTATTTTTGGAAGTTTTTTTTAATAAAGACAATTACACTGTAATGACAGTTGGCTAAAAATATTTTACAACGAAAACTCCATCCAATCAATTTAAATTAGTTTTTGAAATACATCAAAGTATTTTACTTATTGGAAATATTCAATTTAATCTATTAGCTTGAAATTAAAACTAAAATAAAAGCTTGAAGAAAGATTTTTTTCATTTTTAAAAATTAATTTTAAACATTAGGTATCACAAATCTGTAGAGGTACCACCCAAAAATTTAATAAAAGCCAGTTTTATTGTCAAAATCTTTGTTGTCATTAAGAAGAAATTACCAAAAGATTTTTTTTTTATTAAATTATATTTCTTAATTCTTTTTAGAATCTTCAAGTTTTTGTTTTTCCTGCATCAACAGGGAACCATAAATTAGTATGGGAAATCTGAGTGTCCTTTTGTGATGATAAACACATTGATTTAAAAAAACAAAAACAAAAAACCCAGATAATTGTTGGATTTTAATGAAACTGTCAGGACTTATTCAAAAATGAATAAAATTATTTTAGAATTGTTTCTTTCTTTTTTTTAAAAAAAAAAAAAAAAAAACATCTATCCCCACCCTTTATTTACTTTTATGAAATTTTGGAGAAATTAATTTTTGTATAGCTTAATGTTTATATTAATTATAAGTACTTGGAAAATTGAAATCAACACTTTTTTTGTCAAACAGGACCCCCATTTACAGAAAATCTGCTCTGATTTGTAAAATAAAAATTGCAATATAATTGAAACATTATTTAATTAGGAAAGTTTTTAATTGCTTTTATGGATACATATATTATGGACACTATTGTCTTAAGAAAAATCTTTTTTGCTGAATAAATTTTTACAAGAATTGTTTTCATTTTAAAATTTACATGAGAATAATTTATAAACTTTTAAAAGAATTTTAAATTCTGTATTAATTTGTAGTGGTTAGGTCATTTTATAAGTAAAAAACTATATTTACTAATCATAAATGGAAAAGTGAACAATTCAGCAAACCCCCAGTATTTTAAAAATAATTTTTAATTTTGTATGTGTGTGTGTGTGTGTGTGTGTGTATAATTTTTTGTAAATAAGAATGTCCATACACAACATTATCAGAAAATAAAAGCACTAACTTTAGTAAATTTAAAATTTATTGGCAATAATTTTCTAACATTTCCTCAGCAAGCATCTTTGTAAGACTATAAAAGCCAAAATACCTAAAATTCAATATTAGATTATTATTTTTGAGATTATTGGGTAGTTAAAAAAATATATAAAAAAGGCATTCACATTGCATTAATCAAGTAATTTTTACAGTTGAGCCCTTCACTTAAAAATACAAAACCATTAAGCTATCAATAAACGTGTCAATACCTCATAAAAATACACATCTCTGTTAAAAAATGCTTTTCTGCAATATTTTAAACTAAAAGTAATATGTTTTAATTAAGATTAATTAAACTTTAAATCATTTAATCTTCCTCAAATGAATTTTCAGTAAAGTATGTTTCATTTTTTAAAGATTTTTAATAAATAGAAAATATGCTGTTAACAGATTTGTCAACATAGCTGATTTTAGCAATTAAAAAAAAAAAAAATCATTCTAGTTAACTTAAATTCGGTTTGAAATACAGCAAAATATTTTGCTTATTGAAAATATTTCATTTATTAGCTTGAAATTAGAACTAAAATAAAAGCGTTAAGCAAGATTTTTCATTTTTAAAATGCATTTTAAATCATAGGTATCATTTTTTTCACTACAAAAGAAATTTTTAAAAGCTATTTTTTAAACAGGTTTATATTTTTAAAATTAGCAAATTCTTTATTCTTGGAAATTTTATTACTGCAGTAAACATTATCTTCAAACTGCATTAAAAAAATTAGTAATACAATTTTAAACAGAGGAAGATACTACAGTTAATTATTAAATTTATAACAACCTGAAAAATACTGAACAAAAAGAATCAACAAGTGGTCAATCTAAAGTGTGAAGCAAAACTTAATTTTAACATCTTGGCAATAATTACATTAGTCTAAAACTTTGACATTTGGAGGACTACACAAAATATATAAATGTTCTAATGCCACCTTGATCAATCATTATATTTTATGTAATAATAAAAAAAAATATACAAATAAAATACAAATGGTATCAAAGAGAACAAAAAAAAAAAAAAATCCAGCAATAGAAAGAAGTTAAATAAACATCAATTTTCATCTACTGGAGTGCAAAAGAAAAGGATTCATTTTTCAACAATTTGTCAAGAAATCACATTGAACATTTTGCTTCTACAGAAAAAGATGAACATTAAAAACTAAAAGAATAAACGGAGTAATAAAAAAATTAAATCCTGCTGAGATGCTACCTTTTAATAGGGAAAAATTACAAAAAACAAAAAAAGAAATAGATAAAAGATGAACTGTACTGATGTTGCTATCTTTTATTTAAATGAGGAAAATTTTCATTTTGTGTGCATTTCACTAGAAAAAAAAGTTATTTTCCAAAATAAAATCTATTCCTTAAATGTAGGTATGGATTTATATAAACTGATAATTATAACTATTTAAAGTAGCAATAGTTAATAATTGGTAAAATACAAAAATAGTCACTAAAATGACTGCAAACATCCAAATCTTTCAACATTATTCTTATTCAGGAACTGCTTATTTTGCTCAAAATTGTAATTATCAGAGGTTAATTAGGGTGTGAAATGGAGACCAAATACTCATAAATGAGAATATGTCTATGTACATTAGATAAATATGCAGTTTTCTTATTGCGGATAAAAAAAACCCTCATATATAATTTGAAAAAAAGAATTTATTATAATAGAAATATTGTGTAACTAGTAGAAATAAAATTTTAGTTTTTAAATAAAAAGAAAAATTTCTTCATAGAGCTTCTAATTCAGAAAATCAAAAGTTCTCAAAACAAATTACTAATACTATCAATTTTTGTGGTGATTACTTCAAGATAACATAACTCAAAAATTGTTTACATACAAACTGAAATACACTACTTTAAAAATTAATACAAGAGTATCAAATATAATCAAGTACAGCAAAGTACAAAAATAATAAGTGAAACCTTGGTATAAGCAATTGACTAATTAAGAATAAACAGTAACATTAGAATGTTAAATGAAATGATTAAAAAACAAAAATGAAATCTTTAGAAAAAGAACAATTTTATTTTCTATTGTATAAAGATATTCAATATGGAAAATTTCCTACACTCAATTTTACTATGAAATATTGAAAGATTAAATAAATAAAATACTATGCTTATTTACTTCATGCCTTGATAAATCTAAACTAGAACTGTTAATATGAAAGTGTAACAAGGAATAATAATGAAAATCTGCTGTAGCTCAAAAATGTTGATTGCTTCCTATAAAAATAATTTCTTTATAAATGAAACTAATCCAAACAATTATGTTCTATAACAATAATCTTCATTTAATTAGCATCAGCAAAAGACAATTATATTACTCATTAATCAATCACCAATGGAAGAGGGCAAAGAGTTGAGAACAGCACATCAAATTTGCTTCCCAATTCTTTAGTATTACATCAATCAAGATTACTTTTTACAGCACCTTAAAAAACACATTTTCAGTAACATTATCAATAACAGAGTTTTTATTTGAATGTAAAAATCTAATGTTTACTGTTACACTTAATTCAAATGAAAATATTTCTCAATGAGAAATATACAAAAATACTGTAGCTCAAAACATATTTGCAATATTTTGATTGCATTCTTTATTCTGACACTTCCATACAATAGGACACTAAAACTGAAATTTTCTAAATTTAACACTAAGTAAAGAGAAGTCATTAAAGAAATTTTTCTAATGACAAGGAATAATATATTTTTTAAATTTATTTATATTCATCAAATGTTTTTAACTGTTATTCTTTTAGCAGCTTTTATTAGTTGTAAAAAGTACACAAGTGTTTTATTTTACATTTCCATCCATTTATAGTTTTAAATACTAGAGAGATTTTAAATGGTTTTGTAAATATAAAATTGATAAATACAATGTAAAAAAACATAGCTATATAAATGCAATATTAAAAACATTTGACGACAGTATGATTCTGTATGTTTATTTTCTATTTTTCTTTTTTTTCTTATTTTGTCAGTATACTTCAAAAAAATATATACATAATTAACAAGTAATAAATATAATCAAAGCAGCCAATTTCAATTATAAAGAAATAGAATCCAAAACCAATTGTTGAAAAATAGCTAATTTCTCATAGAGATAGCTTTGCAAAAGGTACAAAATCCTTTTCTGACGTATAATACATTTCATGAAGGAATAATACATTTCTGGCAAATTTACTTACAGTTATCAAATGTTTCAGAAGTTACACATAGAAACAAATCGATAAATTTTAAATTTACTGCAAAGTGGAAGTACATTCATTTACAGAAAATTTATAATTTATCAATTTGTTTATGTGTTTGTGTGTGCACACACAAGGATGCTAAAAAGTTATTAGCCTGACTAAAAAGGATTCCAAGTCAAATTCTGATATTTTGGAAAAATTTTTGGAAGTGAATAAATTTAAGATCTTTTAGCAATTATGCTTACTGATTTTTATATATAAAAACTAAAAGAATTAGTAAGTACAGTTACCAAGTTTTGTGAAAAGCAGGACATGATTTTATTAGATTAGATTTCCATTATTAGACAATTGCAAAACAAGCAAACATGTGCTATTAATGTATTAAAACTTTGTTTAAATGTAAACAAATTGTTCAATATTTTCACTTTTCCTAAGTGAAATCATTTAGAGAGTAATACATTTTGATAAAGATGTTGATCGTCATGGTTGTATGCTAATCATAAAAACTTTAATACAAATGAGTCAACTCATTCTAAATCGAACACAAAAAAGAAACTTTAATCGTCTCATTTTATAAGCAACAGTATTGCAAGTTCTTAAAGTTACCAAAAATCGAGTTGCACTTTAAATAATAAACAAGCTGAAAATATCCATTTAAAAAATGATTCACAACAGTTAATTTGACTTTTCTTAAAAAAGATTCAGAATATGTTAGTTAAACTTTTAAAATTCAATCAACATGAAGGGTTTTTTTTTCTTAAATATAAACATCTAATTTTAATTTTTTCATGGGATTTTTGTTTCTTTTATTTTGTAACAATGCATTTGCTACTTTTACATCTTAATTTCATTTTTTATCATCCATTATCATTTAATAGTTGCTAAACCCCAATAACACGAAATATATTCTCTGAAAAAATTATAACAAAGGTTTTAAGAATAAATGCACATGACTTTGATTATAAATGGAAAATTATCAACTCTGAGTATAAAATTGAAACTCTGCAAAAAAAAAAAAAATAAAAAATAAAGAATATAAAAAATATATAAGATGTAAAATAAGCGATTTATTCGATTATCATCTGTGTAAAGATTTCTCCTTTGAAAATCCATAAAAACTAAAAAGTATCTTTCTTTCTTATATGAACTGAATCCATTTTTTGACTACACCGATTCTCCAAAGTAATTTCAACAGCTAATTTAATAAAAGGCAAGTCGTCTATCATAACTATGTCTAGTTCGAAATCTATAAATTAAAAAAAAATAAAAGTAATTAATAGAAAAACCATTATATTTGAGACAATAAGCTTGTCATTGGCCAAGAAAGGGCTACCCCTCCTCCTTCGACTCGCCTAACATGGTGAGGGTTACCAATTGTGTTTTTATTGTCAAGAGGAGACAACAAGGAGCAAAAATCAAATCACACATGGACATATAAACAAACGCCCCAAGTAGAGGTTCTTGCAGAAATTGACATCCAGGTAAGTTGTTACCATTAGAAATACAACTCAAGAATTCAGCAACAGCATCTGACATATGGATAAGAAAAGCTTAGACAAACAACGATTCCTCTGCAAGAACAACACACCAAGATTGGCATTCACTTAAATCTTTCAAACTTTAAAAATAAATAACTTTTTTTTTTGTGGATTTTTTAACGGAAATGTTGCTTTTATGGTAGAAAATAACAGTGGAAAGTTTAATCACTAACTGTAATGCTGGAGACGAAATTATTAACAAGGAGTTAAAAATAACCACAAAAAGGGGATATAGAAGTAAAGAAACTATGAAGTTCTCTAGTCTTACTATTATTTTCCTCGATATATGCATTGTAGACATCTGTACATGTGTACAATACATATGCTTGATTTGTATCAATGTGTACACGTTCATGAACTTGTGCGAGTCTAAAGTAATATGTACGTGTGTATACAGATGTACGTGTGTATACAGACTGAATATCCCCCATAAAGTCCATTTGATTTTATAAGCATACGAATTACATCAAAGGTATTGCATAGTGTTGAACAGCTCTTCTAGTATCTTCATAAGGTTTGAAATATAAACCTGTCATATCAAGTTTATATATAACAGCTGCAGTAGTAAAGAAGAGGGATTTAATAGTGCCCTCAATATGTATTATGGAGAATAAAAGTGTATAATTAGAAATAAGTGCATATATCTAAATATATAATAGACAAATATCTACATTGTAAATTATGAATAGACAAGTGGAGATTGGGTGGTATTGTGTACTGAAGAAACGGATATCGAAAAAAAAAAAAAAAAAAAGGGAAGTTCAAAATCGACCTGTGTATATCGAGGCTATATACGTTAAGTGCGAATGTAATAAAATGGGCGATGCTTTAAGGGAAACACTATACTTTATTTCTCATTGAAAATTAGTATAACTGAAGTGATCGAGCCTGATCGAAGGCAGGACTTCAGTATAATCGTTTAAAAGGAAGAGAGTTTAACATCCATCCAAATTCAGGCACGCTGACTGACGACATTAGCACGAGATAAGGCTGTCTAACACTACACACAACCTACATTCAAGTATGAACGAACAATGAAGGGAAAATGAAATAAAGTTCTCGGCCATAATAAATGTTTAAACTATAGTGATCACAATAGTCAGGAAGATTGTTTAATATGACAGGCCATCAATAAAAATTGAGACAAATTGGAAAGCACACACGCACACACAACACTGAGGTCTGTAAAGAAGCGAGGCGGAACCTCCCAACCAACCTCCACTGACGACTGTGCTGTGAGATTCGAATCCCGCATCTTTTTTCTGAAGGACAACCCGGCATAGAAAAAAAGTACACCGCAAAAAAACAATACAGAATCTACAACATAAAGTCAAGTTCACAAAAATTATCGACATAATCACTGTGCTGTTCTTTTTTCTGAGTAATCGTGATGGAAATTAAATTTATCTTTTAAATCGTACCCAACAATCAGAGGTAACCCCCCGACGCCGTTGTGAAACATTCAAAATATCAACGTGATAAACGATACAAAGACACATTGCATCACCACATTAAAATCAAGTAATCCCATGAGAAGACTGTATCGTGAAGGAATTTTGAAAGAAATACCTTTAAAGGTGTTAAACCTTCCTACGAAGTCACTTGTATCACATACGCCATCGAACAATAACAACCGCCGCCATTTGCAATACCGCTACTGGGCATGCGTTAATTAGGTCAGGAATTCTGGGAACGAGGCCTTCTCAGTGGCGCGATGTGAGAACGCCGGGCTGACAACTAAGGGGTTCGAATCTAACCAGCGGCACTTTATCTGTTATACTAAGCATTAATTGTTATCTTAATTTCACGAAATTATAAATCTGAAGACATTAAAAACTTTAATTTTACAATATCCATCTAGTTTCTTTACTTTAATACCAACATACGAAACTGCGTAAGCTAGGGCCCCATCATCCACGTAGTGAAACTAAAAAACCCTAATCATCGACATTTGCCTTTAATGCTCCGTTTGCCTAAATTTTTAAAACCGTTGTTAATTTAAAAAAAAAAAAAAGAAATTCAAGACATAAAATATTTATCAAATCTAAGCTACATCACTCAACACGAAAAGACCCACTTATGGCAAAGCCCATCATGAGCAAGCGAGTGGTTGTATTTCATAGCGACAGGCTGTTTTCTCTTTTGAAAAAAAAAAATGAAAATAATATCAAATATAACACTTTTTAGTTGATTTATTTGTAGACTAAAAATACTATAAAAATGCACGAAAAACGAAGATAAATATATTCATTACTCATTACTGGCCTATTTTATTTTGAATTTGAGCAGAACAGTTAACTTAGTTTATAAAATGATAATATAGGCCACTTCATTGAATTTTAATGCATCTGGTAAAAATCTATTATACTTTCATTTAAGAGTTGGTTAGCGCAAATTCTATAACTTTTTTCTCCTCGACGCCATTGCAACGGAGCTAGTAGTCCAGTGGCGCGATTTTATATCCACTTGTGGCCGATTTTAACTCTTTCATGCTGGGCTCAGAACCCAACCCATTAATTTTCCTTTTATTTAGGTCAGTAAATTCAAGGATCGACCTTTTTTTTTCTACGCAGTTGGGAAGAAATTTATAATGTTGAATCTACAACGTAAGACTTCGAATTAGGGCTCTGCTCAACGTCGCCAGTTGAACTGTCTTTTTCGTTCTTTCTTTTTGACTTACTCATGTTTTATTCCCAATGTTGTTATTGATGTTTTAGTTTAATTATTTCGATCGGTTAACTTTTTATATCACGCATTCAACGGATTGAGCACAAAGGTAGTCATCTAATTTTCTATAACAAAATGAGTGCTTTATTTCATCATAAAATAATCGAAAAATAACGTAAATTCATGAACTAATGGGTAGAATGCTACTTATAGTACACAAGTTTGAAGGATTGATTAATATAATTTTCAAGTTTATTTTTCTTTCTTTTTTGCTCTCCTTCCCGCTCCACCTGCACACGTGTTAGTAGTTGTTCATCTCCTTTTTTTCTTTCTTTTTATTATTTCTCTCTTCTCGCAGACCTGCCTGTTGTCCGTTTCCTCCCACTCTTATTGTCCGCTTACCTCCTACTCTCACTGTCCGATTATTGTACCCTTATCTCATCTCCTCTCCCTGCGCCTCTGGTGCAAAATGGCTGGTTTGCTTTCTCTTCTCTTTTCATCTGTCCCGGACAAGTTGTTAAAAGAAGTCAAAATAATTAATATTTTTCAACCTATTTGTCTTTAATACGACTTTTCTTCACAGTGAGCATTCTCTTAAAATTTCAGCTGAAAGAAGAAGACTTCTAATTAAAAAAAAGACGAATTACGCAGCCTCTTCTCACGACCAACTGTTACATTCAGCAGTGGCTAAACACGCTTTATCAAGTGTGTGTATATACCCATGAGATATATATATATAATATATATATAATATATATATATATAAACAATTGTCTCTCTCTCTAGTAGTATGTATAAGAATGTTTTGTGCTATGTTTACTTACTGTGAGGTATGAATGAAAAAGATTTGTCAATCAAGATCTGCTCTCCTAAATAATTTTGTTTAACTTTCATTTTAATGTCCATTTTTTTTAGTTATCCACTTAAACTTCTGACTAAAAAAAATATGGTGGATAAAAGTTTAAATGACACGAACATAGTGTGTGTATATTTGTATGTGTTTAAAAAAAAAAATCTATTGTAGACAAACTCCCAAGACGCCATTTAAAAGTAAAACCCTAACTAACAGAAGTAAAAATGCTACAACACTAACAGTTTTAGTTGCATTTGTACAAAAAATAAAAATCCAAGAAGTTAAAAAAAAAATATTTAGATGCTTTTTTTTAATTAAATGAATGCATTTCCCTCTTTTGTTTCCCATATTATTCTTATATAATTTCATTTAACTATATAAAAACTAAATTTGGTGCTTTCGTAGAAAAAGTCAAAATGCACAAGACAATTTCATTATTAACATTGAAATCAATCAATATCAATCAATAATTCTTTTAAGATAAAGTTTCATTTAAATACATTTCTTGCAGTATAAAAAATAAAATATCTCTTTTTTATCTCTGCTAATTTATAAATACTAAATTTTATTATTTTTCGTATCTTATTTCAATAAATAAAAACTTTATTGAACTTACTTAAGGCAATAAAAAAAATATACAAATTTTTTATTCATTAGTTACTTTGATAAGTAAAATTCTTGGATATGTTACCTGACCATCCAAATTTCAATTTAATTTTAATTTTTAATGTTATTTCTGAGAAAACTGGTCTATTTTTCAATTATTCTCGTGCGGTAATTATTTTCCCTTTTTTTCTTTTTTAAATAACCTAAAGCGCTTGCCATTAACTTAAAATGTTTTACCAACACGAAATATACATATTTTAAAATGAATAATATTTAATATAAAATATAGGAAAAATAAGTTTTACTTTTATTTTAAAAAAAAAAAAAAAAGTTCGCTTTTTATAGGTGGGGCAACTTTCCTTCAAGCAAACTTCATAGTTGTCCGCACTTCTGTAGACAAAATCGATTTTCTTCAGCTACAACTGAGAAAAAGACTATATTTTAAGACGAATTTCTCACATGAAATAAATAAATTTAAAAACATAACTTGATTTTTCTTAAGAAAACAGGACTCGCAGAAAAGAAAAATTTTCACCTGATTAAAAATGATAAAATCATTTAAAAAAAAAAATGCGACAGTTTTTTTTTACACATGAATCATTCTTTCCTTTTTTATTTCTAAAATTTTAACTTTTCGGTTTAAATGATGATAAAATGCAGACAACATGGAAAAAAGACTTTTCTCACTTTTCCTATTGCTTGGATGTTCCTACTCTCGAATACTTTCAAAAACTATGCTAACTTTCTGTGTAGTTCACTATTTCTTTTTTTTTCTTTTTTTTTTTTAGTTTTACTAACAAATAAAAAGTGAAATAAATGACTTCACAAAAAGAAATTTGAACACCCCTTCTCAAAATAAATAAAACAAATGATGAACACGTATATTTTAAAAATGATCTCTGAAGGAAAGTTACTAAAAACAGAAAACAATACTGGGTACATATCACTTTTTTCATTTTTTTTAACATAAAAAAATTAGTTTCTTTCTTCTATGGTTGGGAGGAAAAGATCGCAAATAAGAATATATAGATTGAGACTAGAGACTAGAGAGGCAAAGCCTCAGAATATCCACTATGATCTGTTTAAAAGTGGCTTCTTCACTTAGGTTGAAATATTCATTGATCGGAAACTTTCCTTCGGGTGTCCATTCACTTAGGAAATAAAGTACAGTTCATGAAAAAGAATACTTTGAATTTTTTTTTTTAATATCGACAATGACATTTACTTGTAATTTTTATTTCAACTTTCGTTTGGCAAAGAAATTAACAAATATTTCTCATTGATGTCATTAAGAAAAATATTTTGGTTTAACTAAAAATAATTTAACACAGTATATTTGTTCCACAATATTTTTTTTTTTCTATTATTATCCGAATATACTTTTTTCAGATATTTTTCAATCACATTCAACAATATTGGCCTCATTTTTAGTTTGTTGTCGAATTTCTACCACTACACTGTCACTGCCATTGTACGAAGAAGATAAAACCTGTTGTTTGAGCCTTGCATTTTTCTTTACAAAATCATCTTCTTGCAGCTATGCCGTCATAAATTTACTTTTATTAACAAGTTAGTTGTCCGATACCGTTGAAAACTCAGAAGATCTTACACCAGCAGATATCAGTAACGTCTGTGTGGTTTTACGCTTCTTAGTCCATATTTGGACCAAAACAACCTTATTTATTCTACGGATGGGCATAATTGAAACTTTTTAAATGTAATCAGAACGTGTAGAATGAACATTTAACATTAACAATAAAAGAACTCAGCCACCGTGCACTTACTCCAAGTAATTATTATATAACGATGCATGTATATCTGGAATTATTGGATTGTTATGAAATAATAACTTTTTAAATAATTGTCCTACGTACTTAAGTTTTTTTTAAGAAAATGCAGAACACGCAAAAGCTGTTTTCCGTTTTATAAATCTCCAACTCCGAGTTGAATAATTTCCTTGATGCGCATGTTGTCTTTTGCCTGATTTAATAAATTTCTTACACGAACTATTATGAGATCACGCATAATGTTTACTTAAAAAAAACGGATTTAGATATTCGAGAAGAGAACGAATCACCAAAACACAGACACATACATGATGAGAGTTTTTATATTAATTACTCGGGTGTTCAGAAAGTAATTGCACCAGAAAGTGTAAAGACAAATGTTAAGTTAAATTTATTTAAATATCCTTAATTTCTAACGACTGCAGCCCTACGGGAAGGCAAATGCTTGATTCCACGTTTTAAGAAATTTGGGGTTTTTTCCCCGAAAAAGTTTAAGCTTTTTCGTTGTTTCTGAATGTTCTATCAATATTCTCAGGTCAGTTATGTGCCATGCGTAATACACGCTTAGGCGATCATGTATCTTTCGATACATGACTGACGAGACAGATTTTTCCCCCAGTAGGTTGCCATTTCTTTCTGCGGTAGACCAGTTGCCATCCAAGGCCCGGTATGTCCTGCTATTTACCCATAGGGGAGAAGAGTATTAGCAAGTAAGTGAATGTAATGGATTCGATTGGAATTCGAACTCGGCTCTTCGATTGCTCAATCCGAGCCGCTATCTATTACTCCACCGTCCTGATCGAAATAAATGAAAATCTGTAGGTGCTAAATCAGGTGAGTATGGAAGATGTGGAAAAATCTCGTATCCTGACGATCTTTTTTTTTTTCAATATGTGCTCTTTCATTGTCACGTTGGAGAGTTAACACTTTTCTGTTTACCAAACCAAAGCACTTGACGTAAATGCTTCGTTTACTCGAAGTTACTGGCAATGAACATCTGCAGTGATGATCCTTCAATGTTCAGCCAGACACAAAGCAAGCACTTCTGTGATTGGGAGTCCCGGTTTTGATTCTTACTTTTTGATAACCACTGTCTTTTTCGCTTTACGTTGACATGCAAAACCTATTTTCATCACCTCTAAACAATGCGGTGCAAAAATGAAAAGGTTGACATTCCTGGTAAAACGACTGCTACAAATAGTGGAACATTGTGTTTACTTTCCAACCTATTTTCTTTCTTTGAATGTTTTCCAATTGAACTTTTTTTATATATACAAGCCTCAAGAGCCAGTCAAAGTAGAGGTTTACTGAACGAAGTTTGCAATATGAACGTACGAGGAGATAGAAGGGAATGAAGATTATGAGGATAGCGATTGGCTCTTGACCTGAGGAGGTTAAGATTGTAATCTAATTGTAGGGAAGCATTCACACTAGAGTTTATTCCACACCGTAGCAGTACTCGGGGACAAAAATATTTGAGTGGAACTTCCTTCTTACAAATGGAATACGGAGGAAATATCGGTGATTCAAATCCGTGGACATAGCATGGTGAGTACTAATTGGTGGAGCTAATGAATAGAGTTCACCATAACATCCTTCATGGAAATAGTGACAAAGTAGCAATAGGTTTGCAATGTTACGTTTGTAGAAAAGAGGCTATAGAGTCGAAAATAAGTCATATACTATAAGATAACGTCAATGATTTTGAACTCAAGGCTGGAGAGTGTGGATTGGAGAGCTCCAACACAGACATGGCAGCAGTGCTTCGTTTTCTGACTCTTTTAAAGATAACGCATGATAGAAGGAGTCAGGTGCTTTCTGGAGAGCCGATAATTTTTCCAGCATCTTTTGTGATGGATCGTATTTATGAGTTCCACTTCAGTTTGGAGTGAACTTAGTAAATGCTAAAAATTACATTGCATTAGTTTTAATACAATTGAAGATTTTCGAATGTTGTAAATATAAAATTATTGTAAATAAACAATTTAATTTTAAAAAGTGTTTAATATTGGGGGGGTCTCAAGAACAAAATTATGTATAAATCCACTTTCATCATATGTTTAGGTTTTATTAAAATTCTAATCATCACTTTTTAAAACGATAAACGGTAGTGAAGATAGTTAAAATAATAGCGGTCTCAAGGGAAAAACATTCTTTTGAGTTTGACATACCGTATTTTTGCAGTCACGAAGGTTAAAGATTGCCGATTTTATTTTTTTAAATCTGTATGATATGTTAATGCGATTTTTAAAATACAAAACCTACTAGCAGCCAATTTTTTTGTTAATTTTTTGCTCGATAATAAACAAAACTATTGGGCGAAAGCACCAGGACATTTCGACAATATTTACTTGAATCTAGACGTTCTTTTGTACGTGAACAGGCACATAAATCCTAAACTGTAGCCTTATGTCGTTAACAGAGATAGTTTTCTATGAGACAAGTCCTTTATTAAATTACGTGATAGCCAAGAATTAACACGTCTGTCGCGAACTTTTATCTATCAATTACAGTATTATTCGTATTTTGTCGAAAAGTATGTCTTTTGTTCATATTTGTTTTTATCTTTGCGTTTACTTTGTCATTAATAAAAAAGCATCTCAAACCAAATTATTAGCATGAGAAATTTGTTCTGTAAATTAGCAGTCGACTCAAGATACATCAAGCCTTTCTCTAGCTGTCTAGGAGGTTCGTACAGAAAAAAAGGACCATTTAAATATTGTGTAAGGTAAAAATACATTGTCTACTTTTTTTTTTACTGTTACATGTTAAAGTTGTCGCTTAATTTTTTTTTTTTTAATTTGGTAAGACAAAGAATAATATTGACGAAATAATCCATTGGGCGCCAGAAAGTTAGTGGGATTAAAATCTTATTAAAGATCGGGTTTACCAGACTGGGCTATTTTTCAAACGCCAATGCCACTAAATTTTAAATTTCGTTATTTGTGTAATGTTTTTGGACTACTTAAACAAAACTAATGTAGGCTACTTCCATTCAAAATTTAGTATAATTTAGGATTCAAATGTTGTCCAGTTCGTTATTTGAATCACAATCTAGTAACATTGCTTGCAGATCATCTACATTTGATTAACAAATTAGATATTAAGTGGGGGATTGGCTCGTTTTATAGGAAAATAATAAACAGATCCCCCGTTTTTGCCATAGTAAACTCCATATATCTCTGTCTGAGAAAAAAATCTCTTGAAGAGTTGCCATGTTGGTCTACTTTTGAAAGTCTAGTATTACTAAATGTATAATGTTGCAATTTGACTATTGGGCTTACTTTTTAAAGTTAAACTGGGTACTAATCAGAAGAGAGCCAATAGAAAATTTAGTAGCACTAGCCTTTCAAATATAACCGAATTCGCTACGCGTAGCATCACCTAGAAAACTTACTTCAACAAAGAATTAACCGCTTTCGAATTTCTTGCTTCCCTGCTACCTACAGTCTTCAAATATTTAAATGCAATGTCAATCGTCATCTTCAGTCTTCTTGAATACTTTTCTTTTTGCTGTTCTTTCTCCTCACTGAAATCTTGTCATTCTATTTCACTCCCAGTAACCCTTTGCGTCTTAGTGGCATTATCGTCTTACTTGTGGTGAACGGATAAAAAAGAAGGATGGAAAGTATTAATGGAGAAAGAAGAGAGAATTCTGTTCAAAGCTCGTTGGAAAGTGACAGTTACAATGTACATCGGGAGAAAGCCAGAGAACACACCGAATAAATCACAGAATAGAAATTTGATTAGTATACAATTTAAAACAGAAAAAAAAGAAAGATCTTAGTTGTTTCCAGTTGATATAATCTAGCAGTAATCTCAGAACCTGGAGGCCTGAAATTTTGAGAAGAATCAGTATCATTATTCGATGAATTATTTGACCCACTATCCTCATCTTTGTTGATTCTATCATATCACTCTGACAGGTGCGTTTTTTGGCCTTTCTCTATTAGTGGTATCCATTATATTTAAATGAATCTCGACATCTCAACGATATTTATTTGTATATAATACAAAATGTGGCACGAGGCCTAAAAAGGGGATGGGGAAAGGACGGTCTTCTTCTGTCTTACATCTAAACTTAGCTAGTCTCAGACACGGACCCAAACAAACCAACAATAAACCAATCACCAAAACACCACATTCACTCCTACCTTTCTTACTGCGTACACCATAATGCCTCAGATTCTCTATGAAGTCCTAACTAGTCCCCTTATGTACAGATATTGTTCGTGGGGGGAGGGTCATAAAATAACAACTTTTAAAAAGAACCCCAAATGACTATGTACAATATGACTTCAAATATTTACAATAAAACTAAACAAAACTGTGTTAGTAATAAAAAAAACCCACAAACCATAAATGTGGCAGAAACATCAGTTAACTAGACGAAATCAATGCTGGACTAAGAAAAATAAGAAAAAACATTCATTCCTCCAAGCATTCACACAGACACACACACATTCATACACAACAACAAATACGAAAATCACACACACGAAACGAAAGGCGCCCCGCATCCACTGACGTCACTGACGTCACTGACCACCTAATGAGGGAGGGGATGGGGAATTAAACAAAAGAAAAATAGGGACAGAAATAAAAGGGACCAATGCGCATGCATACCCTAGCTAAGTTAACCAGAAAACGGAAAAAACTAAAGAATCAAAAAATATAAAGCCTAGTCTAACCTAATATCTGGGTTGGTTGCCTATGTTCAACCCTGTTAGGACAAAATCCTGTACCTAACCGACATCCAAGTGCTACTCTAGGTCAGCCCCTTTCACTCTACACATTCGCGCAAGATTCACCCACCTTTTGCCAAATTCCGATGAGGTGAGCCGCCGCCTTTCCGTCCTAATCTTGACTTTAAGCTGATGCTTAAAGTACAAGATCAGTTGGGAAGAGGTGAACTTCTCGCCCTCATGGAATTCCTTCTGACGCGTCGTCCAAATCACGACTCTCATAATCCCTAGTAAGCAACAGAACACATAGTGTTCAGCCTTCGTCAATTGCGGCACCACATTGCTACAAACAGAACTGGCTTCCAGGACAAAGAACTTTACCTGCAGCATGCGAACCATGAGGCCTTCAACAAACCTGCACAACGACACTACCGTCTTGCACTGAAAAAAGGCGTGACCAATGGTCTTGAATTCCCCAGTACAGCGACGACAGTTTGGATATTTCTCCAAGCCTGCTGAACAAAGTCTCTTGCCGACCCAGAGGGCCCCACGAATCATCAGCCAGGTGAGTGATGCCTCATCATTATTGAGACATTTCAACCCAGGCGCCTAAGGCCATATCGAGCGAGCCTCCTGCTTCGTAAGACCGAGCTCGTCGATCAGATCATCTTGAACGGACCCCCTAACTAACAATTGGTACAATGCCTTACGAGACAATGCCTGGGCGTCGGAGAGGCCATCCGTCGTCCGTAAGAGGAGTTTCAAAGCACGACGACATTCGCGGTAGAAGGAGCACTCGGCACGAGGTTTACGGCCGGCCTCCTCCTCGCACGAGTGCACACTTCTCATGGATGGGAAATGTTTTCGGACATCTTCTTTCCAAAAGGTGCCCACCTCATCCAATCCGCGACACATTCGGTCTAGAAAGGTAATGCGAAGCATATATTGACGAATCTCAATGCTAGGCATACCCAGACCGCCCTCAGAGGGATGAAGGCAACAGATCTCGCGAGATACCAAAGGGGCCTTGTCTCTCCATAAGAAAGAGAACAAGGTCCGGACTAATGACATTAGTCTGGCATACGGGAGTGGAAGCACAGAGAGTCGGTAAAGGAGAATCGGATATATGTGTGAAACATACCTCCGCCCTTCCCTTCAGGGAAAGTCTCCTCCGAGACCACAGATTAACCGCGATCTCGGCCTTCCCTTGTACCTCCGACCAATTCATTTCCAACTGGAGATCAGGACCGAACCAGACGCCGAGTATCTTGATTGGCCCATCCGTCCAGAGGAAAGGTCCGGGAAGAGAAACTCCCTTCCACGCACCCAACCGCAAGCCCACAGACTTATCGCGGTTGATCTTGGCTTCTGTCACCATCTCATACCCACTGATCTCTTTGCTGACTTCGTCAATCTCGGCTCTGCTCGACACAAGAACCGAAACGTCGTCAGCATAGGCAGAATACCTGGCTGAGGTGGAAGCCCCAGGCAGGGAAATTCCGCGCAGGACCGGATTCGCCTTTAACTTGCGAAGGAATGGTTCCAACGCAAGAACGTAAAGCAGAGGCGAGAGCGGACAACCTTGACGAATGGAGCGAGACAATACGAAAGGCTTCGATCTTACCCCATTCACTTCCACCAGCGCACCGGGGGTCGCATACAAAAGTCGGATCCAGGAGCGAAAGTCGGCTCCGAAACCGGCCGCCGAAAGGACAGCCTCCAGAAATCGATGGTCAACCCTGACGAAGGCCTTGGACTGATCTAAATTAATCAGCGCGGCTTCACTGTCGACTTGTTCTAAGATCAAGCGTACCATATGAAGGTTATCCTGAATAGTCCTACCCTTCACAGCACAAGTCTGTTCAGGGCCAATCAGACTAGACAGGACAAGCTGCAAACGGTTGGCTAAGATCTTCGCCAAAATCTTTAAGTCCGTATTTAACATCGTTAAAGGGCGGAAGTTCCCTAACCCATCCCCACCGTTCTTGTCCTTACGCAGCAACTTGATCGCACCCCTGGTGAAGCGTTGGGGTAAAGACCCCTGCTTCATCCAGTGGTTGAAAATCAGCTCCAGCAAAGGAACAAAAACGTGCGACAACCTCAAGTAAACTTCGTAGGGAAGACTCGACATCTTCTCAACTGGAACAGGTTACGAATCCGGACGTTAATATGGGGATTTTCCCATATACACACGTAAAAATATTTACCTCTTTCGGCCCAAGATGAAAAAAGGATTCTTACTCAGTGCAAAATTGAAACAGAAATAATTTGTATGTTCACAATAATTTATATGAAAATATATGGTATAGAGGCTTGCTCAAAATATACTTTTGAGCGTTGAACAAAAATCAAGCTAGGCAGATAAAAATGTTCACAAGAAAGTGGAGAATTACAGTTGCTAAATTTGAGAAAAAAGTCTTGGGAGAGTGTAGTAGTGAAGTTCACGAGATGTTGGCGATTTTCTAACCGTTCAGAGTTGATAGACAATTTAGTAGTGGAAGTGTCCGTAGTTGAAAGGAAGGAGTGCCGAATGAATATTGTTTTTGTTAAACTTGTAACAATAGGTAGGGCAATGAAGGAATATAGTAGCAGCGAGCGTGGTGTCTTGTATCATCAAGGAAAACTTGGGTTAATTTCGCATATCTAAAATTGTGTTTATTAAGTTTTCGTATGTTACTCGGAATCTAACATCCTGCTGAAGGTATTATTGATTATCTTGATCTCTCCTGATTATCAAGTCGTGTCGTGAATGAATAGTAATTTAAGTCTGACGACCACTCCTTTATATTCAAGCCGGTAAGCTCCAAGTCACCTTTGTGGCAAGTTTCAAATTCCGTTCTTCTGAATGGTTGAAAATAATCCAGATAAGGAGTTCTATTCTCAATCCTTTTTTCCAGAACACTCCTTTTATTATTAATCTGAACCAGATAAAAAAAAATTCACGTATGAAAAACTCATTGGTTGATAATGTCCTCGTTTTAGGTAGTGAAAAGGAGCAGAAGGTGTTTTTGTTTTGTTTTTTATATATAAATTTTATATTAAAACCCTGGAAAATACTTATTATTAGTACAAAGTCTCTACGATCAGATTTGTGACCTCTTTCAGGTGAGAAAGTGACAAAAATAAAAGTTAGTTCATTGTGTTGTACTAAACAATTTTTCTCACCAGAATCTGTCTTAGTTGAGCATTTGTTCATGTACTGATTATTGCTGTTGCATATGATTTGATGCTTTGTATTTAGAGATTCTTGATAATATACAAAGAAGAATCTGCAATATTATCGGCCCTGACCCTGCATCTCGGCTTCAGTCATTTTCACACCGCCGTAACGTAGTTTCCGTTTACCTTTTCTATAAGTAATTTCATGGTAATTGTTCTGATGAGTTTTCCTCTTTGGTACCCTGACTTTACGAATTTAAGCGCAGTACTAGATTTGCTGCTAGGCCTCATCATTTTACAGTTGAAATGGCTAGATGTAACCGTAAGTTCTATGTTAAGAGTTTCTTCTCTCACTTGTGGAACTCACTTTTGCTTTCCAATCAACTTTTATCTTCAAAATCTTCTTAATTCCCGTCCTTTTATTGTTCTCTCTCCTTAATGGTGTTTTTTTTTTCTTTTTCTCACATTCTTTCACATTCAGTAACCCCTTGCGGCGTTACTGTCTTGCTTGGAGTGATTTTTTTTTTCAAATATATATATATTCAAAATTATTTGCAAAAACTCGTTGCCACTAATCTGTTATCTCTTCGATATCTTTCGAGTAAAATTGTTTTTGATGCGAAAGAATTTTACGAACTCTTG
Source organism: Acanthosepion lycidas (assembly GCA_963932145.1). Taxonomy (NCBI): domain Eukaryota; kingdom Metazoa; phylum Mollusca; class Cephalopoda; order Sepiida; family Sepiidae; genus Acanthosepion; species Acanthosepion lycidas. The sequence goes on along the minus strand of OZ010580.1, from coordinate 132,093,494 downwards.
GATCTCGTTTTCGTTAGAATAAGTTTTCCCTATGAAAGTGTTTTGCAGCGATCAAAAAATGTAATAATTGCTTGGTGCAAGGTCAGGTGAATATGGCGGGTAGGGTAGAACAAACCAACTGAGTTCCAACTTTTTTTCCCTGTGTTATTCTTTTGTGTGTGATCTTTCGTTGTCATGGAGAGAACAATATTTTTCCTTAATCCACTGTGTACGCTGCCACTGCTGTGACAAAACTAAGCTATGTTCATGTACTCGAAATTTATTCTTCACTACCACGTAGGATTAGTAGCTAGGATAATACGTTCGTCATTACAGTTGTTCCCAACATTTACAATTCAACTTATTACTTATGATTCAACCTAATAGGTCACCGATTGGAGATCAATAGAATTGTGAAGAACATTCACAGTATTTGGTTTATTGCTGATATTTATCTGGTCTGAGAATCGAATTCGATACAGCAGTAATGGTTTGTTAGTTAACCGTTCATCTATGGCGAGGTGGCTTAAAACGATTGAAAATTGACAAGGTTAGTAACAGCTCTGTTGCTCTTGCTTGGGAAGCCATCGTAACAAAACACTGTAAAGATATCTAGTGATTAAACTGTGCGAATGTTGAGATGAATTCGTGCTTTTCCAAAGGGCATGAATGAAAAGTGAACGCAGCTATGGAATTTAAGGGATGAGTGTTTGTGTATATTGTAGGTGTGTGCGTGTTCACGTGTAAGTAATTAAAAAAGAAGCATACAAAAACATGGGTTTTTACTATGGACCGTTTATTCTCTTTTTTATACAAACTATCTTGATGTCTCTTGGGTAAGTCCGTTTCCTTTTTTGGTCCAGAAGTTAGGCTAAGTAAGGATAAGCATTGTTATAATAATCGAGCTCAAGTCAACCTTGTACAGACTTGGAACGACCAAAGAAAAGTTTGTACTTATTTCATCATTGGAAGGTCGACCTGGTTATAATGGTCGAGCTCAAATCGGCCTTGCGCTGAGCTGGAACGACCAAAGAAAGGTTGATTTACTTCATAGGTGGCGGTTTTCTAAGACACGCGCGAATGCCATGCGTTGGAATGTAGAAAAAAGAGTTCAGCCGTCAGTGCACCGGGAAAACGAATGTGAGACAGCAGGAAGGTCTTTTTTCCACGTGGTGCTACATCTTGGAAAAAGAGAGAGAAGGAAAATGTTTGTCTTTTTATAGATTTAAACAGCGCCGCCTAATGGATGTTTGACGAAACCAAGCGAGGTAATAAAATTTCCGGTTCCTTTATTACTAGCATCATGGGAAACTGTATTTCTTTTTCTTTATTATTCTATTTATTGATTTATTTAATTTTCCTCACACAGCCTCATTCAGAATTTGAACTCGGTTTCGCCGCTAATCGTTACGTCACCTTCCACCTTCAATCGATCGATTATTGTACTAACATTATTTTTATGTGATTTTATTTCATTTATGGCACTGTTGTTGCTTTTCAAGTTTATTATTGGTGAAACACGATATTAATGTAACCAACTGAAAAAACGACCTTTATTCACAATCATAAAACGACATTTAATAAAGGCGGACATAATCTTAAGAACATAAGATACGCAGATACAAGTGTGTGTGTCACGAAAAGAAAACTGTTGGAACTCCTAGACAGAAAAACAAATGTATGAAGTCAGAAAGTATAAAAGGACGTATGGGAGACGTCAAAATAAAGTACGGAAATTTAACTAAATGGGAAATGTTTTTGAGACGGAAAATCCGAAGGCGCACTGAAACACTAAACAGTTTTGTTAGGACAATGAAAACGTATTCATAAACAGGAAGACGTCGTTAGAAACAAAGAAAAGAGGGTTCATCCTCCTTATATGGTAGTGAATACTGGACAATTTCCTCGCAGATGACGAAGAAACTTGAGACAACAGAAATGTGGTTCAAAAGAAGGATGCTAAGAATAACATATCTGGAGCACAACGAAGAAGTTTTACGGAAAATGAGAGCAAAAAGGACACATTTACTTAAAATCAAAACGAAACAGTTGAACTTTCTGGCGCACATAATGAGGAAAGAGAATTTGACACTCACAGGATTGAATGTAAGAGAGACAGATGAGAAACAGTGAGTGATATACCTGACGAGTTTATGGATAACAGATCAACAACTGTGAGGAATAGTAAGGGCACAAACATTGCATAGAGCTAGGAAGTTGTGGAGAGGCAGAGCGTCGAAGCCCGAAAAGGAAAGGGCCCTAAAATGTAGAATGTCTTGCCATTGTTTATCCCTTGTCAATAAAGATTATCTTCATTATATTCTGGTCTTATCGTTTTTATAAAGGGATGTGCGTGTAGCCTAATAGTTATTAATGTGGAAAATGAAATCGCTAAGCAGAATTCAAGTTCCGGCTTAGTCCTAATTCCAACAGCGTTCAATTTTGCATCATTGATCTTGGAAAAAGCATGAATCCATTTCATTTTACCTCTTCAACGCCAGTTATTGGGTAAATAGCAGGGTGGACTTGGTTCTCTAGCCTTCGGTAGCAGATAGTCCAAAAGAACGATAACTCTGAAATGAAAACCGCGATGAAGGTGTAGTATTAGGCAAAATTTAATAAATAAAATAAAATAAAAATATTTCTTAAATCTCCTGAAAAGTAATTTATCATCTCTTTAACATTTCATTAACATTAACGTCAGCATTCTTAAGCATGATTCAATCAGCTAACTTCGTTTCCGAAACCAGATATTTGGATAAGGAAACAAATTATCAACGACCCTGTACCAAAGAGAAGATGAAGTCGAGATGCCAGGTCAAAACCAATAACATTGCAAATTCTTCTTTGTTTTTTAGAAATGGGAGTGTAGTGGAGTAATGGATAACTGATTGGATTGGTTAATCAGAGAGCCGAGTTCGAATCTATTACATTCACTTACGTGCTAATACCCTTGGGAAAGGTATGCATCCTCCTCTTCTCCTCCCAACTATGGGTAAATAGTAGGAAAGACCGGATTCTATAGCCTTGAATGGCAATTGGTCTACTGCAGAAAGAAATGGCAACTTACTACGGGAAAAAAATCTGCCTCGTTAGTCATGTATCGAAAGATATATGATCGCCTAAGCGTGTATCACGCATGGCACATGACTGTTACCTTCGCGATGAGCCTGTGCGTATATAGAGTGATAATTTATTATTTGAATATTTAGCAGCAGAACCAGTCTTCCACCAAATAGTAATACCCACTAATCTATATAATAAAAAAGAACTGATTCTCTGTCCACCATACGCATGCGTGTATGTAATGTACATTTTTATGTCTGTGTCATTTGTGAATGAATTACACGTGCCTGTGCCATTTAATGAACACACAAGCACGCGCATAACCTAAACACAAACACATAATTTGACAGAGTTTAAAATAAGACATTGGAATAATACACTCCCTTCCCACTTAGTCTGGACAACCTCTACTCTGGGTTGGTAATAAAATCATAAAGTTGGGAACAAAAGAAAAAGAAGAAATTGTCATATATCTGTAAGTTTATTAATATCTATTTATTGGTATCTAGAACCTGACAGCATACAGATAGACACAAAGTAAATGTCCAATTTATTACAAAGTGAATTTAGGTTAAAATCAAAATTTAGGCAAATTAATGGCCTCAAAAGTTAATTCAAATAAAAATAACACTAGTGGAACGAGAGAAAAAATGACACGGCAAAAAATGTTAATTTTTTAAACTTTAAAAAAAAATCAAATAATGACAATATTTAACTGAACTTTTCAGAAATTATCCGGTAATAAATAAAATTATTAAAAAACATGAAGAAATACTTTTTAGGTTTGTCAGTGAATTAAAATATGCATAAGCATACGCATTTAAAGAGAATGTTTGACACTGTCGGGTAATTGGTCGACGTGATCCGACATTTGAACAGTCGACTATTGTAGGCAGAACCAGACAATGCTAAGATCAATGTCAACAGAAATTGGAGCGTCAGATTTCACTTGATTCCTGACGAACTGAAACGATTTCTCATTTTCTATCTAGTCAATAGTTTATTCTCTCGTACTTCTCACCCGTGGAACTATCTTCTGGCTTCTTACTTTCCTATCAACTACGATCTTCAAAATTTAAATGCAACGCCAATTGCCACCTTTTGTCTCCTTGTATTGTGTTCTTTTATTGTCTTTTCTCCCCAATAAAGTTTTCTCAGTAATCCCCCTTGCGTTTTTGTGGCTTTATTGCCTTGATTGGTGAAATGATTAAGAAGTATTTAACGGCATAACAGAAGCACTTGCAAAAAAACAAAAAACGTGGCATTACTAAAATTAATTGGTCCTCTTGTTTAAAATTTTTTTTTAAAAGAAATAATTTTTAACGATTTTTATGGATTAGTACCATTTAGACCTTCTCCTACTCACGACATGTTTCGGGATCGAAAAATATTAATTTTTTATCATTTTGAATGGGGTTATGTTCATAATATAAATTATTGATAACTCTATACTATTACGACTTGTGAAAAAGAACAACATCTGTGGAAAAAAAAGGCTTAAATCCTATATCCATCGTATCCTGGATATATCCTTCTGATAGAGCAAAAGGAAGAGGAGAAAGTAATCAACTATGAACCATTGAAGCTTGAACTCTCAAGGCTTTGAAAGTTGAAGAAGGTCACGATCCCACCAGTTGTCAACGGTACGGCAAATGGTAATATAAGAGACATGAATATAGAAAATTGGCATCCATTCCCTGATGAAACTTACAGAAAGGAAGCCTTAAGAAAGGAAGAATATTCCGGTAGGTGAGGAACACTTCAGGTGAAAATTAAATGATATCTAAGACTGGTGGTTGTGGCTTACTATCCATGCATTAATTATCAGATATTAAGATGTTAACTGAGAAACTACCGAAATAGTTTCTCACATCAAAACATCAGTCAAAATTGTATGACTCGGAAGATATGGGGAAAAGAATAATTCGAGAAAATTAAAGGTGGGACCCAAATACATAAGAAGACTTAAAATGCTTTTCTTTAGGTATGGGATAGTTGGTTTGAAATAATTTTATATAACTTAAGACACAGTATATATATATATATATATATATATATATATATTCATCCTTTAGGACTCCATCGGATTCAACGCGCCACAAGAGAAATTTTTTTCACTTTGTCATACATTTTCCCGAGTATATATAGAGTGATTTTCCAAGCGTAGCTTAGATGTGGCACAATGCCAAAAATTAGGGGGCACCCAGTGATGATCGAACTTATTACTCAGGCGAAATCGATCTAACGAGGCAAACCTGGAATTCCCTGTTGGTCTTGTCGAGAAGTTTCTTCCTCAGGGCAGAGCGCAGGAGGGTGGGGGCGAACGAGAGTTTGATTTTTGACACGTGCTGATCTATACATATCACGTCATAAAGAAAAGAAGATATAACGTTTGTAGATATTATAAACAGTGTGAGCCTCATAAATCAGCACTTCGTTGTGATTGACAGTTTCACGCCTTAAGTGATCATCACCATTTCAAAGACTAAACAACTGATAACCCGAAAAGTATTAAATTTACTTTAATAGTAAATATCAAACTTTGGAACCGAAGAAAGTATAGAAAATACGTAAAAAAAGAAAAAAGGTTTCCCTCTTCTCACATATAGAGGGCCGTCATGAAGAGGAGTATCATATGATCTGATGATTGTTTGCTACGATGCAGTGTTGACTTCTAGGTCCACACTGTTTATATTTAAAGACTGTTTCGAAAAACAAAAATACAAAAACAAACTTGATTAGGTTGTTTCTGGAAGATAACGCTTCCCAGGCAATCTTTATAATTAAGGTGCTCACTATCAAGAGATTATGTTCCCTTATCTGTCCCTACTCGGAGTTTCACATCCACTCGTCAAGTGACTTGATAGCAAAATTGAAATTATTTACAGAAAGCATATGATTTCTGCAAATATATTCAATTCAATTTTACTATCATGTATATAATAAATCGATTTATTTATAAATAAATTCAAATTTACTATAAGTCCCCAATCCTGACAAGCTCCGTGAAACTCAGAGTAGGGACAAATAAATGAACATTTAATTTTGTTACTAATATGCTTTAACATAAAAATATTTTTATGTACCAAGAATATTATTAACCTAGTATCTTTTCAATAGTTTGCTTTTTTATGGTATGAAAATCTTTAAAACATAATTATTTTATTTAATCTTTTAAGTAAATTTTGCTGGTAAGGAATGCTGTATTTTTGTAAAATATCTAATATTTACTACCACCATAATCTTTAATATTACTGCTGTTTTTTATACTAAAAATCTCTACACTTATTCTAAAGTTCCAAGGACGCTATAATCAACCAAGGAAAAGCAGTTGAACAGAAGCATTTTGCTACATCTACCCATCCGTAGTTGTTGCTACTTTCTGTTTCTTGCCTCCTGTTGACATGTATTACATTCGTGTTGTTGCGAGAGTCGATCAAGAGAGAAATCTCGCTTCCATGCTGAGCGGACGTTCACTTCCATGTTTCCATCCTTAACTTAGTCTACATTTTTTTTCTACATGAAAAGAAAGCCGCCTTTTTTAACGGGACCTTGGATTTACAATGCTGGCCCAAGAAAACTATCAAAACCAGCTCAGATTCCATCCTTGTTTGTTGTTACTATTATAATAATTTTGACAAGACGTTGGTTGATGACTTCTCATCGAAAAGAAATGCTTGGTATTAAGACAAAAATGGCTGTGAAAGATGGAGATCTTTTTTACTTCAACTTGTGTCGTTTCAACCAAACCCTTATTTTAAACGATGAATATATAATATAAATATATTTTTTATTTATATATTCTTTTGAGAGAAATTTATCAGCACTGATCGGGCGAAATTATTTTAACCGTAACCCCAGTCTGCCTGAATTATTTTTTTTTAATAAGCATGAATTGAAAACAAATGAACACAACATTTTTATTAGTAATAAACAAAATTAATTTTGCTAATGAACAAAAAATAATTTATATTTCGTAAAGTTCAGGTTTATATTTTTTTCTTATAAAACACCTCTAGTTGTTACTTAAGTTAAACATTATGCAAGGATTTATTTCATTGTAGTAGTCTTACTCGAACTAAGCCAGATTCAGTGACCTTGTACCAAACTTGGCTTAGTTCGCGTAAGTAAATCAATCTTTTTTCCTATTTTAGTAAGTGCACCAACGAAACGTCACCGTCGTTTCTCGGGCGCAGCCTTTCTGTTACACGACTGTCTCCCACTTGCTTTATATTTCCTCCTCCCACCATAACCACTGGACGTTCCTCCTCCCCCGCTTTTGTCCTACTTTATTTCTCTCTCCTATTTGTATCTCCTTTCTATCTTCTCCATCAACAGCTTTGTTTACTTCTTTCTCTCCTCCTACTAATCAATTTCCCTGTCCGTCTTTTTTGTTGCTTTTTTTTTTTCGCTTTGCTATTTCTTTCCATCCATTTTTACGCTTTTATTTATATAATTTAAAACTTTCATCTTTCCTATGCCATATCTTTTTAAAAAATCACCTTTTTTTTTTATAAAATCATTTTTGACATATCTATCCTTGTTTTGTTTTGCTTTCGGCGTTCGCATTCTTAGTCGATTCCACATATTTATTTTTCATTACAAATTACAAATATGCGTTATTTTTAATTTCATTTATTTTATTTTTACACGAATTAATATATTTTATTAAAAAAATTGGCGATAACAAATAGCCACACGTTTTTAAAAAAGACCGAGAAATTTTATAAAAATAGTAATTTACATTTTTTTCTTTTGGTTTCACAATTAAATTCGTAGAGATTCCAAATTTGAATTTGTAAAAAACGGAAAGACAAGGCGTGGTGTGGCATATTTTTATAAAAAGTTTACTTTTAAAACCTTATTTTTTTTTTAAGAGCGTGACCTGAATTTTGTTGTTATCGTTACATATTTTTTCTTCATCTACACTTTTTAGTTTTTACAGCTGCAACATGCACCTATGTGTGCGCAAACTATTGAAAAAATTGTTTTTAGTAGAAAATAACGAATTGAGCATCGAAAAAAATAACTAATCGTTGTATAATGTTGCGTTACCCGACCGCATCTGTATTTGTTGCATTTGGTTTTAATTTTTTTTTTTTTTACACTTTACACCTAAGTTGTACGCTTGACAAGCCGCAAAAATTTTTGAAATGATATTTTAAATTAATCATTATTTTAGCTTTTCATCTTCTTTTTTTTTTTTCAATAACATCTGAGTGTTTTTCTGTGTCAGTAACACTTGGAAAAACTCAGACCTTTCAGTTTCCAATTTGCTATCTAACCATTGATCTAGACACGACTTCCAAATCAAGTCATCCACCTTCCAAGTGACTTAAAAAAAAAAGATTATGGATTTTCTTAAAAATAAAACAGCCATGTTTTTAGATTAATTATTAACGAAATTCTTGCAAAAGTTGTTTGAACTGAAGTCACTTTCTCTAGCGATCATAAAAAAATGACAATTTCGTTCGGTGATGTGGAAGTTTTTATTTTTTTAGTTATATATCTTTGCTGTAGATCTCGTTACACTAGAGCTGGACTGGAGTGATCGAAATTATGAATATTTATTTACTGGTGTGAAATTGAACTATAAAACTTTCAATACAAAATAAAATTTAAAAAAAACTAAAAGCAACAGTCAGTCACAAAAAGAAAAATGGGGGCACGCATAATTCATATTTCCTTCACGTGCTTTGCTAATTTCGGTCATCCACCTTTATTGCCAAAGTTTTAAACTTTAGCACTATTTTTATCTTAAACTTTGGAAATCTGTCAAACAAAACAAATAAAAAATGGTGGGCGAATAAAAAATTAAAAAAAACGATAACCGAAAAAAATTTGTTCTACTTAAAAAGTAAAACACTATGAGTAAAAAAAACATAATTTGGATTTAGGTGGTACACTAGACAAAAAAAATGAAATTTCCACGTTTTATGCGTTTATACATTTTTGTTAACGAAGAAAACTTATATACTGTCAAAAGTTTTAAGTAAGGCATATTTGCAAGATGAAGCATAATAAACATTGTTTATTATCACCATCGTCATCACAACGACCATTGTTAGTGTGAGTTAGAATGATAGTAGTAGTAGTAGGAGGAGGAGTGGTGAGAACTTTGGAGAAAGAAGACCAATGAAAATCCTTTTCAGAGTTTAACAACGAGGGTCATAAGGTTCTTGTGTGACTGTGAAAGTGCGGGAAAGGCAAGTTAGACAATCATTCATATTTTTGTCATTTAATGTTAAGAACCAGGATGATAAAAATTAAAAAAGGTACCTGATGCACAAAAATGTCCATGACATTTGCTTGGGTGCTGAAAAGAAAAAACATAAAAACAAACAATATTAGTTGTTCTTACGATTCATAACGTACTAGAATTACATTTCATTTTTATTTAAATTTGCTGAAGTAAAAAGAAAATGAAAATAAATACAAACGAATGCAACGGATAAAAAAGTGAACAAAATTCGGTTGTGCATCCCCTTTCCTAGTCTCAGAGGGAGTATAGAGAGAAATATGGTCTGCATTGCGACTCTTAAAAATAAGATCAAAAATCAATTTGTTTTTCTATTTCGTCCCTTTAAAGTACTTTATTAAAAATCGAAAGGATTAAAAAATATTATTTCTACACAGCAGGCACAAAAAAACGTAAAACAAACCATTGGAAGTTGAAACCAATGACAAGTGCAAAAATTATTTCCTTTCAAAAAATTTTTTTTCTGGTGTTGATTTTTTTGTTTTAGCTTTTTTTTTATGCCAATAATGTCATATGCGAATGTTGGGACTTTTAAATGTGACTAAAGAAATTAATATTTTCGTGTTGTTATTTGAGATTTGGCGCCACTGTTAGGGTTAAAGGTCAAACAAAAATGAAATAACATAACCCCACATTTACTACTTGTTCGCACGCAAATGACTAAGCTAAGCATATATCCCTCGTTTTACATTATAACCCTATCGTTTAATTCTTATCCACAATCACACCAAGTTAAACTGTGATTAATTCTTTAATGTATCTGTTTATGCATCAACTTCTTTGCCTATTATCGTTGTCTCTTTTTGTCTTAGTGACTACGTGACCTAAGTAACTGTCAATAGCATCGTTTTTAAACTCTACCTTTCTCCCTTCCCCCTTGTTATGGTATCTTCCACTTGATGACCAGCCAACCCTATTGGCTTCTACCATTCAGCTTCCTCCTCTTTCTCAATCCATTTTCTTTCCTTCCTTTTATATTGATCTTCCTGCATTCACCAGATGATTTTTATAGTCACTTTTTGGTCATCTTTTGTATTATCTATATTAATCTTCAAAATCCGAAAGCTAATATTTTTCTCATATTCTACAACACTCATAGTCATTTCTTATGCCTTTCTCCTTACATCTTAGAAACAACCTGATGCTTTCCGCGTCTTTAGTTTCGTCTTTCATATTTTAACCCAACCTCATTTACTTAATTTTCGTTGTAATTTTTGGTCCATGAATTAATTCATAATTGAAACAATTCTTTAACTACTAGTAGTTAAAGAATTAATCAGTGATTGTTTTATGATAAAACTTTTATCACCGAAATATATCATTCTATCAGTGCTACTAATTTAGGTTGACTTTTTACCATACGACACCGCACCATTACAACTTGATTTGTTCCATTTTGTTTTTTTAATTTATCGAAGTAAAAAAGTGTCACTGTTTCAAGGAAAGTTTGAATTCAATGATTTAAAAATTTAACCTTGAAATTCATTTAAAAAAATAAATAAAAATAAAACGTAATTATGAATACTATTTTTTAACTTTTAAAATTTCAAATTGTCTTTGAGTTACAAGAAAAAAAAAGATATAGTCCATTTTAACGTTTCAAACGATTTTTATTTTTTACATAAACTAATTTTTTTTTTTTTAGTTTTTACAGTTTATTGCACGTAATTTTCAGGAACGAAACTCAGACCTCTTGGGTATAGTATACATTTTATTTTTAAATTTAAAATAAAAACAAAAAATAGCGTTTAAAATGCAATAAATTATTTCAATTATTTTTTTTTTCCAAAAGTAACTGAATTTTATTTCACATTCATTTGGGACTAGAATTTTTTAAAAGAATTTTGAGTAAAAAAACAAAACAAAAAACCTTGTTTTCAAATCTTGAAGTCTTGAATTGCATCAAATCATTTGTTCCAACCCTACCCGGCCTCGTCCAAGAGAAAACCAACTTTTTTTGATGAATCCATCCTCAATAAATAAGAAACGAAAATTGGACAAGTTAAATTTTTTTTCAGTAGCTCTCTAACCTTTTTCTTTTTAATTTTACTATATTTTTTTGTTCAAATTCTGAATATTGATAAATTTTTTAATTAAATTTCATTTTTTTTTTTTTTTTTTTTTTACTTACGGAAAAAATAGTTACTTATTTTCGAGGTATAAATAAGCCAATTTAAACTGTATGAAGGAGATAAATAAGTCCGTTATTATGTTAGTTATAAAAAATTGTTTGAAACGTTAAAATGATTGTTTTAAATCTAAAATAAAACAATAATTTAATTTAATTTTTATGTGTATCCAGTGTTTGTAATTACACTAGAAAAATATTTTGACTGAATCATTAAGGTTCCTGGTTAAAATATTTTATTTGTTTAGTTTGAATGACAATAAAATTCTGTAAAAAAAAAAAAAAGACGCTGAGATGTCTTCTTATTTAAAAAAAATGGAACTTAGAATGGTCCAGAAAAATATTTTTTTTTGTCCTTAGAATTGCATGTGAAAAATATGAGATGAAAATATCTGGAGAAATAGACTCAAAAATATATAGACGTCAATGTGTAACTGGAGGAACTGTTTTTATGAAATAGCTTAAAAATAAAAATAAAAGTTTAACAAAAATAAGATATGAAAGTTTTTCAATAATGCAAGTCCTTTCAATTAACTGAGCCAACCTGCCGTTTTTGAGAAGCAGTGGGATCAACAAGTTTTGTTATACAATTTCAAGAATTAGAAAAACAATAAATAATTTTTTTCTTCTCATTTTTATTGATGTTTGATGTATCATGCTTTAAAAATGACGCGCTGTCTTGGTGATTTATTTACACAATATTTTAAAGTTTTCATTTCCACTGTATTTCCAACAAGGAAAAAATTATTTCATTTAACACTAACAATCTTATCAAAAGAAGAGTAATTTTTACTCAGGAGAGAAAAAGAAAACAAATCTTTATCTTAAAAAAAAAAAAATGTAAAGAGTTTTTATTTTATTTTAATATATTTCTTTCTGTTTGTTTGTTTGTTTATTTTTATGTTACTTATAATTAAAAAAATCTAAAATTTTGACTTGAATTATTTAATGGAGAAAAAATTTAACTGAATTCAAAAACTAAAAAAAAAAAACAAAACAAAAACACTCATATATTATTCATTTGCCTTTGCCTTTAAAAATTTTCAGTTTACAAAATATTAAACTGTAAGTAAAACCTTTTCGGAAATTGCTGACAATATTGAGCTGAATAATGAATTCAGTTTTTAAAAAATTCCCTACACTGTATTATATGAAGTAGTTTTTTTCCTGTCTTCTCTCAAATTTGGAATATTGATATTTAAAAAAAAGAATTACATGTGCAAAAAATAAAATAAAATTCAAGTGTCTCAGAGTTTAAAAAAAAAGAAACTTAAAAGTATATAATTTTAACAACTTAAAAATATTTATAGAAGCAAAATTATAATACAAATTCATATGAGAATGTTCCTCCAGCTATGGGTTCTATACCCTTGGTTGGTAACTGGTCTACCACAGAAAGACAACCTACTACCTATGAAGATACATGATTGCTTAAGCATGTATCACGCAGGGTACATAACTGACTGATATGTGTGTGTGTGTGTGTGTGTAATTTTTATTACTTTCTATTATTTATCATTTAAACACTTAGGAATAATAACAATTGTTATAATTGATGACAATCCATTTACTCCAATGTTCAGCAGCAAATAAAAAAAAACCCTTAGTTTATTGTTTCAGACATTGAACTACGCAAGCAATTCCTGTATACTGGTTTTGAGGTTCTCAGCAGTGAGTTCAGCTGAAACACATGAGTAGTGATGACATGGCCACATGTCTGTGACCAAGGTAAACCTTCAAGTTAGAGTACATCAGCTGTGATTTGACATCTATCAGGTATACTTTATCCAAAATGTGCTACATATGAATGAATACCTATGGAGATTTGTAGTGGGAGATGGTCAGGTGCTTTGTAATCCTACAACCACACAAGGTCATAGTACTGATGACAGACTCAGTAGATTTGGTACAAATCAGTTTTACCTGCACATGTAGTTCCACTGAATGGTACAATCAAAGCACAAAGTTTAAGAACTTTCTGATACCACCTCATACACAAAATTTTCTTTTGTACTCAATTCACGGTAGAATTCTTTTGATTAAATATTTTTGCATTTTAACGATTTGTGGATTATGATCGCAAAATGTAATTTTTAAATATTTTAAATGAATGTATCAGTTTCATCAAACATTTCCAATACTATATTTTCTAAATTTTAGAAAACCTTTAAAAAATAAATGAGAAAATTTTTGCATAAAGCCATATTTGCACATTTTCTCCAATGAATGAAAATAGTCAAAGCTTGTAAAAAATACATTTTTAATTCAGATTAACTCTTGAGAATTCTTTGGAAAGAAAAGACTAATCTGTCAAAATTCAAGGGGGAAAAAAAAAAAAAAAAAAAAGGAACTTTTAATATTGCACTGTAATATTAAAATTCCCAATTAAACTGTGATGGAATAAATTATGAAGAAAGATTTATCTAAGTTTTAGTTAAATGCCAGGTGTAGCATCCAACCAAAAAAGTATCCCCAGCACTACAGAGGGATCTGAGAATGCTTTAGCCTCTGCACTTTTTGTTGGAAGTGACAGCTAAACAAGACTAAATTTGTCTTTTTGGCCTCAATCTATGACAATGCTATTGAGCTGTATCATTTGTCTAAAATCTTTATTGCCATTAATTTTCTAAATAATTTTTTTTTTTAAACATTAGCTTCTAAATCTTTTATAGATGTGGAAAAAGTCTAAAGGTTTCATTCCAGAAAATAAGCACAAGTGAAAAGCAAAAGATTTGTGTATTTAAAATAAAAAATGTGCTCATTTTATGAGAGGATCAGATAAAAATAGAATCAGGAATCTTTAAAACTTAACATCTGATAAATCTCTATAGGTTTTTTAATGCCAAAATCTAAATATTTTGAACACAATTTTATGGTTTCAACTACAAATAAAATGTATTGTTTGTAATTCTATAAAATTGTATTGATGGCAATTTTACTATAAAAATGTATTTTATGCTTGCATAGTGTTTGTTTTTGTTTGGGGGTGGGGTCACTAAAAGGTGTTACCACCCCAGGTCAGGGTAGACCTGGGAACAGCAGCAATTAAGAGGTGGTTCCATGCTCCTCAAAACCCTCAATCTCTTGATCAGAGGCCTTGCTGCCAGATGTAGTTTCTGATTTAGGCACCCTATTTATTATTTTGTGGCACCATGCCTGAAAAAAAAACATACTTCACTTTCTGAAGCAAAATTTAAGGTGTCTTGTTATATATAAGTAGAACCACTTACCAAAAAATAAAAATAGTAATATTCAAAACTGGAAAAAAAAAAAATTGTTTGGATGGAGAGAAAAATGAATTACAGTTGATAATAACTTCTAAATTTTCTTTCTACGTCACATATAGCATTGTAAATCAGTTTTTGGCATTTTTTTTTCAAAAGCACGATATTTACTGTATGTTTTAAAATTACTTTTAAATATGTACAAATTTTATTAAATTTTCAATATCAAGTTTCTTTCATCCTTCAGCATGCAAAAAACAGAAAAATGTTAGTTCAAGAGTTTATTATAGATGAATTTTTAAAAATCATAATAGCATCATTTCATAATAATGAAATTAATGATCAGTAGAAAAAAATCCAAATGATGATAGCTGTCCATTTAAAATCAGTCTTATTAAACAATGTAACAAAAAGTTTTCATTGCTTTAAATGAGTTCAAAATAACAGTATAGAAAAATGTGATTAATTCAAGTAATTACAAAATTAAAAATGTTTTTAATACCCCAAATGAAATTAATTGAATAAAAAAGTAAGAACAACAAAAAAAAACTGTGACTTAGCTGTGGTAGGAGAAATGTTCAACAAAGTGAGTATAAAAGCTTAGGAAGCATTAAGAGAGAGTTCCATAAAACTAGCAGCAGGTGAGTGCATTAGCTGAACCACTGAGTGGACAAAAAAAAAAAAAAAAATCAAGAATATTATGTTAGCAAAATTCTAGCCTTAAAGATACATTACTTGCTTATTTACTTCTAATTCAAATGTTCAAATCATGGCAGGATTTCACCCAATTTTAGCATTGACAAAACAAATTCATAAAACAAAGAAGTGACATCGGTTTTTATATAGGTTCTTTTTATGGGAGTATAGAAAATTTTCATCAAGTTGATAAAATATGAATCTTAGTCATTATTTTTGCTGAAGTGATCTGCTGGTAATTATGAATTGAGATGTTTATGATCTTAATCTTTTCTGATGCTAGAAATTAAACAAGTTAGTCATACTGAAATTAAAATCACTAAACTCTATTCCTTATTTATACCTGAAAATTGGTTGCCTTGTTTAAAATTCAACTGATATACTCTGCTTGGAAAATGGCTCCTTTGTAGCCACCTGTGCACATGATAACCAGTTATGCACATGTTCTAGTAAACACAATTTTTAAACCTATCTCATTTACAAACATTAAATTTTTTTTTGTAGCTATGATGAAATTCATCTTGTATGAATATCAACTTGTGAACACTGAACAAAAAAAATGAATGTTTCAATTATAAATATTAGTTCATGAACTTATAAATTTTCTAAATATTTCAAATTTCAAAGACACATAGGCAAGACTGAGACTTATCTGAAGGCTTTGTTGCTGTTTTCAAGGTCATCGTATGAATTTATACAACTTACATTAGTATGCAGACGCAAATAACGTTTCATTGTTTTAATAAAAAAGTTTGAGCCATAAATATTTGTAAAAGATTTGGCTATATTAAAGTTAATCTTAGCTATACTAATTAAAGTTAATCTTGTAATTGAAAAAAAATTTAAAAATTGTATGTTAAAAGTAAATTAGTAAACTAATAGTGAAAAAGAATGATGAAATTGTTTTGCAATAATTAAAATGTAATTGCCTGTAACCATAATCGTGAAAATCTATGTTAGCATGTGAGAGACATTCATACAATAATGGTTTTTACGAGAAAATTTGATTAGAAAGTGCTATTTTTTCCTTTTGTAAACAGTTCTCATTGTGTTTATTACAAAATAGTGTTTAACTCAAAACCTGAAAATAAAAACAGTAAACAGAATATTAACTTACCGTGTGTGATCATTTTGGTATTTTTCTTAGACACCCAGAAGTCATTGATGTCTCCTGTATATAGTTAAGTGCCCATTATATATATATATATATATTATATATATATATATATATATATATATATATATATATTTACACTCCAAACAAAATATTTATCTTGGATGTCTACAACAAATAGTAAGTACTTTTCTCTATTTAAAAGTGTTGAATTTTATCATCTTTATAAAAACCTTATTTTCCAAGTAATTATTTTAACTAGCAAAATGTACTGAACTGAGAAATGATATATTAGGTGTGTGCAAAAACTCCGTTTTTACTAAAAAATAAGTCATTTTTACACATACCTATTAGATTTTTTTCATAATCATTGTTGACTTCTGGTTGTAGTCAGATTTTGTGATTCAATGACTGAATAAAAGAAACAATTCTAATTTGTTACTAAATTATTAGTTATAAAAAAATAATTTATACATATAAAATATGTTTTCAATTATCTCAAATAAAAATAAGTCAAAATCAATATTGTAAAGAAGTCCTGTCTAAGGGAGATAACTTAGTAACCTAATAACTAAATACCAAATTTGCTAGTGTAAACTTATTCCTAGCATTCATCCACTGTTTATTTGATTAATACTTAACAATTGGCAACGATGTGAAAGGGTTAAACTGAAATTTCCTTTTATTAGTCAATTAATAGATTGAATAAAACAGAATCTCTTGATTGTCAACCTACTATTTTTACTAAAGTCATAGGGAATTTGCTCAGGAAGAGTCAGTGATTCTAAAAACTTGAGGTTGATTTTATAATTTAATAAAGAATACAAAGTAAATAACTAAAGAATTATGAGCAACAAAATATATTATCAGCATGTTTCTAGCATAACCTATAGTTATTTAAGTCCAAAATATTTGTACATTTTTTGCTCTGAGTTATTTCACATCTCCCAAAATAGGTTTGTTTTCTTTTAAGATATCAATTCAAAATCTTAAACATAAAAGATTTTTATGATTTAAAAAGGTAAGATGACCTACCTTAAATTAAAATTGTACTTATATATTTGGCGTGCAGTATAATTTTAATGAAAAAAAAAAAAAAAAATTCAATGCTAATCCAAAATTATATTTGCAGAAGTAAAACTGAATTTTATTAAAGAGGTAATTAGAGATTATTTTAATACTTGCAGACAAGCTCCACCCCTTGCTCAGGGTTTCAAGACATTTTTTTTTGGTAGTCTAACTTGAGACTGACTATATTAGTTGATATAACATTATTTGGTCCTACACTAAATAAAAATGGGTGAGGCTTATTAACACCTATAACTAAGTAAAGAAAAATTAAATAATCGTTTTCCAAAAAAAAAAAAAAAAAAAAAAGTAATCAATTATTTCTTGTCTCTCAAATTGCTTTCTCAATACCAATAGTGTGAAACAAAGTTTCATCATATAAAATTTCCATTTTTTATTCCTTTTTACTATTTAAAAGAAAAACAGTCTATTTTTTAAGTGTTGTAAAATGTAAGAACTGGAGAATCATTTTAAAAAGCCTCATGTAGTTACAGATTTTTTTCATTTGGACATTAACATGTAAGAATAGAATTGTATTAGTAAAACTTCACAAAGGGGATTGCTTTTTTCTACAAGACTTGTTTTTGTGTAAAGTGCCATAAGTGATACACCTATGGGCAAATGGTCTGAAATCAGAGCTGTCCAATATATAAGTAAAACTTGGTTTTATTTTATGCTATTCCATTTTGTCATTACTGAGTCTGGACATTTGATACTATAACCTTGAAGCTGAATAAATTTATAACCCGTCTGAATCGTTCTTAGTTCTTTGACCAGTAATTATTATGCCAAATAAGTTGTTTATGATAATTTTCAAATAGTGCAAATATGAAAATATATTAAATTCTTATAGGGTTCCAGTATTAATGTTAAATGTTCCATATGTCAAACAATTACTTTCCTCTGATTTGCATTGGTTGAAATCAAATATAATTTTTGCCTCTTATATTGACACATTCTAAAAATCACATTTTGACAACAAATATCTTTCAACAAGTGATCAGATCTAAAAGACAACTGTGCCCTCAATGTACTGGGTTAAAGTTAATAGAAATATATTTATAAAAATATTTGTATTATTGGATGAAAAGCCTATTACAGATTGAGAAGCATAAGGCAATGTATCAAAATATTTAGTAATTTTTTATCGTGAGTTCTTAGAGATAAATTAAAAGCTGAATTGAAATAATGACATTTATATTAAGTAATGTAGAATTTAAAAGGATACTTATTGATGTGAACATCAGAGCAAAATACTGGTGTTCAGATGATTGCTTAAACAGACATATCCCCAGAAACTGTGACAGCAAAATCAAAGAAATATAGAACAAAATATTTTTGTTTGATAAAGGAAAAAAAAAAGCAACATCACACACAACAGAAAAATAAACTCACATCAAAGGTGATCAGCACAATTTGAGTTCATCACCATTTATTCGAGGACATTCAGATATACAAGGTTCTGATAGGATAGAAATCACAAAAATAAAATCACTTTTCTCTGCATTAAATACCATCAATACATACATACTTATTATATATATATATATATATATATATATATATATGCATGTATGTTCATAAACAGCAGTTGAACACTTGGAACTGACAGCACAATGGTAGTGGGACAAGAGTAGAGCAGTAGCTGAATTGGGGGAGGGAGAGTCACTGCTGACTGCCCAGTTTCTTGCCCACATGCAAGGCCTGATACTGCCACTGCAACTTGGCCACAACTAGTGATGGTGTTGTAACATGTACATAGTACACTGTAGTAATGGTAAATAAATAACTTTCAACAAAGAGACATCTGCTACTGCTGGTTGGCAGATACAATACCAATGCTGAGGATTAAAAAAAAGAAAAGAAAAAGAAAAAAAGGAAAAAAAAAAAAAAAAAATGAAAGAAAAAAAGGCTTCACACGATATTTGTCATGGCCTGAAGAAATGCAATCTCCTTGCAGAGACCCATTCATCTTGACCATGTAATATATATATATATATATATATATATATATATATATATATATATATACCCTTTACACATGAACACAATTTGTGGCTGAACTTGATAGGCATGAGATAGATTGTCTCAATGAGAAGAGAATGGAAATGGTTGAATATGATACATAATGAAAATTTAACAGAATGCCAAAGTCATAGGGATGGTAGTCAAAGATGAACTAGAAAAATGTGGATTGATTTTTATGATATAATTCTAACAAAGCAGACATTCAACTGTTAGATCAACGCCAACCCATATCTCCTTAGCAATGTCATGGAAATTGGTTTGGATGGATGGAAAATAAATAGATGGTAAGAGAGGAGGCAAAGATATATGACGGGTAAGAATGAAAATTGATTAAAACAAATATACTGACAATAAAATTAAGAAAACTATGTATAGATCAATACAAGCTTTTACACTGCTTTAAAAGGAAAGAAAACAAAAAAATAAAGACTGCCAACAATCAAATCTGTAAGATGTCTTTGGTGTCAATGACTAGGTGGACTGACAAAATAGGAAAAAATAAATTAGAAAGATAGCCATTTAAACAATAGTTAATTTTTGTCTATTTCTTATATATTCCCATCATATTTGAGGGAAAAAAAAGCAGCAAGAATAGAGAAGTTTGAAGAATAAGAATACAGTATCACTGCCATTTATACTTGACCAAACACCACTTAAATTGTGGAATAAGCAGGTTATATCCAGAGGTAACAGATAGGACCATTGCACTTGCAAGAGTACAATAAGGCAATCATCAAACGTTTGCTTTTTAAAATTCTTAGAGATTAAGCTAAGTAATAACAAACATATTCAAGAATAAAACATTATTTGTTAATCAGACAACCAACAGAGAGCAATTGAGACACCAATTGATAGCTGATTTTCTTGTATGGTTTTTAATTGTTAAAAACCATTTGGCACTTCCACACATTATAGATAATAGTTTCACTTATTTGTTTTCTATATATGCTACTATTTTTCTTATTTCAATAACTAGAACATAAATTAAGAGATCATAAATTTAATTATTAAATCAATATTATTAGATAGATTATTAAAACAACCTTTGGTTTTGTGACAGGAAGGGCATCTGGCAGTAAAATGAGCTCCATTGTAAGTCCAATGATATATGCGGCAATATGTACCCTGATGAAAATTTTGGGAAATAACCACATACAAATAAATATATATCAGTGAGAGATGATAAAAAAAGCTAACCAGGTTGAGTGGGTCATACACACAGACACACACACAGAGAAAAAGTATATGAGCTGAAGAAATATCACACAACATCCAAAACACAAGTTCAGGTATACTGATTGCTGCTAACAAAGATTTCTGACAGCATATATTAACTTACCCATGTTGGAATGTTGGGGATTCTGAATTTTTACAACCTGAGCCACTTCAATTCCTGACCCTGCTGCTACAAAAAGTTGAACAGAATAACAAGCAACAAATCTAAAAACAACACAGTCTTCATTATTCTCATTTGATCGTAGAGAATCTAAAAGGCTGTTGGCACTATGTAAATCTCAGAAGGGAGATAAAGGATAGAAAAAAAATAATATAAAGGAATGCCATATAGATTGAAAGTAAAATTGTTACAACAGAATATTTTGGCAACAATAATATATAGGAATGTTGAAATCAGTAACAAATCCACTGGACACTTCTTGTAGGGCAGGTAAAATATGGTGGGCTTAAAAAGCAACAAACACTTTCAAAGAGTCAAGTCCTGGACTTCAAAATTAGGAGAGGCCTCAGAATATTTTTTCAAACTGTCAATTTAAAAAAATTTTTTTTAATTTTTTTTGTTTTGTTTTGTTTTTTTACATCACAGTTGAGAAATCTAGTATTTTTAATGTTCTGAGAAAAAACTGATTTTTTCTTTGATAATTTCAATTCACATTTTAAAATTTATTCATTCATAGACAGTATGATAAATAAGTAAATGATAAATAGACTCAATACTTTTTCTTTTTTAACAAAATATTATTTTGTGAGCAATCTAACAACATTTGTTGGCTGGTAGGTTAATTTTATAAACAGGGGGAGACAACCAATAAGCTATGTAAATTTAGCTTTATATATATATATATATATATATATATATATATATATATATATATATATATACTACATGTTAAGTTTTTTTTGGTGTTAGCACTAACAGTAGCATGACATTCTCAAATTTGATTTTTTCACTAAAATAGTTTTTAATTTATGCAGGGTCTAAAAAGCAAATATCTACAGAATTGATCAAATATGTGTAATAACAGAAATACAAGCTTCTTTACATAAACCTTTTTGTTGTCTCATTTTTACACAAAACCACTAACAAACAAATATACCAAAAGACATTTCTTTCTCAAAGTACAAAAATACTTAGACATATATAATAAATAATCAAATTTGAATTATATTTTTGCATTCAATCAATGAACTTATTTTTCACAAATACCAACAAGCTCTTTTTGATTAAGACAAAATAGTCATTATAGGGACACGCACACAAATCATTTAGTTAACTATTGTTTCGATTATTTCTGATAAATAATGACTGAATATAATTACTGATATTTTTATGATGATGATGATGAGGAGGAGAGAGAAATATAAAACAGAAAACAGGATTTGACATCGCAAAATTTTCACTTCAAATGACAGTTTAGACTTTATATACACTTGTATAAAACAGATATGTTTGTGTCTTGTATAGAATATATTTGCTATTCTGCCCACAGCATTAGTTTGTATCAAAATAGATGAAGTGAGTCAAATACTAAAAGCTAAAGATTCTGAGAAGGCAGGAGAAACTTTAAATGCATCTGAGTGCTAAAATAATTAAAATCAATCATAAGGTAGAAATTTCAACAGTGCTGAAGGCAGCTATAGCTCTGGAGGGAAAACAAGAGTACTTTGTGCAATACCAGATAACAGATTGTGAAGCAATATAAAAATAGTCCTTAACAGGAGTAATATAAGCAGTAATTACATTCAATGGATGAGTTGTGTAAAAAAAAAAAAAAAAAAAAAAAAAATGCAGTCATCTGCTTCACACAAGAAGACTGTAAAGAATAGAGACTATTTTGAAGCTATTACATTTTTAAAATAAAGAGACAGATTATTGAAAATGATGAATGACAGAGAATCATTCTGTAAACAAAAGCTTTACCAAGAAAATAAGATTAACTCTCAATTAGCTTCAGGTTATGATGTGAAGAAGCATTTGTGACAATAAAAAACAAATGAGTCAGGGAGCTAAACAAATTTAATGGAAAATATTTCAAGAGAGATGATCGGAATAAGCAAATAGTAAGATAACATTGAATTAGCATTGCAAAACCCAACTTATATATATATATATATATATAACTATTATGTATACCCAATATAATTTCCTATTTCATTGTGCATTAAGTGGTCATTACTTAAGACAAAATAATAATGTTTAAATTATTAATTATACTGATCCTGGCCCAGGATATAAACAGTTGTATTTTTATTATTTCATATTTGGTCAAAAAGTTGTTGAATCTTTAATTATAGTTTTCTACATTTAATCCATGACCTATTTTCAGGATAATCAATGGTTAAATACTTCTTTAATTCACATTATATTTTAAATTTATTATATTTATTCTTAAACATTGTTAACCAATTTTTATCGGATCTTTTATAAATTCCTATTGAACATCCATTAAACCACATACTTACAATTAAAATAAGATTAAATAAAAGAACATTTTGTACATAAATATTTGGGTAAATGAATGTAAAATTCAACTTAGTATTCAACAAGAAATAAGATAAAAGCAAAATAAGATTTTTTTTTTTAATAAATAAAAAGCAACATTTGGTCAATATTTTGCTGTGAATCTTACACCTAAGATTTTGGGTGAGATTGGTTGAAAATGCTTGAATTTGCATTTTTCTTTTTCTTTCTTCAAATGCCAAAGTTTTTAATAGCCATGAAATTAACTATGCAAATCAAAGTCAAACAGGAAGAAAGAAATGAAGAAAAACTGTCAAGTGATATGAATCACAAACATTGAGGAGAAACATGGCCATAATAGAGTTCTATTTTTCAGCATAAGTTTAACCTCTTCACTGTGTCAATATACTAATATTTATTGAGTCCTCATCAAAGTTGGCAGTTAAGGAATGTTTTAAGATAGACTCAAAATGATCAAAGGCAAAATTAAATGGTTAAAAAAAACAAAACAAACAAAAAAAAAAAAAACACATCAATATTTAATATTTTATAAATTAATTAAATTGCTGATTATGAAAATTACAGCAGTCAGAAGATTTTTTTTCGATAGGCCCAACTATAGCTGCTTTGACCAAACTAAGTTTGTTTCTACATAATGCCTTATGGTCTAGTTAGTAATAAGTAGATATAAAGTACTTAAACACTAATATAAAAAATAAAATGGACATACTGTAAATCATTAATAAGTGATGACAAATGGAGGACATCAATAAAGATTTAGTTTGTGTTGGGAATATCAATAATTATATTGCAGATACAAGGCAATAAATGGAGGCAGTAGATTTATTACAAAAAATTGGAAAATTATTTGATTATTGATTTAAAAATGCAAGTACAATTCAGAATGTGCATATTCTCAAAAACAGCATAAGTCAAGTAAAATATTTTATATTTTATGAATAATTAACTTGAAACAAGCCAATTTTGAGATATTCAACAAATTCTAATATATGAAGAGCTCATAATTAGCTTTCATTAGAGAGCTATAAATGTTTTTGTGCAAGTCATTAATATTTAGGATAACTTATAAAGCTATTACATTATTTGCCAAAAGACCATAGACAGGTTAAAAGGTCATTGGATGAAATTTTGTAAAAGGTTTCAATTCTATTCATTTGTATTTTGTCTATCACACTAGTTTCATTGGTAATAAAATGGCTAAGAACTATATTGCATATGAGTTTGTCAAAAATGTCTAATTTGTACATCAGGAGAACCTAAGTAGAGAGTGCTCAATAGTTTCAGAGAGACAATGTAGGGATTTCTGGCTTTGTAGGTTTGTATAATGAAAGGTACATTCAAGAGAACTGAACATTTAAATATTTCAAACTAAAATAAGTTTGCATAAAGAAAATATAATTATCTAATATAATTAATGTTAATTAGTCGTACTTCATATACTTTAACAAAATGCATACTAATGGCATATATAGAAATGCCAGATATTATAATCTTACAAATGAACTGACTTATATGGACATCAATAGATGAAATATTTCAGATCTGTTATTTGACATTTTGGTCATAGATTCAATTGCCATTTTCTATTTGGGTCACTGAATAAAACATAAGCTCACAATCCCCCCCCCCAAAAAAAAACAGAACAATTCAACTATAAAAACAATGAGTAAAGTATAAGGTAATAGCCATCCATCCATAGCAACAGTAGACAATTTTAAAATACATTTAACTATGTATCAAATTATCCATTGAATATACTGATAGTGATGACAGTAAATATATCTTGATGAAATTCTAGTTTACTTTGTATCCTGCTTTTTCAATATCTTATTAAAATATGAAAATTTACATCTCAAAAAATGAAATAGATTCTTTTTGCTTATTTACAAACTAAGCATTTAAAAAAAAAAATATTCCAATAAAATACAATAAAATTATTTTAATAAAATAAAAACAATAGAATAAATACAATAGTTAAAAAAATTATTGCAATAAAAGTACTAAACATTTTCAAATTAAATAATGGTTTAAAGTATTTATGGAAAGGTTTGCTATATAATATCTGTTGCCTATGTGTTTTTAATAACTGCACTGGTAACATTTTACAAGTAGGAACTATTGACAGTAAAAGAAAAATATTCAAGTTAATGGACACTGCAATGTTAGGGATGACAAGACAATAAAAAAAAAAAAAAAAAACTTCCCAGAAAAAAAAAAAAAAAAAAAAAAAAAAAAAACTTCCCAAAAATCCCTGTGTAAGCTTCTATTATTTTCAAAGAAATCAAGAAATCTTAACTATATCTGGTAACAAGTTATGATTTAGAAAGAAAAGTGGATATAATGTTTAAAATAAATTCCACTAAATTACTGTGACATTTTATTAATAGAAAATTTTCTTAGCTAAGGAAATACTAACAGCCTTAATAAATGACAGAAAAGAAAACTTCCAATCTATGAATTAAACTTATTTATATTCAAATCCATCTTTATATTTTAGAAACGTTAGAATCTGAATACTTAAAATGTTAAAGTTAATATTGCTGAAATAAAAGAGAGCAAATAAAAAAAAATTTGAGAAAACCCAAATCTAGGAATCCAAACTGAACCAAAAGCACTAATAAGCACTTAAAACAGAATGGATAGAGCAAGTGTTGATTATGTATCTGACTTTTCTATGACAATGTATCAAGTAGCACAGGGTGCAGCAATGTGGCAGGTTGAAGCAAACTGGGAAAGCAAGGCAATTGAGATACAGCTGCAGAAGACGGAAAATCTCGACTAGCATTAAACTTGTATTTCCATAAATAACCTTTTTTTATCACATATGAAGAAAATAAAATTTACAATGACACAATTTGTGTGTGTATATATATATATATATATATATATATATAAAAAAAAACAAATAAATAACAGAATGTCAGCAGAAAATGTACATAAATCATACTCAATAAAAAGATTTTGGGAATGAATGGCACAGAACTGAATTGATGAGAAAAAAAACCACTGTGTAATTAGAGGGGTTTGTAAAAAATGCAGCACTGAGAGTTACACTGTACAATAAAGTGTTGTGGAACAACAGATAAGGCTAACAATGGCAGGCTGCACTCCATTAATTACTGAAAAAAAAAAAGAAAAAAAAAAAAAAAAAAAAAAAAGAGAAAGCCCACTGAACAGCAACAATTTTTGATAAAAAGTAAACTTGCTTTTTAAATGAGCAGATAGATAATTTAAAACATGTTTGTTGTAACTAACTTTTCTTTCTGGTAGGACCTTTTTTGAGTATTAAACTGACCATTGCAGTTATCAGACTATAACAATGTATATGACTGTTTCAGCAGTAGATAAACATGAAAACTAAAATGTTTATATGCATTCAATGATACGGAACCCAAGCTTACCAAAAGATTAATTGATTAAACAAATCTCAAAGTATATAACATGATAAATGGTTGGTAAGACAGGTTTCATAAAGTTAAACTTTGAAAAATAATTAACTGATATATCTTCAATAAAATGAATTTTACTGTTTAGAATTTAAACATCTTGTAATCATAATTCAGTATAAGCATTAAAAATATTGTAAAAAATTAATTTAAATTAAGCGTCAAAAATTTGACCAAAACCAGCATTTTTTTTTAATTTAATTAGCATAAAAATTTGTCATTCATTATCAAGCTTCACTATAAGGAGAAAACAAAGTAATGATAAAATGCTTTTTCTCTAAACAGATAGCAATGAAAAAGAAAAGAAAATTTTATAAGTCATCTAATTTCAGTTCTATGCCAATTCATATATTCTTTTGTTTATATAATAAACTGTTGGCAGCAAGTTCCAATCAATTTTCAGTCTGAAAACACAGTGAAGGGTTTAAAATTTTGTCATATGAGATTACACACACACACACACACACACACACACAAAGATATAGAGACAAACAAATACACATGCACATACACACTGGTGATAATTTTGCAGCACAAGTTTTTCCTGTAAAATATCACATTTAAAACTGCCCAACTGAATTTTCCCAGAGAACAAGCGGTTGAGAAAAGACATGATTTACATTTGATAATACATTATTCTGTTTTCATTCTTTTCATTGAATGGGGATCTCCAGCTCCAACAGTTGAAACTGGCATGACCACAATTGTCTTTTGTCCTGTTGCAATTTGTGCAGTTGCTGGAGTGGCTCGTAGAGTGACTTGATGGGCATTGGTGATGGGGTTGGTCTGAACGGTGGTTGTACTAGTTGTCACATTGCCAGTGTGTGAGATGGCCGGAGTAAGAACCATAACAGTGGCGGTGGCATTGGTGCTAGTTGAGGCAGATTCAACAGCATGGCCATTTCCAGAACTGTTGATTACAGTATGAGGAATGTATGCTGGTTTCATGCCAACACCAACAGTATTATTATCAGTTGAGTCAAAGGAATTCAAGGCGGCAGTGTTTCCAAGATCAATAAACTACAATAAAACAGAGAAAACATATCACAAAAAATATTACAAACAAATGTTATTTCTCTTGAACTCCAGATGCACTAAAATAGGCAATTTAGATGTATTTTATAAGACAAGAAAAAAGTCCAGAATATGATTCTAATATGCAATAATATACAAGGAAATGCTGAAAAGTTCTTTGCCTGACCAAGAAGCCCCTTTAAAATGAAAAAAAAAAAAAAAAAAAAAAACTGAAATGTGGTGATTTGGTCAAATTTTAGGAAGTGGGTTGGACCAAGAATGCTTCAGCATCACCTATCAAAATACATTCAAACTGGTAATATTTGATGCTGAACTTTTACAGAAATAGCAGCTTATCCTAACCCCAATTAAATATATATTGTTAGGAAATACAGATAATCTGCAACTGAAGTCAACAAAATATCTTTTTTGTAGGAGAGTAAAATGTAATCAGTCGTTTTTGCATTAGGAACAGAATTCTTAATTATATTTTTAATCTTTTTCAAAATTGCTGAAACTGATTCCAGGAGAAAAATGTAGACACTTAAGTCAAAATAGTTATGTGGCCTAAAACATTTATTTTCAGTTGTCTGTCTTACTAGTTGCATGTGTGGATATCATTAGGCATTAACACCTAGTAATCATGCAAAATCTATAAATCTGTGTGCTGTAAAAATAAGATATTGTTTAATTCTAAATCCAAGTCACACAATTTGATTTTGGTAAATTTTAAGGTTCTAGTGATAATGGAAAGCTAATAACAATAGAAAATATCAAATACTTTGCTAAAATTGAACTGGTAAATGAAATCTGTTGTTGGAAAAGCAGAACATCAATTTTCAAAGCATTGCATTAGAATTTAAAAGAAAAGAAAAAAAAAATCACCTGGCTGCAAAGTTTGTCACATCATTAGCCTTTATCTATATAGCAAAAGCATTGCAAATAATAAATTAGTTTTCTTTTTGGAAGGACAGGTAACAATTACATAATTACCATCAAACAGAAAATATAATTTATCCATAACCTGTTAATACTCAATATTAACCTTTTAAGTTGTATTTTACCAGATAATACTTATGTATAACAATTTTAACTGAAAATAACTTAGTTATAAAGTAGAAGATGGATACTCAATACAATGTGAGAAAAGGTCCACCCATAAAGTAAATAACGATGCAAAAAATAAAGTTATATTTGCTAATCTTGACAGCAAATTTTATAGAGCAATACAGAAGTATTAAAATAAGCATATTCTAATAAGGGCAAAAATATATTAAATGCATTTTAATGTTCACCTAATCACTGCCCACTGAAACATGTTAAATGTTTAGCATGAATAAATATATACAAAATAAAGTAAATAGAATTGTCCATTTTTGAAAATATCCTACTATAAATTTACTTCAAACAAAAGCTAGTATATTAAGTTTGAATATAATTGGAAGCTAGCATTTTGCAGCAAATATTTGATCTTTAAGAAATAGTGCTTAGCTGAGATATATAAGAATTACTCCAAATCATTTAATAAAAAGAGCATTACACTCCTAATTATGATCCTTCTTTTCAGATGTTTTCACCCTAAGTTTATTATTATTATTATCATTAACAACGCTTGTCAGACAAGATGATATAAAAACAGGTTTTATCGCAAAAAAAAAAAAAAAAAAAAAAAAGTAAAGGGGGAACTTCTAATTTTGAGGATTAAACTAGAAATTTCTTCAATATTTTAATATTATAGCTTTTGGCTTTGACTTGGACAAGCATAATTTACCTCTTAAGATGGCAGCCCCATCCTGTTGAGATGCAGGGGGTAGGAGGATTTTGGCTAAGCCCTCTCCAGAAATTCTCTGGAATTAACAAAAAAACATAAGATAAAAAATTCAATGTATAAATTTCATAGTTGGGCAGCTATGAGATAGATGAAGGCATGCCAATCAGGATATTTTATCTCTCTGAATTCAGGACTGTTTATTCAAGCTGTTGAAAATTCACTGGCCCATATAATTACATCCTTTTTAAGAAATGACATTATAAAAGCAGAAACTATTTTTATTTGTGCATAATATGGACAAAATCTAGGATATCATTTAAAATAAGCTTTTAAAAAGTAAAAACTTAAGATTAACCACTTTCATTTATATGTAAATAGGTGTCTTTAGTTTTTCTTCACAAATTTGATGAGCTTATGAATCTTGCTTTGAATTAAAAAATTGTAAATTATATTTAGTTATAGATACACATTAAAATGAACTTTTATTAAATGTTTTTTTTTCTAAACTTTTAAAAATCTTTCAAAGAACTCTATAAAAATTATGATGTTTATGCTATTATTATATTACAATAGTGTAAACATCATAATTTTTAAAATATAATTTAGATTGAACTGTTAAAAAATTATTTAACAAGACAATATTAGATATTCTATAGTAATTTTACAATTCCCCAAAATAATAAATATATATTCTAAAAAAAATAAACAAATATGAAGATATATTTAAAAATTATCAATGTGGGCATAATAGATAGCTTTGTAAAAATTTCCCAGATTTTACCAGTAAAGTTTATTATAATAATGGTAATAATAACTCTTCCACATAAAGCTATTTCATGTTTATTGGTAGTTAAAAAAAAAGAAAGAAGAAAGTACAGTAAATTCCATTCTGAAAATGGAAAGCATTTTCAATCTGTTTATTATCAAATTTTGATAAACAATCAAAAATATTTAAGTGTGACAAACTTTGGAAACCAAGATGTAAAATATTTTGTGACAAAACTGAAGGAAAATAATTTTTTTAATATAGACTCATAATAAAATAATTGTCAATTATTATCTGCAATTCCATATAACATAAGTGTAGATAAATTATTTAAAATATCCAAATATTTGTTTCTAATGAAACAAACATATGAACATCAACATAACTTATTTTCATAAACTATTACATTTTATTACTGTGGCTAAAAAAATTATTTCTCAATTACCATTAAGAAGTTTGAAATATATATTTTAGAAAAATTAAAAAAACGTTTTTTTTTTTTCACATTTATACAAAAATTTAAGAAAACAATTATGCAATAAATTAAAAAAAAAAAAAAAATAAAATCATGAAAAAACACAATAAAAGATAGATCTGTATTATCATTATGAAATTGTTTTTGTGTTTTATATATAAAGCAAGGAAACTGGCAATGACAGAAAAGTTTAATTAAAATTATGATTATTATCAAGCTAGTTTTATTCCTTGTACAGTGAGTTTGATCCTCTCTACTATGGAAATGTGCAAAACTAAGTTGAGTAAACAGGATTATTATAGAAATAGATAACTTTGATATCAAATTTTTAAAATATTGTTTATTTGACAAAGTGGAAATGGATTTTTTCTTATGATTAACAAAAATGAAGATGCTATCAATTATTCAGTGTAAAAAAGACTTCATAAAAAGCATAAAATTTCATATTTGAAAAAACTGTAATCTTACAATGTTAGAAATGATTGTAGTATATTTTAAATAGCAATATTTGTCAGCATTAATCACTTATAATTTTTGCCCTTTCAAGTAAAATATAATCAACACTTATTTAATCATTACTATCTTTTCAAGGAATATAAAACTATTTTCTTTTCAAGATCATAAGACGGTTTTAATTTTCTATCCCTTTAGTATCATACCAGCATTAGTTCTCTGTTGTAATGTTTTTTGTCTTGATTTCTTTGAAATTGCACCCCCCCCACACACACACAGACAAAAAAAAGGCCTGGTTGCGCAGCTATGGAGTGGGTGAGCTGAGATGATCTTAGCAGTGAGAAGAGTCTTCTAGCCAATGAGTGTGCACACACCAACTACCCAATGGGGTTGTCGTTAACATACACAGCTCTAGTGCACTGGTCAGCATGCTGACAAAGGTGGCAATTACCAGATTTTAGCAGATTCCTAATTTAAATGTGTACTTTAGATTTGGCAGTAACCAGCTTGTTAGTTGCATTGTTTGTTGTTCTCTAAGTAATGTTCTCTAAAATTAATCAGAAATTTATCCCAAATTTGATGCATGATTTTAAATTTATTTTTTACATTTAAAATGAGACAAGTTCCTCAAATTAAATGTTTTGAACTAATTTTAAGTTTTGATAAAGCCTTTTGTTCATTTAATAATTGGACAGATAGTAAAAAAAGAAAAGAAAATTAAAATTTGTATGCATAGTTTATTCTTTAGTTACAGTACATTTTCTTATAAAATTTTTGAAAAATTGATTTACAATATACAGAAAGATATCTGCTGTCACTAAGAAACTAAGTTTGAAAATATTTCAGTTTCTCTTGAAATAACCTTAGCGAGTATTCAGTAACAATATTACGACAAATGATTCTTGGACACAAAATAAGCATTAGAAAAAACTATTAAACTATAAAATAATACACAAGTCTCCTAGAGGAAATAACTAAATTAATTTTCAACTTCTGAAAATAGTATTCATTTAATTAGATTTTGGATTCATAAAGTTCAGTATCTTAAAATCTCACAAGTATGTTGGAAATTAAAAAACGTATTTTCTCAAAATTATCAAAAAGAAGCAAATAAAAAAATACTTAGATTAATCATTACCATGTAAATAATAGCATTTAACATATTTCAACAAATGCTGTGTACAAGTGTGCAACAACTGTTAACAGATTAATGTTTATTTACTGCTAAAGTGTCCACCAGCTGACATGCTTATTAGTAAAATATCTGAGATTGATTTTGTACTAATAAAGATATTTATAAGGTATGTGAGCCAAAATGATGCTGAACAAAAGGCTGATAATCTGTAATCTATATAAGCTTGTCCCTTTTTGATTATAATTGTTACAAATTCTAAAAAATTAGCATAGTAGAAATAAGACAAAAAAAAATCTTTAAGAAAAGGAAGTAACCTTCAAGGTATTTTGAACTGAGCACTTTGTTTAATCTACAAGAGGAGATTGTTCCCATTTCAATATTCATGTCTAGGACATGTTATCTTTTTAATACTACCAAGTTATTTCTATTATTTCCACTGGGTTTGGAACTGGGAGCATAATGTTCTTATTGTTTGCCTACTGCCTTGTTGCTATGCTAGACTCTTTGCCTACTGCTTCTCTTTCTTCCTGCAGAGAACAATATACCTCCCATTGATTAAATAAAGGGTTTGGTTTGAAATTACCCTGAATAACAGAAACCTTTAGAAGACTGGAGGGCACAATGGCTGAAATGTGATGACAACCACAACAATGAGAACATTAACCCAACTGTAAATAATGACAACTCCTCATTCAAGAAATTCAGATCAAAATTATTTCTTTCAAACATGTCTAAGTTCACTAGTAAATGTATTTTTTTAATTTTTTGTGCTTAATTCTGAAATTTGAAATTATTTAAATTTTAGTATACCAGAATTTTATTAGTAAAACCAAAATCATGATCATGTACAAAATTATATTTAAATATATCTAAAAAAAACTTAAATTCTCTTAACAGTTACTTTTATAATTATTGAAAATTAATGCTATATTTCATAGTTACACCACCTGTTTTTCTGAACAAAACTTTCTAAAGAGAAAAAGTTAGTTTCAAAGATTTCATAATAAAATTATGTGGAGAGAGACAAATTTTTTCAAATTTATGTACGTATTTAAATTTTAGCAGTATACTAATTTTTAGTTTAATTTCAGTAAGAATAAAACATAATAAATATGCTTGAAAAGAACTGATATAAGATCCAGTTCACACTCCTCTCCGGTCTTAGAACAATAGAAGTTTATCTCTTTTTTTTTTTTTTCTGTTTAGGATTGGGTTTCCAGTTCCTTCTAAAGTCTTCTCATTCTCTTTTACCCCCAGTAGCGCCTTAGGTTTTAATGGCATTGTTTGGGATGAATTGAAAAAATAAATAAATAAAACACGTTAATTTTTTTACAAAAGTACCAAGTTCTGGCAACATTTCACATTTCATAAAAATATTGGAAACTTGAATTACTTTCCTTCTAAAAATTAACTGCATGTATATTCCAGTGTGGCTGGCTGCTAGTTCCCAAGTATGCCTGTTTGCTAGAGTGGCTTGCCAATCTCTGTTGCAGATGCCTGCTCTGGCACATTTGTGCTTGTTCTACAGTCAACCTGTAGTTTATATTGCAACTATGCTGAGTAAACCATAGTTACATTTTCTGGGAGAGGGTATATAATCTGGTGTGATCACTAGTTTGAACAAGGCCAGTACACAAACTCTTGGGCACAATGACTTGTGACTGTGTTAGCACAACTATCAGTAAATTCTGAACAGTTTTGTCTATCCAATTTCACTCATAAGGGGGTCACAAACCCATAATGTAGTTTTCTGGCACTTCCCAATAGTGCTATACACTGGGATCGTCCCTCCTGGCTGATATTAGTCACTAACCTTGGCAAATCAACCAGGGTGAGTTTTGAAACTCAGGTCTTATGGTTGGAATGCCAACATTCTAATCACTCAGCCACACTATTCCAGCCATAAATATATGAAAGGATCAGCTACAGAGGAGACAGGATGTGAAGGGTATGTCCACATTATTGATGAACATTCTTGAGAATAAACTTAAATCTGAATTAGTCAATTAAAGGTAATCTAATTCGAGAATAACTTTCTAAGTTTTTGAAGCTGCTATAAAATACTCAAATGCAATTTTTCAACTTCCAAACTGTTACTTAACATGACAGGAAAAGCAGAAAAAGGAAACCAATTTTTGTTATAAAAAAAAAAATAAAAATTTTGATTAATTTTCCTTTACTTGTACAGAATAACCTTCCCAGGAAGATATGCAGGGGAAAACTTCATTCAACTTGTAAAATTTACTAAGAAAATATTGTTACCTGTCTTACTTCTCCCATAACAGCAATTGGTGTCTCGTCGGTAGCAGCTGCCACCTTGTGCTCCACCAGATAAAACATGTATTCATCATACAACAGTCGTATAAGGTGGAAAGAACCAAAGCTGGCAGCGCTACGTAAGGTTAAATCCCGGATAACCATAGAACTGAAAAGAAATATTTATAGTGCTTTTTAGAATATTCAATTAGATGAATTCAAAAAATTTTTCTCATTATTATCAAGTATAATAAATTCCATATATATCTGTCATCAACCAATTATGTATTTATCAATACAAAATTCTAATTCTATGACAACATCAGACTAGTTCACAAAATAATTATATATATATATATATATATATATATGTATGTATTGCACACTGAGTGCTGTTATTAATAATAGTGCTTGATGCAAAAAAAAACAAAGCTATAAACTATACATTAATAATAAATATACATTTTTCCAATATATTTATTATTAATATATTAAACAATATTTCAAAAGGTGGTTGCTCTGGATAAAGGGGAATGCAGTGTTAATTCTTGTCAAGAGGTACTTTTTCTTTAATACCTTAAAGACAGTGTCTTGACTGGTTTGAAAAAAAAAAAAAAAAAAAAAAAAATTCAAACACATGCATCTACTAAAATAATGTTTATCGTAACACACACACACACAATTAGGGATAGAGTGTATGTAAATATAAAAGTGGACATTGAGGTCAACACCCAGTGGTGAGTCAGTTCCAAAATCAAATTTTTACTACATTATTTAAAAATCAAAACACACAATAAATAAATTAACAAAGTACAAACACACACATAAACACAAATAAACATAATAACAATAAAAAAAAAAAAAAAAAAAAAAAAATCAATAATAAATGATGAGTAAAAAAAAGTTAAACACTATAAAATAGCCACAAAACTGCATTTGGATTCACGAGTATTTTCACTCAATAGCCTTTAGAATAATTTAAAACATAGCTATTACTGGCCACCCAACAACTGTTGGAATAATAGAATAGATCTACCCATAACGAACCACTGACCAGCATATATAAATAGTCGAGCCAAAACAATACACATGACTTGATGATTGTGTTCAAGCATGAAACAGAGTATCATTTTTGCCAACTCAAAGTATGGCCATTACTACATAACTTTTTGGAGAATATCTACTGATGTGCTGAACGAATGTGGCTCTTTAGCCCAGCAAACAGGGCACTTAAGAGGTGCAACAGCAGGTGTTACATTATCATGCAATTTAAAATGTCGCAAGAAACTGCTTCTGAGCCTGCATGTCTTACTGCAAATATCACATTTCAGTTGCTGGACGTCTACAGCTTTATAGTCAATTGCCACCCTCCGTTAGTGCGCTCTCAAGTGACTCCTTAGTCTAGCCATCAACAAACACACTACCACAATCTGTACACATCAGATCGAGCTGTCTGTGGGTGTCTTCAGGAAGTTCAACAGGGAAGCCTTTACCAACATCTCTTTTAAGCCTTGCATGCCTCCTCTGCTCCTCAAAGTGACACCTTTTACTCTGAGCAGCCTCATTCCAATAATTGTGATCAGATGCATATTCTTCTCAGTGCTCACAAGGAATGTTGCATTTCTTCAGCGTATCCTTGATGCAGTTTTTAAAGCGAATCTTAGGTTTGATGGGATTTCTTTTTCCTGTTCGCAGCTCACCATAAAACAATTGCTTTGAAATATGGCTATCATCCATTCTGATGAGGTGGCCCACCCACTGAAGTTGATGTTTTAGTATCAAGAACTCAGTACTATCACAGCTACTCCTCTTTAGCACGTTTACATCACTAACAAACATTTACCAAGTAATGCCAAGGATATGATCTAAGCAGTACTGGCGGAATCTCTAAAGTCTTTTCATTTGTCTGCAGCAAACCACTCATGTCTCACAAGCATAAAGAAATGCTGTAAGCACACCTGCATGATTGACCTTTAGCTTTGTACTCACTGAAATTCCGTGCTGAGACTACAGACGTTTATTCAGTTTTCCAAATTCGTCACTAGCCTTTTGTATGCAGTTTGAAATTTCCACATCAAGATCATAGAACATGCTCAACATGCTCCCAAGTTACAAAAATGTGCAAACAGCCTTCAACATCTCACCATAGACAAAGATGCTTGGTTCACAATATGGATCTCTTGGAGCTGGTTGGGGTATGACTACTGTCTTTTTCAAACTAATAGTCAATCCCAGTGCAGTGCATGCATTAGAAAAAGCATCCAAGAGATGCTGCATATCTCCTTCTGAGTGAGCCACAAGATTGCAGTCATCAGCATATAGCAAATCCCTGATCAACGACAAGTGAACCTTCAACTTTGCATCAAACTTCCTGATGTTAAACATTCTTCCTGTTGAACAATAATAAATGTAAATACCAACGTTGCAGTTCTTAAAGGCCTGTTCAAAAACAATAGCGAAGTACAGGGCAAATAAGGTTGGAGCCAGAATGTTGCCCTGCTTAACTCCATTTTCAATTGTCACCAGCTCAGAGAGCTTTCCACCAACATTAACCCATGCCTTCATATTATCACGAAACAAATGAAGAATGGAAACAAACTTTTCCCAGCTTCCCAGAATTATTCCACAAAGTTTTGCTGTTTACGGTGTCAAATGCCTTTGTCAAGTCAACAAATACTTGATTATATATATATATATATGTGTGTGTGTGTGTGTGGATACACATTTTGAATGTATTCTATTATTATATGGACCTTATGCTTATTTGTTTGGATTAAGCGGTATTTATACCCAAAACAATATCAAATGTTGAAAGCATTTTGAATTTCACAATATACAGAGTGCACCAGATAATTGAGAACAAATTATCATATGAAGAAAAACAAAGATATTGAATTGAAAATCTGATATCTATCTTTAAATTTGTATAGACGTTCAACTTAAACAGAAAAAAAAAGTTATTCAATAAAACTAGACTGCCTCAAGGATGGCCTCAGAAATGACTGCTTACCCAGATCAGGTGGTTCTTGTTCATGTTGGTCATCAGGTCTATGATAGTAAACTTCAAGGAGTTATTGGTATTGTGGGACCAGTTTGACTTCTTTCTTGATAACATCACATATATAGTAGTCTAAGGAATTCAAATCAGGAGAACTAAAAGGCACCTAATTATGAGGTGATATAATTGTGAAAATTCTTGGCCAGTCACTCTTGGGTCATATGGGCTATGTGGGAGGGTGCAGAGTACTGATGGAACATGTGTGATCACTCTTTCAATCCGAAGTTTGACCACTGTATATAACAACTTGATGTAAGCAATGGCATTGAGCCTGAGGTTCTGCATGAAGAAGTCAGATGACATGACTTGACCTTCATTGCTCACAACCTCCAGAAGTCATATAAACTTTAGTTTGAATCATTATGAGTAACTCCATGGTGTATGTTCAGAGTCACCTGCCATTTCTCATGCTACTTTCAAAAAGCTTGCTATATCTAAGTTGTTGTGGTTAGTGGCTAGTGCCATGAGTGTGTCTTTTCATTTTCTATGTTAAATTGGAGGTTGTCAATGCTCTCAATACGTGTGAAATTATGTTAAGTCATACTCCATTTATGTCCTACTAAAAGTGTGTTTACAAATAGCTGTCCATTAACAGAGTTGAACATTAATATAATTTGAGTCAATTATATCTTGATTACTTTGGTGAAGAACATCTGCCAGATTTAGTCTCCATTAAGAAAGGATAACAATAATAAAAGGGAAACTACTACTAAAATCATTACATCTCAAGGAAGCAAATTAACAGGAATTTTTTTAAAATTGAACATTCAAATTAGTAATTTTATAAAGAAACTTACCTATAAAATGACCATTTTAGTAGAAACTGCCTTGCAGCTTTTGGAAAATTACTACTTCCTTCATGTGGCTTAAGAATTTGATTAACAACTCCTTCAAGCCATACTGCCCACTGTTCTAAGGAATTCTGGGACTGAAGAGTTTTTTTGAAATCTTGCTCAAGTTGGTGAACCATAGAGTCTTCACATTGGCACACCCAGGAGGCTTGCTCCTTAAAAAAAAAATTATCACATATTTCCACTCATAGCCTACTTCATTGAAAAATGGACACAAAGCAACATAGAGGAGAAGCAGATTTTTGAAGGACATCAAAATAAAATTTTTTTTATCTATACTAAAATAAAAATAATTGTGTTTATGTCTAAAGTTTGCTAACAAAATAGCTAATGACTCAGAATTAAGCTTTTAATCACATTTAACTTATACTCTAAAATTTTCATTTCGCTGTTAAACAATTATACATTTCAAAACAATAACAATTCTATTAAATTAAATCTTTCAACTTAGTACCAATTTGTTTGTTAATTCATTTAGTATACAAGTTCAGGTTTTTAAATCAAAGTACTCAAAGTAAGGTTTGTAAATCAAAAAATGCAATTTTCATTGTCATAAGAATAAACACAAAAAATTGATAAAACATTTACCTGAACATTGGCAAAATCAACTCTATTTAAATCTGTCAGCATTTGGTTTATTTGAGAAGTGTTTTGTAAAACAGCTCTTGCTGCCTGAGCAAGATGATTCAAGGACGTATATCGACGGAGTGTCTGGGCAAAGGCACCCACTGCACTAACCTGACAAAGTAACAGAAAAATTAAGTATTTTTAGGGATACACAGATATGAATATATCAACTGGTTTTGTACTTGACAAGTAGAGTGAGAGATATACTTTTAACATACAGAAATAAGGATCACAATATATCATAAATATTATTGATGTAATGGAATAACCTGTCACCCCCATGAGTGACTACACTATAGGTAGTAACTACCTATAAATATCTGTAAGTCAGACTAACACAAGAACTACCGACCTTCCAATAGTAGCCCTCACTACTGGGTTGACTTGTGATGACCTTGTGCATAACTGTACTTTTATTCTTATTGTACTGGTTTTACAATAAACCTTTACTTATTTTATCCAGTGTTTTCCAAGTATATATTCCTATTAACATGGAATATAACATTTATCTTAAGTGAAAATGCATTAGCAGAACTAACAACTTTCCATGAGCATCATTAAATTAAAAAGCAAATGCTGTATTAATATAGGATTATTATTTTTTTAAAATTAAAAATGATGTTAAAAATGTAGGATTTATTTATTAACCAAATGATGGTTGCCTTTTGGGATTAAAAAAAAAAAAAAAAAAATAATCATTTTTTCAGTTAAGTGTTCCCACAAAAAAAATCTTATTGGATAGGGTTTTGTTTTTGGGTAAAATCTTTTAAAACAATACTTTTGCAATACATTGCTTTACGTATTTATATTTAATAAAAAAACGTTTTTCTCATGACTAAAATCTTTTAAAAAGTTTACTTACCTGAAGCCCACCTCAATGTTCTTATGATAAAAATATTGGAAGTCAAAACTGGTTTGTAATAAAAAAATTGTTCTTGCTAATAATTAAGTTAAAAGCAACTCTGCAATTATCCTAATGCTAAAACCACATAGTAGTATGTCATTTAAATTTTACAAGTTTTCTTCACAAGAAAAACTTTTATGGCTCTAAAAAAAAAAAAAAAAAAAAAAAAAAAAAAAATATATATATATATATATATATATAATTCACTTCAATCATATTTTTCATTATTTACTTTTATAGAATAACTAAGGTTTTATTTCTGTTGGATACAATAACAATTTGGATATTAATATAAAAGGAATACACTTGAGAGTTGAAACAATTATATTGTACAAATTTGTTTATATGGTTGCAATAGCTAAAGATTCAATCTGTAAGATTTTAACATTTAATTTTAAGAAAGATTTTATGATAAACAATTTGTTTTCTCTTGGTGCTGAAGCTGATTGATGTTTCTGATTTTCCAAGATGAATCTTAAGCTCATTTGTTGTATAATTTAAAATTAAATGTAAAATAGATTTTCATTCCAAATTACAAGATTGTCTTATTTAAAAATAGTCAACAATTGCAGTTAATTAAAAAATCCTATACAGCTAGTTAAAATGTTTTATTATATCATTTTTAGAAATTACAAATTGAAGGCATTTGAAAAAAATACAAATATGCCAGAAATTTCAATCTTATCTAGAAAAATAAGGGAAATTAGAAGATAAATATAGAGCATGAAAAATAAATATACATAAAATATTCAGAATTCAAGGTATTTTCACTTATAACTTCCATATGAATATAACAACAGTAAATATCAATAATCCTCAATTTTTAGTGTACACTTTTATAATAACATACTTAAAAAAAATCTCATGCTCATTTAGAAGGTAACAGAAATCAACACTTACTTTTGTCTTAACCATTTCATCTGGAACCCCATGCATGGCACCCTTTAGCCAATTTTCCAAACTTTTAGCAAAATTTCGAATAGCTTGAGTTAATGAGCCTGATGAAAATAAAAGTTGTGAAATGAATATTAAACAAAACAATAGCATTGATATCCATTCCTATAGGCTAGGAAACCACATCCTTTTACTATATATATATATATATATATATATATATATATATATATATATATATATATATATATAGATATATATATTAATATTATATATATATATATATATATATATATATATATATATAGAGAGAGAGAGAGAGAGATTTTTTTTTTCTTTTTACACACTTTTTCAAATACTTATAGAACAACTTTTTAAAACAAGCATGTAATCATTTTATTAAAAAAAAAGATAAAATAAATTTTAAACTTATTTTAATTAACAAATTAGTTCATATTTAAAAATCATGATATAATAATAAAAAAACAAGTGAAACTCAGTATAGGGATAAGAATAGTAAGAAACTATTTTTCA
Organism: Acanthosepion lycidas; assembly: GCA_963932145.1. Classification (NCBI taxonomy): domain Eukaryota; kingdom Metazoa; phylum Mollusca; class Cephalopoda; order Sepiida; family Sepiidae; genus Acanthosepion; species Acanthosepion lycidas. The sequence continues at coordinate 132,052,030 of OZ010580.1, read as the reverse complement.
GAAGTTAAATAAAGGTATTCTGTAATTTGCATTCAATTAAAGTTACTAATAAAATTTATTTTTTCTTTGATACAAAAGATTCCAATTGTATTTACATTTTTTTTATATATTGCCATGAAACAAAAACAAGTCTTTTAAATATACAGAAATACATTGATAAAATTTATATATCTTAAATGTAATGGAATTGGAAATATTTTTTTAATAAATTTTTTTAGTAAACAAAATGTTCAAAACTTGACAACTCAAAAGTATTGTGGTGGTACCTGTTCATCATGTAATTACATTAATTAATGCTCTATTTCTTAATAATGAGCATTTTACTTACAAAATCTGCTTGCCTTAAAAGTGTTATCTTTTAGAAATACACTGGTTCACCAATTATTTTGTGAAACATCTTTTTTTTTTTTTTATTATTAACTTTTAGCATCCCATAAGGTAAGGCATTTCTCTTATAATGGACTGTACATCATAAGAATTTGCAAAAAAATTAATGCCAAAATGTTGGCCTTTCACATCTGTCAACAATTTTAAGAAAGTTCTATGATGTAGCTACCTAACAAAGAATCAATAACATTAATATCATTATTATCTATATTATAGACATTTTTACGTGAGAAAACCTGTGAAATAACCATAATGTCTTTATAAACGACAAATTAAACTCAGTTTAAAAATGAATTGTCAGGTCTACATCAGAGCAAATCTGCGGATAATAAATATAAAAATCTAGTGCTTTGCTATTCAGAAAAATGAATAAATAAAAGATAAATAATAAAGGTAAAAATATGGTGTGTTGTGTTACTTACTATAAAGTATTTGTAAACCAGTCAATATATCCAATAAAATCAGTCTATAAATCAGCTAAGCCATCCAGCATGAGCACCAGTGTAGAAATAGCAGATATCATATATATATATATATATACATACAGCATACACATATACAGGTAAATCTTAGTGCAGAGTACTTTTTTCTCAGTTAAATTCCATTTATATGTAGTTGTGGAATTTTGCAAAACATCTCATCTTTATATAAAGCAGTAGCACAAATATGGTACTCCCATGATGTCTGAATGCATTTATCTAACAAACTTGTCACACAACACAGTTATGATGTCTCCTCTTTGTCATAATCTTTGTTGGGTCATGAACCAGTGGTCTTTTGACTCTTAGTGGTGATTTTCTAGCAGTACAGCTCTTTTTCTATTAGACTGATGCCCAATTAGGCGTATTTTGTTATTTCTAGTTGTGATAATGGCCTTGGGTGTGAGTCCCTCTGCAGATTCTCGATACAGGATATAAAACTTTATCATTGAAATATTACAGATAAACCAAAATATTTACTTTTACTATTTTGGAGTTTTGTTTGCAATACCATAGTACAACCTAAGTTGGTTGGATTTATCTACTGCTATAGTTGACAGAATGTTTCTTTATTGCATTTGGTTTGAGTTTTCTGCATTTTTTGTGGTGTTGAAATTGCAAATCTCCAAAAGAATTCACCCTAGAAAACACTAATCTTTTTCTTCTTGCACCAGGCCAAAGCTAGAATCCCACCTCTATTTGAAATTCTTCTTTAAATTTTACTGTTTAAAGTTCTTTTGGCAACCTTTTTTTTTCCTGTTGACTTGAACTGTGCCACATGAGTACATTCTGTTTGTTTTCAAATCCACCAATTGCAAAAATGTGTAATAATTGTTGGAACAGAATTGATAGAACTTATTGTAATAAGGCTTACTAATTCTAACAATTTTGGTACTGACAGATAACTGGGCAGCTGCACCATTTAGTTTGCCAGTAGAAATCTTTAAGTCCAATAGATAAAATGACTACATTGCAAATCATCAAAGCTTACATAGTTTAGGTGGAAAATATTGAAGAAATGAATAGCTTCCCTTGAATTTTATCATTGAATCATTTACTAAGTTTTTGTGAATACAGTACATGCTGGAAAAGTTTTCTTTAGCATTATTCAAAACAGGTCTGACTTTATGTAACTTATATGGTGGTGGTGGGGTCAGACTTTTTAAAGTGAAAATATGTTAATTCATCATACTTTTCCTTGGCATGACTCTGGAAATAAAGTTGTGCTGAACATCTTCTCTGGTACTTCAATAACATTTACAATTTGGTAGCTGCACAGCCCCTATGATAAAACTTCCAGGTAAGCTTTTATTTCTTCTAGTATGGTAGGTTGGAAAAGTAGGTCACTTTCCTGTGTGGTATAAGTGCTCATCTCCATGGTAATATTAGCAAATGTTTCATCAGGAAAGAGTTGTAAAAATTAAACAGGAAAAGCTTCTGCTTGTAGAGGAAATGCTGGCCAAACAAACCTTGTAAATTCTTCCTAAAGCTCATCTCAAACATCATTAGTCCAATGAAAAGTGGTTCCTGATAGGTAAATCATCTGTATTAGCATTACTATCACTATCATTGAGATTGCTGATGTGCATGGATGACACAGAAATATCACTAGTAGCATCATCCCCAATTTCATTATTTCTTTAGTCAAAATATTTCTAAATAAATTGGCTAAATTCAGGATTGCTTTTGTTTCCAGAGTCCTCCATTTTTTCATACCATTATGGACGAAAAAGTTCAAAAAGCAGTTTTAAAAAGAGTCACATGGATGCAGCCATCAATAGAAATGTTTTAAATAAATCTTCCTTGCTAAAGAGTGAAAGAAAATCTAAAAGAGCTGATTTAACATGACTTATAGTTACTGTACATTTTTATGTGGAGTTGGGTGATATGGGATGGAAGCACAACTGCAGCATTATGCGGTATGAGATGCTAAGAATTAAATATACTTTTATAATTTTTTGTTTTGAAAATATAAAAATTTATTTTTTATTGGTTAATCTTAAAAATTAAGTCATAGTTTGTTTTAAACGAACTCAATGGTAAAATTAAAAAGAACTTTTAATGCACCTGCTCAGTGCAATAAGGAACAATTGCAGAGTACTTTAAAGTGACACAGGCTATAATCCACTTATGTAAAAAGCAATATGTAAGTACAACACGTTTCTACATCACTAGGAGAAAAGTCCATTATTTAATGGGTAAATTGCTGATCTCCATTTGGTGGACAGCAGAAATATAATTTTATGTTATGTCAAACTGGATAAATAAAACTCCATGATTATTCAATGATAAACAGAATGTTATTTGACAATTGTTTTTTTTTTTTTTAAAAGAAAACGTTTTTATTTGAGAAATGTGTGTGTATGTGTGTGTGTGTGTCTCTATATATTTTGTATATGTGCAACATTTTTTAAATATTTTTAAAGAAAAAGCTGTAATTAAATAATTTTTAGTTCAGATAAATGAAAAATAATTCTGAAATTGTATTGTACTTATATCAAAAACTTAAATATTGCCATGATGGCACGGGTAAACTAGTAAGGCAGTAAGCATATTATAAATATATAAGTAAAATTAGAAATGTATCAAATGATTTTGTAATTCTCAACTATTGTTACCTTGTAAAAATTAAGAATGAATAAACAGAACAAAGTTATCTTTCCAATGAATCTTTTAAAAGCATTTTCCCCAAAATAACACAAAAATTTATACATGGCTAATGATTTCATGCTAAAGGCATTTTGACTCATTTATAAAATTATAGCATGATACTAATAAGAGTATCATATAAAGTTACAGAAGGGGGGGGGACTATTTACCCACAAAATAACAAGAAACATGTCAATTTGCCATGATTTTATTTTGTAAATATTTTGATTACTTTTCTGAATATATCATTCATATTAGAACATAAAAAAAATATACTAATAATGATTAAAAACATTATTGAGATAAAATACAATCAAAGTAAAAATGACAAAGTATCTATGATTATAAATTGTTTGTTCAGAAAAAAAAAGATCATTCCATTTGTATTTTTTAAAAAGATAAATCCCAATTAATTCTAAGAAATTTAACATTCTATACTTCTCAATGACAGAAGATACATTAAAAACATAGTAATAATGAATATACTCTGTAAGATTTATGTCACAAGTATTGCATGATTAAACATCAATTTGATTCATGCAAGAATCATGAACAGAAGCAACAACAGTGAATACTCACTAGGTATTGGTCGTAGAACATCAGGTATTAGCACTTCAACAAGAGCCTGGTAAAATGCATAATCTGATCTTTGAACATATTTTTGCAAAGGCTCATATTTACACATCGCATAGAGTTTGTCTTTTGGAAGCCGTTTCTCATAATTGTTGTCAGTACTGAAAAAGTAATCAAGTTTTTACTTGTCACTAAATGTTTTTTTTCTTAAAAACATTAAAGTCTTAAATTATTATTGCAAGGATGCTGTGACAAAAATGTTACTGACATGCCAATTATCATTTGAAACCAACATCTCATCTTAGGAGCCACTTTTGCATTATTTGAACAAAATTATCTTGATTGCTTCTTTTCTTACACTGCATTTTGTTACAGCATCATGACAATTGGACCTCTAATGTTTACTTCACATAACCTCTCACTGCTAACCTCACATCTGCTATTATCATTGTACTACAAAGGAGGAAAATATTCCTTTTGACTTAACCTTTTATTGTTCTATTTTTACTAAGATTCTCTCTGACATTAACATTTAAAGTAATACTGAGATTCTAACCATTAACATGTAATCATTAAGCTAATGAAGTTTTAATAAATTCAAACAAAGTCTATATGTCTAATTTTTATAATATTTTTCCAATTTTTTAATATGTTGTTGTTGCATAATCAGGTAAAAATTGTGGATAAACTGTGTAAATTCATGTTTTTGTTAAAGTACTTTTAATCATCTTGGCCATTATCAAGAACTAAATGTGGCCAGTATCAGAGGCAAAAGTTTTGTTAGCTATATCTTGGCATTTCTTGGAACATTACATTTCAAATAAAAATATATTAACATTTAGCTATGGATAATGACTGAGATGCTCAAAAGTACTCTAACAAAAACATGAACTTTTAATAATTTATCCACAATTTTGATCTGGACGTATAACTGCTTATTTGAAAATTGGAAAAGTACAACAGAAAATCAAACAGACAGATCTTGTCATTTGAATTTAATAAAAAGTTTCTTTAAATGAAATTTTGTCACCTAAACATATTACATTATATATACATTTATTTTCAAATTAATAAATAATGCAGCTTAATAAATATTGTAAAATATTTATTCAAAGAATAAATCAATAAAGTTAATGTAATTAATAGCGAATTCACTTCGCAAACAGATTAAGAAGGCATTAACTTACCACTTGCTGAATGATGTGATCCTTGTTTTCATTAATTGTACAATGGATTAGATGTTTGGTCCATATTGTTCGCAAGTACTTTTGGTGAAAACATTCACCATCTTCAAGCATAGATGTTGTTATTTTCTCAATTTCAGGTAAAAATTCAAAGTTGAATATGAACATAATACTTGCCAAAAGATGTTTTATTAAAAAAGCGTGCTGTTGTAACAAACGTTTTTAATAAAATATCTTTCAACAAGTATCACATTCATTTTCGTCTTGGAATTTTTACCCAAAATTACCTGAAATTGAAGAAAAAAATAACATCTATGCTTGAAGATGGTGAATGTTTTCACCAAAAGTACTTGCGAATAATATGGACCGAACATCTAATCCACTGTACAATTAATGAAAACAAGGATCACATCATTCAGTGAGTGGTCAGTAAGTTAATACCTTTTTAATCTGTAAGTGAAGTGAATTCACTATTAATTACATTAACTTTACTGATTTATTCTTTGAATGACTATATATATATATATTTATATATATAAATAAAATGAATAAGTCTATCAATTTTGATGTACTTGACAACTCGATTATAGAGGTGAAAGCTTATGTAGAGTCAGCTACACATTCTGGGAAAATTGATAACGGAGAAATAGTGCAAAGTGTGTCATGAAATCTTGAACAGACCTCCACCTCATGTTTTATTAACATGGAGTTTAACCTCCCAGGAATAATATCAAAGCTTACATAGGATACTTGTATTTAAACATGACCCTCTCCACAAAGATGTTTTGAATTCAGGATTTTTCCTGCTCCTAGACTGGTTGCCATCCAAAACAAGAGAACCTGGTTTACCCTGCTATTTAACATAACTGAAAGAAGATGGATTTATAGCTTTTCCAAAAGGTATTAGTGTAGTGCTAATTGAATAAAATAGAATTGATCAGAATTTGAACTTGGCTTGCCAAATCCACCTTCTGCACCAATAACATACACACACTCACACAGAGTATTTGTAAATTGATATTAGTTTGAGCTGACATATTACCTAATCTATGTGTAGCACAGTAAGAGAGACTAAGATTTTTAGACTTGATATGGCAACCAGTCTAGGATAACCATAAGTTCAAAACAGAAAAAGGTAGCAGAAAACCATTCCACCAACTTTACCAAAAACAGTCATGGCAATTCATATATTAAGGAAAAAGCAACTGTGGAGAGTCATGTTCATTTATATATATGGCATAAAAAAATTGTTATCTTCAGTTTAAATATGAAATGTTAAAATTTGAAATTGATTTTCACTCAAAATGAGCAAATGCTAATTTTATGCTTTTGATAACTACTCTTTATAAGATTATACAATAGCTGAAATACTAATATGATAAATATTGTCTTGTGAAAAGAAAAAAAAATACTTTTTAAAAATATTAATTTTCTTACAAAAGTATTAGTTCAATTTTAAACTTTCTAGATAGACTTGTAAAAGAGAATCCCAAATTTTGGAACAAATATTACTTACTTCTGCTGCTGTTCTGGTGTTTGATTCCTCCAGAAACCCTGCCATAATGCTTCAATCAAAGAAAACTGTAAATTTACGACTGCATCTACAATGGCCTGAAATAAACGAACATTTGCAATTAGAATTGTTTGTTTTGGTAAATTACGTGTAGGCACACTGACAAATATAATCAAAATTGCTATTAAGTTTATCAACAAGAAACTAAAATAGGTTTAAATTTCTTTAGTAGCAAATAACTATGGAAAAGCAAATGGTATCTTAACAAGAGCTGAATTCCTGTGTAACTAATAGTATGAAGATATAGAAACGGAAATATTTTAAATATATTACTCACAAGAATTTTGATTATAAACACTTACAGGATTAATGAATACAAACAAAGTTAATTCAAAAAAAAAAAAAGTAAAGTAAAAGTCTACCTCTGCATGTTCCCTGTAGACTTTCTCAAAGGTCCGGATATGTTCAAACATGATGCCATCAGGTAATGGCATCTGTGATGTATCAACTTCAACAAAGTTTGGGATAGCACCAGATGCATCACCTAAAAATTGCTGATGATGTTGTTGTTGTGTCTGTGAAGTGTCTTGATGAGTGCTATTATAATGGCTATACATGCTATCATTTTCGCACCCTTCCACTTTATTATTGGCAAATCTCATTCTGGAAAAAAGAAACAAAAACTCCTTTACATTGTATACAATATTTTATTAAAATCTAAAGATGATATCAAGAAAAATTAAAACTAACTTTGTTAATGACATATTTGTTTTTGTTTTTTTTAAACATTGCCAAATTTAGATATAAACCAAAACAAACTTATCGTTGGGAATATAAGAACAAAGAGATGCATAAAGAGTGAAAAGTTGTATCATAATTATTTTCATGAAATGAATATGATTTTAAGAATATTATGGAATGACGTGTATTCAAAGAATAAAAAGAAACCATGGAAAAACAAACAAATGTTTGTTCCTTAAATTATTCACTAATAAAAAGGGTTATCAGTTTTAGTTGATATTCTATAAATGTTTTCCTTTCAAACTGAAGGAATACTGATGATGTTATTTAAAGATGCATAGATTTTGTAAATCAAGTACAGAAATCTATTTCACAATATGATTATCTTGGGAGGAGCCATAACTTAAATGTAAAATTTAAGGCATAATTTGAAATGTATAATAGTAATAATATTAATAAAGTTATAATACTACATCACTCACTTTTTGCCCTGGTATATTGGTTGCTGGCGTAAAGCCATTGTCTGCTCATCTGTGAATTGATTTAGAGGTGAGTTGGCCTTGATCCGTATTCCATAATAATGATATTTTGAATTTCCTCTAAAATGCCAAATGCGAATATTTTGAAAAAAAAAAAAAAAAAAAAAAAAAAAATCATCATGTACACACACAAATATATGTGTGTATGCATGGAGATATAATCTGCTGAGGGTTAAATGTGAAAACAAGTCCATGAAGCTGAGTAGATTTAAATATGTGAACTATTTTTATTTTATTATTAATAACTAAGTGTCACTATCAAAAAATTGATAAAAAACAAAAGTTAAAAATATTTATAAAAATATAATATTTGTAAATTAATTCAGTAAAAACAACAAAATAAATTAGTATTGTATGAAGATAAATTATTTTGATACACATGCTTAAGTTACTGTACCATTCCCAAATATAAAAACTACTGATCATATTCATGCAAAAATATTTTCATTGGTTAAATTTTAATAGTTATAATAGTTTAAATTGGGAATGGTCAGTTTCAGTGGGAAGAAAAATAATCATAATCTTACCGTGTACCAAGCCTCCTAGTCCGTAAGCCAATGAAAACTGAGCGTATTAATTTACCAAAAGAAGCTGGATTCATAGGATCTAAATTCTGCTCCTGGCAATGGCGTAGATAATGGTTATACAAAGTACTCCGGGGCAAACTTACACCTTCAGCAGTCTCATAGTTATCGAGGAGCCATTGCACCTGCATAATTACAATAAAATATTTAACTCAGCATCTATATACTGTTACAAAAGTATCGAATGCTCCTCTGTTTCCTATTCATACATTCTATTCTTTGGATATATAAAGAAAACACATCATTTAAAATAGATAAAAATAAATAAGATAATATTTATAAACTGTCAAGTTAGATAACTCTTATTTATAAATAATTGTTGTTTTGGGCATTAAAACATGCACAATCTTTTCAAAACACCCAACTATTTTCTACAAATATAAAAATGTTATGTGCCCACACCCACACAGGTAATCTTTCCAGATGATATTTAAATTGTTTCCAGGTACTTAATGAATACTTTATGTTCATAATTTTGTAACCACCAAAAGCACGCATACTTCTCAAAAGAAAGATGGATAAGAAGAGTTAATCACCTTATAGATGAACTAAGAAAACAAATGTAATACTAACAGCAAAACTTACTGTGGCTGGGGACGCTCTCGTGGTGTGACTGAGGGGAGCCCCTTCGCCATCCATTGGACTACTCTGGATGACATATGTGCCGCCATGTTGAGTAATGATCTGACCTTGGATACTTTGTACATGGGTAATATTGGTGGCCATCTTTCAAGGAAACACAAAAGGAGAATGTAACGATAATCTGAAACAACTTGTAACATGGAAACATGCTGTGACACCAATGTCTCAGTGAGAAAGTTTTAGAAAACTAATCTGTATTGGTTTATTGATATTTTTCTAAAAGTTTTTTTTTTTAGTCAAACCAGAAAACAAAAAGCATATTATGCATACAAGTAAATTAAATTGCTTTCAACTAAAAGAATATTAGTTACTTTGAAGCAGATCAATAGAATAAATATTGGAGTTGCCTGTCTTTGTCTACAGTCACCGGTTGGACTTGCATCAAATTAAATGAATGACAGCTGAAGAATTTTCACTCATTTAAATGTTTGTACAAAGATTAAGCATATGAGTAAAAAATATTTACATCATTGGTATAGATGGCCAGAAAATTTAATATTTAATTTTAAGAGATATGTTCAGATAAAGTTAATTGTTGTACCATTTAAACTAATAAGTTCCAATCATACCAGTCCCCATGAAAAGTAATGATGAGATAAACTATATATCTAGTGATTAAAATGACTAATATATGGAGGTTTGATAACAAAATTAAAATAAAATTTTAAAAGCACAGAAAACTACCACTATCTCGTATTAAAGCAATATTTGAATAAACAATATAAAGTTATTGTAATATCTCTTACCTGACTGCCAGCAGTTTGATAATATGCTCCACCCACAGAAGAGTACATGGTATTCGGTGCATATTCTTGATATGCTGGCCTAAACAAAATAATCATAGAGAATCCATTGAGGTATAATGTAGCTGACTTCATATAATTTTAAATGTGAGAGTCAAATTTCAATTAGACTCATTATTAAAAAGGTATAGAACCAGAATTATAGTTAATTAGTAACAAAGTAGTTTTGAATTTATTTTAAATACATGAAGATAGATTGGATGGTGAGAATTTGGAACAAAATTTTAGTGTCAAATTCAGACTAAATTTACTTACATCTGAGTATCAAAAAAAAAAAAAAAAAAAAAAAAAAATCAGTAAGTTTCACCCTGTAAATTAAAGATATTTTAACTGTATTTTTTAAAGTATTTAAACACTGAACATAGACATATGCATGAAAGAAAATGATTAATATTAACAGAATAATTTGAGATTTTGCTTACAGAGGAATTCCAACCAAATAATTTGTGACAAGATCAGGGTGCAGGAAAGTTTAAGATGTTAGAAATTAAATGTAAAAAACTATTTTCAAGCTATGTATAGTTGCATAAAGTCAGCCAATTAAATACAAATAAGCAAATATGAAATAATAGTTGATTAGTACCTTTAGGAAAGAGTTGCTTTTCCATCAAGACAATTGTCAGACTAACAAGGCAACACTTTTTAGTAGAGTGTAGATAAAGAACACTAACAAATAATAAAACAAGATCAAACTGTAATACTTAACCTGTATTTTAAAATATGAAATATAAAACTGGTCATGAAAAGCAATAACATAAAGCTTATATGTGGACCTTGTGCCAAGACAGACAATGTCCTCCAAAAAGATGCATAGAAGAATGGCAGTTATAGATAATGAGTTCAAAAGCAATATTAAGTTGAGCACTGAAGAAAGCACATAAAATACAACTGGTAAATTGACAAGTTGAATTAGTCATCTGTCTTGCCCCATGGAACACATACCTGCAGTTTCAAAAGTCATAAGATCAATGCAACAAACTACATGAATTGCTGATGAATTACAGAAGGAATTTGAAAGATAAACCCAACTTTTTAAAAATTGTAAATAAGCAAGTTAAATTTCAAGCTTAAAATATATATTTTAAAATAAAATATCAATGGTATTTGAAAATTAAAATGAAAAAACAAACATTAATAACAAAATGTCAAATTTAGGAACTATTAACATAAAATAATCTAAATAGCTAATGTAAATTATCTCATTAACTTTAGGTAATAAAAAGAAGCTTTATTGCAGGCAGTGATAAATGTTTTCATACCATGAATCAGACAGATCAGAATACAAACAAATTAATAGATAACACAATTAAAACTTAATTTAAATAAATGATTAATAATTGAGGTGTTATAATAAGTCATCTTTTGTAAAATTAATCAAACAATAAATGAAGTAAACGATTTTTTTATTTTATAGATCTATGTGTATTTGGTAAGTGAATGATACATATTAATTGATGAATAAAATCAATTCTAAGTAAAGCAACATGATCCACTTAACATTTATAGCCCAAAAGACTAAAAATATATTCAGAAATTGAGTTTCATTTAAATTAATTTTACAACACACATGTTCAATTTTGTCACAGAGCAGTTATGATATATTTTAAAACAGGAATTTTATTTTGGAATCAATTCTACAAAGACTGGCTACAATGCTTTATATTATGACACTTGAATTGAGTACAATATTTAAAATTGATTTTGAGTTTTTAACAATTCAACAAAATTTAAAAAATACTAAATGGAAAATGCAGGTAAAATTTAATACATGAACATTTAAAACTATATTGTTTAAAAAAAAAAATTTAATTTTAACATTGCACCAAAATATTAAAATATTTAAAAACTTAAATTTTAAAACTTACAAGTTTACCAAACAAACATTTGTTCCATTATGTCACATTGTCTAAATATTGCTATAATGACATTGAAGAATGAACTGTCATTTTCAAAACTATTTTAGGGTACATACATTCTCAGATCTAGCAATAGTTACTTATAATTAGAAATTAGTTCTTTTCACTGATTGGATTTATAACTTAAAATTTCAAGTTTTCATTATCAAAGAACAGCTTGTCATTACAATTTGTCAAGACATAAGAACAATATTTTAAGGAAACTAAGATGTTATATACTCAGAAATATTGATTTTAAAAGCAAGAAAAGAGAAGCAGAGTTCAAAGTTGAACAAAAAAGCAAGAATAACAAAACAATTAACAAGCATGCAGCCAAAATTGTTCACCAAACAAAATCACATCTAAATTCATCAACAATTCAGTCGTACATTTGGCCATTGGCAGCTGTGTAGATAGCTTGGTCATTGGCGTCTACGTACTGGACATGTGCAGAATATACTGTTTGACCAGATTGCTGAACCGATGTCTGCTCATGGCTCTGCTCAGCAGCTGCTTCAGGAACTGATGCTAAAAAAAGATTAAAAAAAAAAAAAAAAAAAAAAAAAAAAAATGATAAAAAATATTTTTTTAAAATATTGAATTATAATAAAGACAAAGATATTTCTACTTAAATCAAATCACTTTGTAATAATATCAACTATTATGTAAATGTTATGGTCTGTAATTAATTATTTTCATTATTTCATGAATTATTTGAACTTATTATTCTCATTTGTTTTTATCACATATCAACTCTGTTTTTAGCATTTAGCATTCCTCTCAGGTGTATACAGAATTTAGTTGTCTTTGAATGTCGCTTTATATTTTCAACTTTACAATAGAAATAATAGAAATCATACAACCAAATGTAAAAATCTTGAGAAAAATATGCCCATTTAAAGAATCTGTTTGTTTCTATGTCTATAAACACAACAATTTTAAAGTAATTATTAGCAATCTGTTTGAATAAGAAAATTCATTGTTATAGTAACACAAGATATGTGTGGCACCATTCAAAGTAATCATGATACCATAATAAAGGACTAAAAAATAGATTGTATTATGCAAGGCAAGGTTTTCATAATTAAATTTTTATTAACCAACTCACATTGGTAAAATTTTCAGAACATACTTATATTTATATAAACAGTATATCAAGTGAATTTCAGCTTAGAATGTTTATCTTTATTAAAAAATATTAATAAATTGTTTTTATTGGGGGGGGGGCAGGTTTTATTATTCAAATAAACTAAGTTTAACATAAATTATTATTTATAAGTAGATCTAAAAGCTAGCATCCAGAAAAAAAAAACATTAACACAATATCCTATATACCTGAATAAATTCTATAGCTTTCATCAGTCTTTCATTCATTGATTAGATTTTATTATTTCCCAGTGATTTTCTTTGCTTGAATATTGTTTTACATTCTCATATCTCTTTTAATCATAGACAAGTTTTCTATTGGATTAATATTTTGAGAGGCTGGTGGACATTTCATTAATTTTTAGTAAAGTAGGTAATAGTCAGATTTGTAGAATGTTAAAAGAGCATTTTCTTGTGCCTTAAAGCTTCTTGGTTGTGACCTGTAACACTCAAATAAAATAGGTCTTGTCTAAGAACTTACAGTAATGCTCTGCCTTTAACTGGAGACCATTATCAACTTCAAAAGGACATATAATCTTACTACCTACAGTACTAGCCCAAATATTACCTGCTACTACTTCCTAAGCCAGGTTAATTGACTATTTACATGAAATCTGTGATCCAGCCATCAGGTCCATTACATATCAATCTACATTCATTAAAACTTATTGTTCAGAAATCAGTTTTCATGCACTTCTTTATCCAATGGACACATTTCTCTTTGTGGTATTAACTTAAATGTGGTAATATATTTGCTTTCATGTTGTTAGGCAGTGTTCTTAATATTCTGCATCTTTTCTTTGTTTACATTTGTACTAGTTAATCTACTTTTCTGGCATATTAACCTTTTTTTCTCTTAAATCTCTTTTTATGACATTGATAAAGCAAGTTTTTTCTTGTTATCTTGACAATGTTTTTAGTTTTGTTTTTGTTGCTTTGATTTCTGTTCAACTTTTTCATAATTACCAAAGTTGTGTTTCGATTACTCAATAAGTTTACAATATAATTTTTCTCTTGAAGTTATCTTTCTTATGCCCCATGACAATCTTTACATATCTGAAAGTAAAAAAATATAAATAACTATACTATATATTTATGCTGTTAATTCATGTTGTTTAATAAAATCTCATATGACAAAATAAATTGTTGTAAATACTTTAGTAAAAAGCTGAAATTCAAATAACTTTATATATAAATATATCCTGAAAATATTAGATATTCCAATACAGCTAGGGAATTTATTCACAGGTAATAATGAATTTATATACAGGGTGATTAAAACTAATTCAGTTTTAACAGTTTTATGGGAGTACATTTATTGGAAAAGCAAAACTGATATGATTTCAAACAGCTATTTGCAATCCTACAGGCTCTGAAGACCATGTGGAAAAAGTTAATAGCTTTTTAAAATCACTGATGGGGATCAGCTTCCATATAGTGCTACATTATGAGTATGGAAAAACATGCTGGCCAAATTATTGCAATAAAAACAACAAAAATACTAGTCTGAAGTATTCATGTAATAATGATATATTGCAAATAAATGATATCAGCTAATATTTCATTTTATTTAATATAAACTCAGAAACTTTCTGGAATCTATAAAATACGGACAACATTTTAATAAAACAAATGTAAATTAAAATTACAAATACACAATTCATGGTACCAAAGAAATACTGTAAAATCTGACTTAAGCAAAATAATTCAGTATATTTTTGAATAATTGAATTTAATTTGTGGTAAAATGAGAAATTAATTTTCTTAAATTTTCTGATGAAAAAAACAAACAAAAAACAAACAAAAAAGCAAAAACAAACATACTAGCAACTATATAAGAGTGTCCTGTATGCGCCTGGGCAGGTTGAATGATTGTTGTAGGTGCCTGAGACACTTTTTGGATAGCTCCTCCTGTTACTGGAGTAGTTGCTTGTTGTTGCTGTTGCTGTTGTTGTTGTTGTTGTTGTTGTTGCGGCTGGCTTAATTGCTGTACTTGTGCCTGCTGCTGTTGCACTTGCTGTGTCGGCTGGACTTGTTGTACCTGAGCCTGGGGAGGCTGCTGTGGTTGCTGTTGGACGACTTGAGCCTGACTGACTACAGGTGACTTTGAAGCATTCTAGAAATTAAAACAAATACAAATCAGTACACATTACAGGTATGAGACAGAAAATGGATTTTTAAAAATGAAAAGTTAATCAAAATTAAAGAAAAATCAGAAACATAATTTCAACCTTTATGTTACCAAAAGATAAATGAAAATCTTTCACTAAAAATCAAATTTTCAATCTGCTGTCCATCACATCTCTGTTCATTATTTCAATGACAAAAGAAGTTAAAGAGAAATGCTGATTTGCCATTTGTAAAAAGGAAATATTTGCTTAAATAGAATTAAATAACTGCACCAGATTTACTTAAAAAATTCAAATTTAACAGTACATTTTTTTTTTAATCATTTCAAGCTCAAGCAAGGCAATAAAGCATCTAATACAAAGGGGAGGTGGGGAAGAGGTTGCTTACCCAAAGTAAAGGAAACTGAGAAATCATTACTAAGGAGAAAGGACAATAATAAAAAGAACAGGATTTAACTCTAATTATATGCATGTTCCATTATACAAATTTTTCTCGGAAAAATTTACTTGATAAATCATTTTACTTGATAGAAAGTAAAAATCTATTTGATTTCTGGCACTACAGTAAATCAACCATAGAAAATATTCATATATATATATATATATATATATATATATAATATATATATATATATGTACTATGATAAACAGAGTATTTTTGAAAAGTTCTTTTTTACTTATTCAATATTTTTTTGAAGATGTGGAGAGAAAAAAAAAGTAGTACAATTTGATCATTTTAAAACTTCTAAATATATTAAAAGTTACCTGTTGTACATTTGCAGGATTCATGGCCTGTATATCATTCACATAGGTTTGAGTAGCCATTGGACATTCAGCCCTAGAAGAAATAATTCCAAAAATTTGACAACTATTAATATTTTAAGTAAGAAAATGATTCATTCTATATCCTCTTGCTTAAAATAGTGGAGTTGGTATTATCTTTCAATACATTTTTATTCCCTTCTTTCAAGTTTCATTATATTTTTAAAAAATTAGAAATCACTGCTTCAAATGATATGGCAATTTAAATTTTATTGCTGTTTTTTTTGTAAAATAAAGCTTGCAATATTTGGAAGTTATAAAAAAACAATAGGTATATTAAACTACATACTGAATTCATAGTAATCATATTGCAATAAGAATAAACAAGCGAGAAATGACTGAATTTAACACTTTTAGCAAGTGTGTTGCATAAACAAAATTGTAACATTGATTAACATTCCAAATTAAATCTTTTCTCATAGAATGTAGAAAAAGTGGCATTAAGTAGCAGTGCTAACATTAGCTGAAACAAATCTTATCTTTTGTGTATACTAATCTATCATCTCATAAATATATCAGTAATCTAAGAGAATTTAGAACTAGAGAAACAGAAGTCTTATTATATAGATAACAAAAGTAATAGCAGTATAAATTACAACCAAGGAACAAAACAGATACTGATTAAGTAGCTTTAATAATACTGTAAGAAAATAATCAGTATTTTATATGTAGCAAAATAGATGCATAGATAGATTTGAAAGAAATACACTTAAATTTCAAAATTTCAATTAGTTCCATTGCCGATATATTTAACTCTTGAAAGTTCATTACAGGTGGCTATTTTCTTTTTAGATCTACTTCTCTTTTTTAAGTCCAGAATACTTTAAACTAGTAAAAATACATGAACAATTTATAATAGTGTACATTTGTTTAAAAAACTCATATTATCATCTTTATTGTATTGTGAACAGATTAAAGAATCAATAGTAATAATATGCTATTTAATATAAATTACAATAAAAATAAATAAAAAATACTTATCTAGCATTGATATTTCATAAAAAAATGAACTAAATACTTCACTTATTTCATAATTATGCAAAGATATTTTTTTTTTACTTTAGACATGTATTTATTCTCTAACATACAAGTTCTACTGTTTATAGATCTTTGAACCATTTTTATATATCTTAAACATATTACATAAAATTTGTAGTGATATGGTTTGTTACTGAAACTAATGTTAAATAAATGTACCTCATAATGAAAATGACTGAAAAGAGCTGACTGACTATACAGAAGAAAAAGTTAAGTTTTCAATTAATGTTGGTACAAATTTAGTTTTGATGATAAAGCTAAATTGTAATATTTATGAATTCATGAGAACTATTGTCATGTTTACAATGTTTTGTTTCACTTAACATATAATTCTAATATACGTTAAGATAACCAATTTACCTTCTGGAAAATCAGGGTTAGATAAATGAACAAAATATTTTTAGAATCAATTGTATGATTGAATTTTCAATAAACTTACAGATCCATTTTAAAAAAAATCAAATTTCTCCAAAGTTACAATCTTGTAACAGCATAATACCATTAACAAAACAGCTGAATCATTTCAAGCATTATTCAAAGGATATAATTTCATTTATAAAATAAAATGTGTAAGGAAATTTATTAGCCACTTAGCTATGTCATATAAGTATGACACAAACGTTTACCAGAATGTTCAACCAATGTTTACTTGTAGTAACTAACAGCTCATGCACATACATTTTACATTCCTTCACATAGTGATTTCTTCCATGCAATAAATACAAATCTGGTAAAAATATGTGTAGTGTAATTCTTGGTTTACATCAAGTCATAATTATAATTTAAAGTTTAAAGTTTAAATTCAACACCAAGTTTAAAAAAAATCAATATGCAGTTCATAAGTACAAAGTTTTAAAATTTTCTAAAAATTAATATTTTTAATATACTTACATAAAAAAGACATTTGTTAAAATTCCTTATCAAAATATTTATAAGAAATAATGACAAAGGTGTTAGAGTAGACAGTTAATACATTTTAATTTTTTTCTGAATTCTCAAGATTATTCTTACCATATAAGAGACATGATTGAATTTTAGCAATTGAAAATATATATATATATATATATATATATATATGTAGAAATATAAACATTATTTTCTTGGTGCATTGAATTTCAAGGTAAACTGAAAAAAGTAAATGGATTGAATGCAAATAGATAAGAAAAATATTATATCCATATTATCTAAAATTATTATTTTTTTTTTTTTAGTTCAGTCTTTGCATTTATCTTTAATGTTAAAAAAGAAACCTAATTACCTCCCTTGACTTGTGTGTGGCACTTTAAATGGTCACAAAATTTTGAATTTTTATTGACCTTGTATTTCAGGATTCAAAGAAAAAATAGAACAAAAGATACATCTAAATTTCAGTATTTTAATTAGCTTCATTGCTGGGATTCTTAACTCATAAGATTTCATAACAGATGGTCTCTTTTTAAAGCTAGTGATCCCAAAAAACAAATGTATAAAATATTAATTTAGAATAAGTTAGAATTGAAGATAAAGAAATATGAAATTTAATTATTATTACTCAAATTTCCCCTCTATGGGAAATAATCTTTAAATTTGAGGCAATTCATTAACAATGAATATTTATAAGTTAAAAATAACTTTTAATTATTTTGGAAAAAGAAAAGAAAAATCCAATATATCATGGATTTACTAGTAATAATAATGCTTTCTGTTTATTAAAATGTAGTAGCATGGATTTTATTTTGTTCTGCCTTGAATGATGTGGAGGACTACTAATGATATAGTCATTTATATATCTATATATGTATAAAGAGCTAATAATAGAAATATTAAAAAAATAATGACAAAAAATGTTTATTACATACACATATGAGCATTTTAGTTTCTTCAAATATAACATTTTAAAGAAAACTTCAAGAGTTTGAAGTATCTATAGATCTAGTGAAAATTCATTGTGAATTTATTTAGTGGATCATAAATTTATATAATTTGAACTGGCATAGTCTCATGTAAATTATATTTTATAATAGAGAAATAACTAAAACTTTTAATTTTAAAAAGAGAAATAAACAGATTGTGTATGAAATGAATTTTCATTATAGAACCAATATGTAAAAACCATCCAGTTGTTATAGATTGGGCAATTTAATTGAGGACTGATTAGAGAATTCAGAAAAATGAATGATGGTTAAAATTGCATTATTTTAAAATTTATTGTCAGTTACTATAAGGATTATATGTCATGCAAGTGAATTTGCTTTTTATTTAGGATATGAAAACATTCCAGTTGAAAACATTGAATGGGAAAATTTTTTTTTGTTAATATTACAAAAAAAAAAAAAAAAAAAATTTTACAAAAGTTAGTGATTAAAAAAATATTAAATTTTTTTTATAAACATTAATTCCATTTTCCCAAAATAAAAGATTGAGCAAAAAACAAACATTTCATTCCAACAAAACAATTTGATGAGTAAAAGAACATTCCATAAAATGTTTAAAATTGTAAAAGAAGTGTGCAGTGAACCATAATCAGTGAACAAGCAGATGTTAGCCATAATACACAAGACAAAATAACATCTAAAACAATATCTGCTACTAACCAGTTTCTGTTATACTATGTCTCTTCTTGCTTGTTCTCCCATTGTCCAAGGTAAGTCTGTCAGGGTTGTATGATAATGGAATGGAACTGAAGGAGACATTATGTTTGTAGTTAGCCAGTGACCAAGAAGGGTTAAATTATATCCCTTCTTCAATCTACTGAGGAAGTAATCCTATTAGAAAAGGTGTATTTAGTAGAGAGTGCAACTAGCCCATTAGAAATAAGTTTGTAACTGAATAATAGAAAAATTTAAAAAAATAGTTTTCTGTTAAATACGATATTTAACTATTAAATAACTATTCAATAAATAAAATAGAAATTGCATCAAAATATACAATTTAGAATATATTTCCAATACAAGATTTTAACTATTTCTTAATCATTAGACAATATTTTAAATATAAATAAATGGTTAAAATCAAATGCAAATAACAGTAAATTTGTCATTAAGTGGTATTAGGTTGGTGCAAAAATAATGACATAATAATGTCGTTTTTTGACGTATTTTTTAATGTCAAAAAACGACATTATTACATCATTATTTTTGCACCAACCTAATAATTACAGGGAATGTATCTTTGTAAACATTTTTCCAAACTGATATTTTACTATTAACAACTAAAATATTTATAATTACACAAAGAAATTACATAGATATAAATCTTTTTCAAATATTCAAATTTAATAGCATATATTCTGAGTTTGAAACTAGAATGATTTGTGAAAAATCAAAAATTTACTAAAAATAGTATCTACATAAGATAAATAAACAGAAATTTTTACATTACTTATTTGCTATATCCTATTATATTGCTCATTGACAATATCATTTTAAAACAATTGTTAGAGTTAAGAATTCTAAATCAAACACCAAGGAGCTTATCAAATTACCTATAATAAACCTAAATAATACTTAACATATTGAAAAGAGAAGTAGATGAATTTATAATTGAATTTCAAAATTAAAAGTTACATGCAATATTTGTTAGCTTAATCTGAAATTAGTTTTGCAAATGATCTAAATGCCAATATATATTCCTGTAATTCAATCATAGACGAATAGATTCTATTTGAAAAGCACATATGAAATACTAAAAATACACATTTTGTATATATTCATTAAATGCAATAAGATACCTGCTGTAGAGTGATAGTTAGCAAGTTAGTTTTAGATGTCCCAATATTGTGGCCTTGTGCTACATAAGGCTAAGTTGAGTTAATATTTACATTCACTATATACCCTATTTCAAACTGAAAGAAAATTATTTTTTTAATATTTACAACTGAAAATTTTTTTTCCATTAATAGTTCAAAAGTTAAGAAAAATTTAAATTGGTAAAATAAGAAACCAATTATTGTACATTTCTCTTTAGATTCATAACATACTATTTTAATAAAATGCACATCATTTTTTAAAGTTAATCAAAAATATATTCAAACTCTATAAGTGTACAGAAAATCTTATGCATAAAAATAAGCTCAGGTATATTCATTTATTTATATATGGCAAGCTAATATAAGAAATAAATTCTAGGCATGTTAGAGAGTTTTATATGACAAATTAAACATATTTTGTAAAAGTTCCCTTTAGTAATTTTTAGTGGTTTATGCCATTAAACTCTATAATCCACTCAATTTAACAAAAAAAAAAAAAGAAAAAAAGAAAAAAAAAAAGTTTACTTTTTCAGGTGCTAACTCTCAATTTTAAAACCATCTGTAATGTTGATAAGCGTTATAAAAATGCTAATAAAGAGATCTGTGAAGAAAAATTTAATTGAATTTAAAAAGAATGAAATATAAGAGGAAATACTTAAACTTCTTAAAATGGTTTCATGCTAGAAGATATATAACTTGCATGCAAACTTAACTACAGAGTGCTACTTCAATTCTGTGAAAATCTCTTGAATTGTTTTTAATTTTTAGTTCTAGAGAAAAATGTAATAGCTAAAATGAAGCTCATAAGTATTAAAAACTTCTTTATATTATTTTATCAATCACTGGAACAGTAAATCTGATATGCTTTATTTACATATAAAAAAAATCTATTAAAGATTCTATATATTAAAAATTGCAACTCATCAATAAAATTGAAAAACAAGATAAAAAAGAGAAAATTATGAACTTGTAAATAGGAGTACTGAATGTATTTCCTGATTACATGTATAGGCCAACCTATTTTTGTGGACCAAGAAGTCATTATTTAGATATACCTTGTGTATAGATAAACTGAACGTTTTGAAAGTAATGTAACAAAGTAGCATATTTTAGAAAACTCACTCAAGATTCTTTTATAGCCAAACTTGAAGCACTAAGTGTTAAAGGTAAAAGGTAACTTTCTATTCAAATCAATAAAGGAAAATGTAATATATTTTATTTATTCATTTTTATGTAATTAATTATATTTTTAATGTCTGAAGTTAAAACTTGATTCTAGCCATTCCTATAATGCAGATCTCAACTTAACAAAATTATTACTGATATGTAGGTTGGGCCTTAATTCTTTTTCTCTAAAAAAAAAAAAAAAAAAAAAAAAAAAAAAAACAAACAAAAAAAACAACTATATATAAAAAATAACCATTCTATGTATAAGAAAAAAAAGAAAATGATTTTTTTTATGTATTAAAGCATGTTTTTTTAAATGTTATTGTAAAGCAGAGATTAAGAGATTATTAAAAGAAAATTCAGGCTGAAATTATGCTGCTTATTGGAATTGTTGGTGTAAGCCCATAACTGCTGAAGTTATACATAGGTACTTTCAATGAAAAGTGATAACTATAGTTTAAAATGCTTTTTTAAAAATGAAAAATCTTTCTTGAAGCTTTCATTTTAGTTTTAATTTCAAGCTAGTAGATTAAATTTAATATTTCCAATAAGCAAAATATGTATTTCACACTGAATTTAAATTGACTGGAATTATTTTTTTAAATTGTTAAACTATATCATTGAATCTGTCAACACTACATGATTCTCTTTATTAAAAAAAAAAAAATCTTTCAAAAATAAAATATACTTTTTTGAAACTATATTTGAAGAAGATTAACTGATTTAAAGTTTAATTAATCTGATTTGAAACAAATATTACTCACTTATAGTTTAAAATATGACAGAAAAGCATTTTTAACATGGACATGGATACGTGTTAAGAACTATCTCAATAGAATTGTGTTTGGGAAATTTTTCTACAGGGGACATAACTATAAAATTACTTTAATATAACGCGAGCACCATATATATATATATATATATATATATATATATATATATATATATATATATATAACTACTCAGTAATCTTAGAAATTTAGGAAAATATTCTAGGTAATCTAATATTTTATTGAATTTCAGGTACATTTGGCTTTATATAGTCTTGCTTACAAAGACGCTTGTTGAAGAAATATTGGAAAATTACCAATAAATTTTAAATTTACTATATAGTTACTGCTCTTATTTTCTGATAATGTGTATGGACGTCAGTATTTTACAAGAATCAGCACATTTATACACACACGTACAATTTTTTTTTTTTTTTTTTTTTAAATACTGGCTGGGTAGCTGAATTTTAGTTAGCTTTTCCATTTATGATTAGTAAATATAGTTTTTACTTTAAAATATCACCTAACTGCAAGAAATTAATACAGAATAAAAAACAGATTTAAAACTTTAAATTATTATAATTAAAAAAAAAAAAAAAATTCTTACAAAAATTCATTAAAAAAAGTTCATTAATTTGAGAACATATCCTGAAAGTTTCACTAAAAATTATCTGATTTTTGCAAGAATTTCCAAATCAATGTTTTTGACCGCAAAAAACGCTCAAATTTCCGATAATGTCCCACCCCCGCTGACGCAAGCAAAATAAAAATTTTAACCAAAATTATGAAGCTTCTAAAAAAAATAAAAAAGGATAATAAAATAGAATTTAATAATTAAAAAATCCTTTGGTCTGTCTTCTTAAACTGTTTAAGTTTGGGGCATTTTTTTTCATCATGCTCATTTTTTTTTTTTTTTTAGCGAATCTGTGGAGGTACGTTACAAATACAAATCTTTTGAAAACTGGCTATATAAAAAAAATATTTTAATTTACAAAGGATACACTACTGACTCTATATAAAATAACAAACTCTATATAAAAAAAATATATATATATTTTTTTTTGTACCGGATTTTTTTCTAGAAATCCGATTTGTTACAGTGAATCCAAAAATCTCAATGAAATTATATAAAATAAAAATAAACATTTCAGACAATTTGTAAACATTTTTCTTCTCCCGCCCCCAATGTATTACGATTCATTCAATATTCAATCATTACCATATGCGACAAACAACGATCACGTGTTTTTACTTTTTCGATCTCACTATCATTTCACTTTTCGTACAGTAGCACAAGAAAACAAAACAAACGTAAACAATGAAATTTGAATCGGCCAATTTTGGAAGTGTCGAATTACAACAAAGTACTAAATCTAGCTAATTCCACTTTCCATAAAGCTATGAAAACTTTTTTAACGGAGTTTTACAGAAAAGAACAAAAATTCAAGGTTTGTTTTTAGAAAAATAAGCTTGCGTGGAAAGGATATGGAAAATAATCAGAGAGCGAATATTGTCATATTCTTTAAAAAAATTACTGCAAATAACTTTAGATTATTATTAAATAAACAGTTTTTTTCTCCCAATTCAAAAATAAGCCACTACTGCTCTAAAATAAAAGCGGAGCGTAATCAATTTGTTGAGGTTTAAAATTAAATTCGAAATAGTATTATTCAAGAAGAAGATTCATAGGGAAACAGATGGTGTAACTTTGTGGAATTTTTAAAGACCAGAATGATGGATAAGTGCTTATAAAAAAAAGAGAGAGAGCGAGAGACGCTCGACTTAAGGAGCCTGGGTACAAGGTTGTTGGTTGCAGTGGCAAGCAAGTATGAGGCTACGAGCACTTGGTTGTTTATCGGTCGTCGGTTGCCATAAGAACAGCTGGACGCCAACAATGGAAGGCTGGTC
The DNA here is from genome assembly GCA_963932145.1 of Acanthosepion lycidas. Classification (NCBI taxonomy): domain Eukaryota; kingdom Metazoa; phylum Mollusca; class Cephalopoda; order Sepiida; family Sepiidae; genus Acanthosepion; species Acanthosepion lycidas. The sequence goes on along the minus strand of OZ010580.1, from coordinate 132,027,334 downwards.
CCAGCAACGTACACATCCGCCCGACTCATCACCAACCAAGCAAACATCGGACACACAACTAACAATAATGATAAATGCCTAACACAAAACACACACACGCACAACCATTTCTTCAAGCTGGGATAATGCAGCCAACGTACAGATACACTGTAAGTGTATTCAATTGTAAAGTTGGAGTAATTAACTCTGAAATTTTTAATTATCAAAGAAAAAAAATATTTCTCAAAGTATCAATAATCCAATTTTGGAGAAATATATCTTTAAAAAAAAAAAAAAAAAAAAAAAAAAGCAAAAAAAAATGTTAATTAAATTTGCTAGTGCAGCAATGAAAACTTCCAAATTTCTAAAGATGAATTGAAGTATGTTTCGTGAAATTACTAACAATGGAAGAACAAGTAAGTAGTAGTCTTAATCTTGAACAACTGAATTTTAATAGAATTACCACATGTGAACAATATATTTTCGAATTGCCGAGACTTGGCGCCAATGTGTATCATAGTGCTGAAAAATAAACATCGCACCAAAAAAATAATTCCGATATATTATCAAAAGAAAAGAGAAAACTAAATCGAAGAGCAAAACATATGGACCTTTAAATAAAACCTAACAGATCACCAATGATACGATCGGATAAAAATAATCGAAAGTAAAACTAAGGATAAAATAATTCAAAGCTTTAAAATAAGAAGCATTGGAGAAAAAAAACTAGTGAAGGGATTGTGAAAGTAAAAATACAGTAAATTCGAAATCGGTTTATTTTTGTGACTTAACAAAACAAAATGATAGAAATATGACTAAATCAAATGGTATTTCTTTCCAAACTAACTTTTCGATGGTGGTAGTAGTAAGTAGTGATAATAAATAAAAGCAAACCTATAAAAAAAAACAACAAACAAACAATAAAGGAACATAGTCGGGTAACAACACGTTGTTTGCATTTCCAGGATGGCATGTGAACAAGATCAGACTTGTCTGTTTCGCGAAGAACCGTGTGCAACGTTTTGGCAGTGCCATTTTCTATATTTTATTTGTTAATTAATAAAAGTCATTTTTCATTAAAATCAAATATTTTTCTTAGGGTCATATACAATTCCAAAATTACAATAGATTAAAAAATATCTCCACAAGTTCGAAGTGGTGGGTGACTTTTAGTTTTAAGAGAATATGTTATTTAAATTTGGTTGTTTGTAGCCTCTACGTCTACACACGCAAGTATGAAAGTACGACTTGCATCGAACAAATTGTTAAAAATGAAATAATTTTAAGCTTAAATCAAATCGTGAAACATTCCAAGAAATAAATTCTGAAAGTTAAAAATACTTTGAAAAGCTATGCGTAAGAAAAACTTATTAAAAAAAATTGCAGATAGGATGAAAGATCGAAAGAGTCAACAATCAACATTAAGAATCAATCGGTTTCAACTTTCAAGATTAAGATTTAATTTTTTTTTCTGACTATTATTGACGGTGTCTTCAGGAGAGCTAATGTTTATGACGATATCGAAATAAAGCAAAGAAGGATAGACCATGTTGGTTACTAAGGCACATGGCAAACATTAAACAACACAACTAACACAAAAAAACGATGATAGTAAAAAAAAAAATGACCCATTTAGGTGAGCTAGAGACAGCGAGAAAACAGACTGTTTCGATACGCAGAGGACACTGCAACATATGTTGGATATAAACATAGATTTGCAACACAATAAACAACACTGTCAGCAGCTTGCAGGTGAAAAAATTCAACTTGTCTACAAACTGGCCACACTCCGGTGTGCGTGTTAGTGTAGCTTGTGTAATCGCCATTTTAAACATACAAAAACGATTGTTTTTCAGCAGACCACAAGATGGAACGCATAAAAACAAGATCGGAATTGAAAATCGTGGTCAGTTCGGCCACCTAAGTATGCAACTATCGGGTTACTATGAAGTCAACAGTGTGTATACAGTGTTAGAAACATAAATGGGAAAAGGAAAATCACCTTTTGGTGTATGTTGTTGGCGGGCTGCAGTCGTCGTAGATACCGTGGCTATGGCGTTTATTCCTAGGGCAACAGTTGCCACACTCTCACTATACTTTGTATCCTAACACCGAACTATTTATCACCAAACACGTACTTTGTCAAAAAAAATGCAATTATGCACAAATAATGCCCTCAAGCTCAATAAATAAAACATTTCATGATTGAATACCGCATATATTTGATCTATTTCTTATTCAAGAGGCAGATTTTAAGTGCCATATGAAGAACTATTTCTTATTCGGATGCAAGTTCGAAACCGAACAACGCCTCTGCTTGTTGGATGATGCTAAGATGGCGGCGCTTCCATCAGAATAAGAATGGCGTCTTGACAACTGAGGCATGCGTTAGCGACGTCATTTCCGGCCCGGTTTCGTGCTGACACAACCGGATGAAAGCTTATTGCTAGCATAACTAGCCTTTCTTGATGTTCATTTTTATCATTTTTGTAGAGTTCAAAAGTTGCTATACTTTATTGTTTTAAGCCTACAGATCATTCTATGCAAACAGAGGAAGGTTAAGTTGACGAGATGGGAATATTGCTTTTCTGTGCTTGTTTGGGGTTGCCAAGATGGCGACGCCGCCATTAAAATGTGAATGGCGTCTTGACAACTGAAGCATGTTCGATAAGCGATCATCTATGGAACAATCTGGCAGAAAACTAGCGATGCTTTTCATGGTTTTCAATTCCAGACTGGCTCGGCCGATCGACATCTTTATTTTTAATTCGATATAACGAAATATGTTCAACATTTGGACAAAAGTTTCATCCCGTCGATTGTGTATACGAACGTTGTTAGGGAAACGCAAATATAAGCCATGTTTTCATGTGACATGGATAGTAACGAGAAAGTCTCTGACTGCTGCTTATGGTGATGATGATGACAAGGGTAATAATGATGATGGGGAAAGATTTAACAAAAAAAAGGATAGCCTTTCTTTTTTTAAAGTGCATTTTTCTTTGTTCTTATTGTTTTGAATACAATCCTACCGCAGTGATATACCTGAATGTAGCTATGAAATACATGAAGAAAATGCCAATGTAAGAAATCAATAAAGAAAAATTAAAAAAAAATATTTATAAAATATTAATTTAAAAGGTAACATTTTTTAAGGTGAGAAATATATTGGAAAGAGAATTAAAATATCCCTATGTGTTAAACAAATAATATACTCTCTGTTGTGAACAAATATTTAATTGTTCATAAAAATACAATTAATTAGGCAATCTAGTTGATAAAAGTAGGAAATAAATTGAAGTTTTGTTATACTTTTACTTATGAAAAATTAATTTAAGATCATTCTTTTTTTTTATTGTCCACCTGTTAAGCAATAAATAAGTTTTAGGTTTTATACTACTTTCAAACTGAGAAATTGGGATAAATAATTGGTTTTTATTGAATGCTATCTGATATATTATTCTAACTACTAACTACAAAATGAAATAAGATAGTTGCCTATCTCTGGAAAAGAATTGTATGATCATATACTGGATATATGAGGATATTAAACAGTTGGTATCACCAATCTAAGAGAAGGGAAGATGGAAATGATTTAATTTTGGACTGAATTTACAAAAAATAAGTGTAAAGAAAGAAATTATATAGAATAAAGTGTATATGTGGAAAATGATGCTTAAAAGCGAGTAAGCTAGTCATGTATGTATGTATGTGTGTGTGTGTATATATATATATATATATATATATATATATATATAATGTATGTGTGTGTGTGTATATAATACATTTTTTTCTAAAATCAATATTATAACTTAGTTTATAGTGACGTAAGTTGAGCACTTTGGAAGGAAGGGAATTTGTTGGCTGCTGCTATTAATGTTAAAAGCTCTTCACTATGAATTGAGCACTCTGGTAGCCGGTAATAGTTATATCACATATGTAAGGTGTTAAAAATTCCCTTTCCCTGCTGCGTGAGCTAATAGCCTAAGGGTGAGAGTCTCTAACTGATGTCAAATCAGTCAGTTTTTGATCCTGGCTTGAAGCAGTCGCGTGTCTAACCACACTGATGAGCTGTGACACAGCAAAACATTCTGTCTGTGAATGACTATATATATATATATATATATATATATATATATATATATATATGTGTGTGTGTGTGTATGTATATATATATAATATTGCAATGAGAAATTTAATTTGGTTTAAAAAACTATTATAACAATAGAAAAAGCTAAAAACATGTGGAAAATTATCAAGAATTAAAAAACAAATTCAAATGTTTTATATATGTATTGGAAAAATAAATTAATTTATTAATTCATTTTTGTGTTGTTGGTATGGCGGGGAAATGGGTATTTACACTCAGACTATTGACCTCATCTTTGTTGTTATTATCATAATGTTTTGGCTGTTGTGTTCTTTGGCACTCATTGGGTGCTTGTCAATCTGTGTAACCTTATAGAAATATCTCACAGACAGCAGAACCAGAACAATTAACCTCTGTAGATTAAATATAGGGTTAAGTTCAAAATTACCTGATGGTTATCTGGATCGATATGTACTTGATTAAAAGCTGGATGGCACAATGGTTGAAACCCTGTGATTATAACAACAAAGATAAGGACCATAGTTTGAGCATAAATAATATAAATAATGATAATTCCTTATCCTAGAAATTCAGACAGAAATTTAAAAAATAAGGCCTAAGAACCACTTACAGAGTAAGTCACATAATTTATGCAGATATGTGGGGAAGATAATGGTTAACACTAGACTTGAACAGTTTGTAGCGATTGAGGAAGCATACTCTTGGGAGTTGGTTCCACAAAGCAGCAATTCGTGGAAGAAGCTGCTCAAGTGGAACTTACATCTCACCAATGGTATACAAAGGGAATAGTTCACTACAATGTGTGTGGTATGGCGGGTCTTAGCCATTAAGGTGGAACTTAGGAATGTAGTCTATCTGAACACTTTCCATGGAAATAGCAATAGAGCAGAGAGAGATTTGCAACATTTCATCTGTGAGAAAAGGGGTTGTAGGGTGGAAAATAATTTGTCACTCACAAAGATGCAGAGATGCTTTTGGACTCTATCGAGACTGCAAAGTGAAGACTGGACACGTCCTGCCCATATATAGTAGCACTACTCCATTTTCAGCATGATCTGGCTTTTGTAATAATAGAGGATAGCAGGAGGAGTCAGGTACTTACTGGAGTGGTACAGGGAACCTATAATTTTTTCAGCATCTTTAGCAATGGAGTGTATGTACAAGTTCCACTTGAGGTCTGGGCTGAGTTAAAGTCCCAATAGGCACTTATGGCATATGCCTCCCTGAGGGAACATCTGTTCATTATGATTGGTGAAAGTTCTGGGTCCAATCAGAATGTCAATAGTTTGGTTTTCAAGGCATTGAATGTAATTAGCCAATTTTTCCCCCCACTGAAATATTAGAGCTCAGTAGGAGAAATCAGCTGCCAAGATCTGGTCATTTAGAGTTTTGGAGATGCACCCATATACTGTTGTATCATCAGCATAGATATTCATAAATGATCGAAGTATACAGATATGAAAAAAGTAATTTGAAAATACAAATACAAACTGGTTTACAGCCACATCACATTGAAACATTGGTTCCTGTATGATCTCTGAAGTTAAGCAACATTGAACCTGGATGGGAATACCAGGCTCTGTATATTTGCATGTGTGGGTAGTGTAAGTGATAATGGCTCAGAATTGTTAATCAGAGATCTGAGTTCCAATTCCAGTTGGGTTCTTATATTCACTTACACACAAATACACAAAAATGAAACAACATCACAGTTGTCTCCTCTATTTGAGGTAATGAGGGCAACTCGAGGCGGTGTAATGATTAGCAAGCTTGTCTCGCTAGAACAATTATGACTGAGTAGTGAGTTTGAGCCTCACTGGGTAACCCATACTTTCAACCTTGTGCCACATCTAAGCTACGCTATGAAAATCACTATTTGAGGTAATGAGATATTCAGTTGTTCTAGTAATAGGATTGATTGATTGATTTGTATTTTTATCACTTAACAACATTTTCTGAGTTATTTAAAGCCAAAGCATTTTTTTTACAATAATGTTTACCCTGTACAAGGCCTAAGAACCACTTGAGATAGAGTGTTACAGAATAAGAGGCACAGTTTATGGGTATATGTGGGGAAGATAACAGTTAACCTTAAACTTGAACAGGTTAAGATTGTAATGATCAGGCAAACATCCTCTTCCACAAAATAGTGTTTCATATAAAGAAGCTGTTCATGTAGGACTTACTTCTGACCAATTGAATATGAAAGGAATAAGGGTAGTTTGTTACAAAGTACATGGTATGATGAGTCTTACCTGTGGAGGTTAGAATGGGTGGGACAAAGGAATGTAGTATTTTTAACCTTCTGATTGAAAATTGTGCCACTGACATTTCTTCTTGCATAGATGTTATGACATATTACAGATTGGAAGACATTGTTTCCAGTACTCTTTTAATAGGAGGTGTTTACCAATAAGTGGATATGCTTCATATTAACAACATTTCAGATTAGTAAATAAGGGAGATCAAGCTGCTTATAAATTGCTTTTTTATTTCTTTTGTTTTGTGTTAGCTTTTTTTAAAAATATTTTTACTTTTCATGATTTAAAAATCAAAATTCTTCTTTTACATGCAACAATAGAGATAGGAATAAAGATAAAATCCTAGATTCTTCTTCTTCTATATGCCTTGTCCCTTAAAGACATAGGCAATCATGGCTCTCCACAGTTTCCTGTCCTTTGTAGCTCTTAGTATAGTTTGTCTTTTTGCTATCCTTCATACCAACTTGTTAGGTAAGTTATTTGCTGCTTTCCTCTTGCCTTCTATATGATCTGTGAATGTTAAATTCTTCAAGTCCTCTTAATTATTCAAGATCCTAGAAATTTCAATTCTCTCTTTATGATTCTAAATGTAAAGATCCTTTTTGTTTCCATTTTCCTTACAAGTTACTCATTGCTCACATGTTCAGTCCATGGTATTCTCAGCATCCTTCTGCAGAATCACATTTCTGTTGCTTTAAGTCTTCATTTGTGAAGAAATTGTTCAGCATTTACTATAGAAGGACCAATATAATAATTCAGTAATATTTTTGTTTCTAAAGAAATTTTCCTGTTCCATAATACTTTGCTTAGTTTTTAGAAGGCATATTTTGCTCTCTCAATACACCTTTGAATTTCAGTATCATGTTTTCAGTCCTCTGTTAAAATACATCCTAGCTATTTAAAGTTTTGTACTTGATTTTGGTCTCTCCAATTTGTAGTTTGCATTTTGGCCTCTTCCTCTTGCTGACAACCATACATTCCATCTTCTTACAATTGATGCTTAGTCCTTTCTTCTCAATTTCCTTTACTACATTCTGTATGATTACTCATGCAGAAAATCTAATGAATACAATAGCAAAATTGGTTAAATATGCTTAACAGAATAAGTAAACTAGTTTAATAATAGTACAGAATTAATCATTGGTGTGAATGTAAGTTTTAATGTAATTGTTCAGTAATTCTTGTCCCTGATATTACTGGTTACATAAGTACACCAATAAATTGTCAGCTTAATAACGAAGCAACAAATATTTATTTTTCAACATAACCTCCTTTCTTGTCAATGCACTTAATTCCGTAGTGAATATTAATGATATATTTGTCAGAATTTTCAAGATTAGGCATTATTATTAACATAGTTTTTGCTATTCAGACCAGCATACTAACATTTGTTGTTATACTAACAACATTTCAGCTGTTGTACTTTCAGACCTTCTTTCATTATTGGTCATAATGTTTTAAATGAGTTGTTCATCTTGGTTGTTATACTCACAACATTTTGTCCATTGTACTTTTTGGCCTTCTTTCATTATTTTTCTTAGAATATTTGAGATGAGGAAGTATCATTATTGTTGTCACCTAGGGAAGGTTACTGAATAGAATAATCACACAAAGGTTGGTAATGAATGATAATACTTAGGACAAGAACAACACATATAATATTTGACAGCAGGGTGTAGAAGTAGTCAATTGCTAGAAGTGAGTCCAGTGAATTTCACAATGAATCTCTAACTGCAGGATATCTACCAACTTCCCCGCATGGTCAGATGTGGCACAAAGCTGAATTTAATGTGGGGTATTTTAGCCCATAGGCTTGGCCAAAAATTCCCTGTAGACCCCATATAAAACAAGGTTGGGTAGCTGTTTTTTGAGACAAGACTCTGCCCTTCAACATAGCCTCATCTGGGGATCCTCTCTGTCTGGAGGCAGAGAGTTTAACCAGCACAGTTGGAGATGAATCTCCTACTGCAAACCGACATACAGTATTTACTACTGTATTTATGTGAATGGGGGACATACCCATTATGGTCTGTAGGTATGCTACAACAATTATTATATGCTTTGCTATTCAGACCAACATGTTCATCCTGGTTGTTATACTCATAATGTTTTGGCTCTTGTACTCGCTATCTTTCTTTAGGTGTTTGTCTTCATACTTGGTAACCATCTTGAATTTTTTTAAATCCAGAGATATATTTTTCTCATGCTGCCTTCCCTGCTTAGAGGATATTTCATGTCAGTTAATACTCATCTGTCTTATTCACCTTTGTGAAACTTGTTCGCTCCTTCCACTGAACTGGAGCATATGACTTTTTAACATTACCAGACCTAAAGATTGAACACACATGTTTTAACCAATATATGATTCTACCACCTGAGTCAGGACACTCATACAGTCCAACCATCTGAATACAGACATTTAGTTTATGGCTCCAGAATTTTACTGCTAGATAGTTCAAACACATAGCCTAGTAATGCAATGGTTAAAACATATCTGGTTTCCTAGCAGTTGTGAGTTCAATCCCTTGGTCTGGTGGTGATGAAAAGTCACATACTCTGGTTTAGTGGAAGAAATAGACAAGCGACACAAAAATCAGTAGGACTAGTGATCTTTAACTAATATGAAATATCCCCTTAGCATTAAAAATGGAATGAGAACAATCTACCTCCAGGGATGAAATAAAGGGTTCATTTTGAAATTCTGGAAAGGTTACTGTAATATAGTAACAACTCTAAGTAGAAGCTTATGAAGCTTTATTTGACTAATTCATCTTTAGTACTGCAAACATTTACTTTATTATAGTGGATGGTTACAAGCAAGAGGGGAGATGAGATGTGTTTATTTTATTACCACAGTTACCAAGTAACACAGTAATGGAATGTCCCACACTGACTATCACCTATGTAGACTGACTATATCAGTAGCTATATATAGTGAGCGCAGGATATGCCTGGGGGTTTTGCTTCAGGAATTAGTTGTACTGGTCGATCCCTCTGCCTTCGGGCAGAGAGGAACCCAGACGAGGCTATGTCAAAGTATAGAGTCTCAACTGGGATGGGTAGTAGACAGCTACCCAACCCCATGTATACAGGGTCTATGGGGAATTTTTGCTTGAGCATATGGGCTTAGTTTTGCCCTGCATTAACAAACGGCCTTGTACCACGTCCTGCCTCACAGGGAGGTAAGGTAAATAACCTTTGCTTCAGGAATTACTAGCCTGCCATCCAATTCCCTGTTTTTCAGTAGTGTATTTTCTTTTACAATAAACCTCTCTTTCTTTCATCTATACACATGTTGTTGTTTCTTCACTCAAGTACCACCTTTGTCTGTTTGTAACCTCTTTAAGGATTCAACACCAAGTCTAACAATAAACAGTTGAAGAAAGCTTGAAGATACAACAACTGATGACGCTGTTATATAACAACTAAGATAAACATGCTTGTTTGAATAGCAAAGCATATATTAATGAATATATCGAACACTATAGAGTGAAAATTTCAGATCAGAATCTAGCTAATAAAATAACTGTGTTAGGCTATGGACATTGATCCATACTCATATATAATCATTTTTACTGTTATAATTCTTTTATTTTCCCCTCTCATACAATCAGCATGCTGATTAGGATTCACTCAATGATTTTTGCTATGATATCTTTAAACACCCAATTGAAAATTGCACCACTGAGGTTTCTTCTTAGGTCAATGGAAATACCAGGTGAAACTTTAATCCTCTCCCCATGATTCACACCAGCATGCTCGGCTGCTATAGCACACAGGAACCACTATTTTTGGCTATACCAGCATGATGGCTCTTGTAACAGTGGTAACAGGCACCTATTTGTTGCTGCTTGCAATAAATGTAAACAAGTCCTTGAAGGAGCAAAGTCCCTATTTGTTAAGAGAATGAGGCACCACATAGCTTCTAACAACTTTGGCTCTTGCAATTATTGGTGGCTCTGTTATAAGGGCATTAAATAGGTGCAAGGTCTCTATTCCCCCCTCTTCAATCAATATGAGGTGTTATCATCCTCTGCTGATAAAGCTGAATGCTTTGCCTGTAAATTCTCCTCAAACTCTACTCTTGACTCATCCAGAATATCCTTGACTAATTTCTCTCCTAGAACTGAGTCTCTGTTGAGTGATATGCATATAACCCCTTCTATGGTTTCTGCTATCATCTCTAAACTAGATCCCCACAAACATGTGGACTTGATGGTATCCCTGTAATAGTAATTAAGAAGTGTGCTCCCAAACTAGCTCCTGTTCTCTCTAAGCTGTATAATAAATGCCTCGTTGCCTCCTACTTTTCTGCCTTCTGGAAGCCAGCATCTGTTGTTCCAGTTTTTAAGAACTCTGGTGAGCCATCTAACCATTCTAACTATCAGCCTGTTAGACTTCTACCTCTGTTTTGGAAACTTCTAGAGGCCCTAATCAATGCTGAATTGGTTCATCATCTCTCATTGCAGGGCCTTTTCTCAGACAAGTAATATGGCCTTTTTTTCTCCAGGTCAAGTGCTGATGTACTGATGATATTTGCAGAAAGAGTTTATCATGCTCAAGAAAAAAAATGTGAAGCTTGGACTGTTGCATTGGACATCTCGAAAGCCTTTGGTCTAGCTTCAGGTCTTCTCCACAAGCTGAAAAGTTACAGTGTCTCTGGACACTTTTTTGAACTGATCCAGTTTTTCAAATTGGGAAATGAGATTTATCCTGAATAGCCACCTGTCTAGATCCTTTCATACTAGTGCGGGTCTTCCCTATGGCACCATCCTTGGTTTTAATTTTCATTAATGACTTCCCAATGACATCAGCTCTCAACTTGGTATCTATGTTGACAACACAACAATTTACTCCTGCCACAATAGTAAGGCTTATCAGTCTGACAAAGTCAAAATGGCAGCTGATGTCCAAAGTAACCTCAAGACCATAGTTAGCTGGGGCAAAAGATGGCTTGTTAATTTTACACTTCCAAAACTAAACTTCTCTCCATTAATCATCTGAGAGACCATTAGCTTGGCTGATGCTATACTCCAGGAAAGTGACTCATTGTGCCTTCTCAGGCTAATGTTTTCTACTGATATGAAGTAGAAAGATTATATTGAATCCATTGCTAGATTAGCTGCTAAGAACATCAGTTCACTATGTCAAGTGAGATAGTTTTTCTTTCCAGAATCTATCTTACATATCTATAAGTCTAACATTTGTTCATGCTTAGAATATTACTGCCACATATGGTCCAGTGCCCCTGCTATTTACCTTGAGTTCCTTGATAAGATTCAAAGAAGAATCTGCAATATTATTGGTCCTGATCTGGCAGCTCAGCTACAGTCACTTATCCACTGCCGTAAGGTTGCTTCTTTGTGCCTTTTCTATAAATACTTTCATGGTAATTGTTCAAATGATCTCTTGGCTATAGTACCTAGAGTTTTTAAATTTAAGCATAGCACTAGACTGGCATTGAGATCTCATCAATTTACAGTTGAGCTGGTTAGATGTAGCCTTAAATTCTATGCTAACACTTTTTTCTCTTGCACTTCTTGCTTGTGGAACTCCCTTCCAACTATATGTTTTCTGGTCAACTTAAATCTCAAAACGTTTAAATGCAATGTCAATCGTTATCTACTGTCATCCTGATTACTGATTACTCTCTTCTCTTTCTGCTCATCATTAATGTTTTTGTTCTTAATTCTTCCACATCCTGTAACCTCTTGTGTTTTAGTGGCATTACTTAAAAAAAAATAATTGTATATTAGCCCCAACTGCATTTGAACCTGAGATGCGAAGGTAAGCGTTTAGGTTTCCTGAGAGCTACCTACTGACTTTACTTCTGTCTCAGTGTTCCCTGGTATAGTTTTAGTCACTTTTTGCACAAACAAATATCTTTCGGTTGGTTTGGGCAAAACATTGATGATTAATTATGAAATTTTGTAAATTTTTATCTAAAATTTGTTTTAGCAAGTTTCAGCATTCTTAACCATGAATAATCCTAGTTTACAATGCACAATATATAACTTAAGTGCTCAAACTTGAAGTGGCAACAAGTCTAGGAGAAGGAAAACTCTGAATTCAAAACCAGCCTGAAGAGGAATGAGTTCTGTCAGATTATCTTACCCAAGACACACCACTGCTGCCATGGATGCAATGTAAGTGATTCCCTTATTACCCTCATGGATTCTGGGACCCATGATGTGATGTGACAACATGAATGAAAAAAATATGGACATTAACATATTGTTGCATCTGCATACACTAGTAAAATTTAATTATTAATTTGATTGTACTTATCTTTTATAAATTCATGTAAAGTTAATGTTTGTTTGTATGTCTCCACCTTACATGGTAATGTGCAGAGGGTGGGATGCAGATTGTGTGATGACCCCGGGCATCCATATCTGGAGGGCATCCAATCAAAGAGTGAAATAAAATTTTACTTTATATTTAATTAGAAAAAGTGTTTATTTCATGTTTCATCAGTTTTTATATATTTAAAATGTCTGCCTTTCTCACATTTCTCAGTACTAGGTCCTATAGGCCCCACTACTTGAATCTTAGGCATATACAATCAAAGAGTTGGCTTCAGGTATCACCAAACCTTTACACATCACTGCCTTACATCAGTTGAACAAAACAACCAAGCCCATACCACTAACATAAAATATTTACTATCAGTCATTTACATATATTACTAACAAATGATGTTTACAACATTAGTGCTAAGATTTAATTTGTATAACAAATTTTAAAAGCATATTTTAATAAAAATTTTATCTGTGTTATTTATTTTTAATGCAAATTTTAAGAAATTGCCAAATGAAATCAATGTTTCTACCAATAAAGTTTTTTTAAAATTTATCATGATTGTATAGTAAGAATTTATATCTGCCTTGTCAAAATTCAGTTGTAAGTCATAAAACTTACATTATTCATAATAAGCATTATTGTCATCTGATATTTCATGTTACTACAAATTAGTTGAACAGAGCTGAAAAAAATTATGGAATTATCTAAATAAGTTAAAGTAATGTGTTTAATTAGATTTTCTTGAAACTGTCCCAAATTATTTATGCAAGAGGAAAATAGTAAATTTTCTCTATTATTTATAGTAAGTAAAATAGTAAATTTTATTAATTTTTATTAATAGTAAGCAAAATAGTAAGTTTTATTAATTATTATTAATAGTAAGTAAAATAGTAAGTTTTATTAATTATTATTAATAGTAAGTTTTAAGTTCTTTATTATTAATAGTAAGTAATAATATTAAGTTTTATTAATTATTATTAATAGTAAGTTTTATTAATTATTATTATTAGTATAAACATTAGAAAATAATTCATATGCTTTTCTCATGGTTAGCTCTGTGTAGCTATACTAAGTACAAGTGGATTTAGCATAATGACAAAAAGAACTTTAGAAAATAGATGGCTTGTTGAAAATGTTGTTTGTACAGAACTTTTAGAGAGGTACGTGAACTTCAATAACAACATATTTTTCTCCATTCGTAGAATATGTATTCAGCTAGTATTTACAAATTTAGTTTTAACAAATTCACTTTTCAAACTATGAATTGTAAAATGGATCAGACTTTCTCTACCATTTTCTTTTGTGTGTGTGTGTGCATGCAAAGTTAGCTAAGAGGCCAAGGTGCACTGAATTTTGTATTTCTTATCTATTTGTGTCACATAAATATCAACTTTTCACCAGATTGTTTGAGGTAGTGAGCCCTTGGATATATGTTTGCAAGATCAGCAACATAAAAATGTGCTCTGAATTAACAGGTAGACAAAAAAGACTTTGGTATTGACTGAAAAGTACTTTAATCCTTGAAAAGCTTTTTTGCCCATTTTTTTTTTCATCTTGATTTAGCAAAAACATGTAGATGAAACTATTTCATGTCACTATTCCAATACCTTCAATTTATACAAATAGAAAAGATACATTTAAGCAAGTTATACACAATCTTTCATTGCTGCTGTATGGATAGTTATATCTGAAGAATATGAAAAAAAGCTTAACTTTGCTTACATGTTAAATACAGGTTTTACATGGAAACAATTTATTTTGTCATGGGTAATCAATATATTTGTTTATTATCATTTTAAAATTCAGCCATAGTATAAATTGAAGTTTCTACAAGCCAAATATGGTATTTTATGCATAAGGAAATTTATTTTCTGTTTAGTTCGATGAGTTCAGATGTTTCTTCATTTCTATATGCCATGTTCCTTCAGGATGTAGATGGCTCTCTACAATCTCCTGCCCTTTGAAGCTCTTAATTAATTTTGTCTTTTTGTTATTTCTCCTAAATCTTCTTCTGTCATCCATTTACGCAAGGTCACTAAGTAGGTTATGTGTTATTTTCCTCTGCCCCTCTTGCCTTCAATCTGTCCTGTGAGTATCAGATTTTCCAAGCCCTCTTTCTCCATTATACGCCTTAGAAATTTCATCTGTCTCTTCTTGATGTTAAGTATAAGTTTCCTTTTTGTTTCCATTTTCTCTAAAATGTCGTCATTGCTCACATGTTCAGTCCATGGTACCCTCAGTGTCTTTCTGTAGAACCATATTTCTGTTGCTTCAAGTCTCTTCTTCATCTTTGAGGGGGATTGTACAGTATTGAGGGGGATTACAGGTTGATATCACATAACAGTTCAGTACCCTTTTCATTGTTTCTAACAAAATTTTTCTTAGTATCTGTCTATATTTCTGAGATGAGGTATTATGTACATTATTTACGCTATTCGGACTATTGTCTTCATCTTTGTTGCCATATTTATCACAACAGCAAGCAAAATAAAGAAGAGGCTGGAGTGTACAATGGTTGAAACATTGTGATAAATATGGCAACAAAGATAAGGACTATGGTCTGAATAATGAAAATTTTTCTCTTTCTTAATACTTAATTTTTGGAATACATCTTTGGCTATTTCAATGTGCCTTTGGATTTCAGTGTTGCACTTTCTGTCTTCTGTTAAAACACTTCCCAGATATTTTAATTTTTGTACTTATTTGATTTTGGTATTTCCAATATGTAGTTTTGCAGGTTGGGCTGTTTCTTTTGCTAACAACCATGCATTCGGTCTTGTTACAGTTGATGTTTTTGTCCTTTCTTCTCGGTTTCCTTCACTAACTTCTGTAGGGGTTTTTATAGTTTTCTTTCCATGTCTGCTATCAAAACTGTGTCATCTGCATAGTCTAGAACACAAGAACACAAATATGAAGCAGCCAGTGAGGATCAAAGTCGTTACCAAATTAATGGTAACTAGGTTGTTAAACATTACAATGAAAAAAACTAATAATATTTATTAAGTTTAAATTAGCCTGGCACTGGTTTCTGGAGGTAAAAGGTGTCCTTTTTCTCATGGATTACCAAGACTAAAGAATGAATCAACCAATGTATTAACAACTTTAAATATATAAAACAGATTTGAGCATGTAAATAATAGAGGATATGTTAATAACAAGTTATCAGCAATCTTTACAAAACCCTTTCAAAAATGTTCTTTTTTTACTTACAAAAGGAATAAAGTTATTAAAAATTTTATTGAATTCCAATCTCATTGATTAGTTGGATTTCTTCCATATATTTCGTAATTTTTAAAAAATAACATTTTATTGAATTGCTGGGCTCATTTTAATTGGTTTGATCCTCTGTAATATATTTCCTTACTTTTTAAAATAATCATTTCTAAGTGCAATTTCCCTTTAGGACATGGATGATCATGGTTCTCCACAACTACTTATACTTTGTAGCTCTTAAGTTTTTTACTATCCATCCCAGTCCCTGTTCTGGCATCCATTTACACAAGGTTACTTGTTGTTTTCCTTTTCCTTAAAACTTCCTCATTGCTTACATGTTCTGTCCATGGTATTCACAGCATCCTTCTGTAGAACCACATATCTAGTGCTTCAAGTCTCTTCTTCATCTGTGAAGAATTTGTCCAGCATTCACTGTCATATAGGGGATTGATATCATGCAACAGTTCATCACTCTTTGTTTCTAATGAAATTTTCTTATTTTTTAATTCTTTGTTTAGTATTTGGAAGGCATCTCTTGCTATTCCAATGCACTTTCCAATTTCAGTGTCTCATTTTCCATCATCTGTTAAAACATGTCCCAGACACTTAAACTTTTGTACTTGTTTGATTTTGATATCTCCAATTCGTAGCCTGCATCTTGGTTTTTTTTCTCTTGCTGACATCCATACATTATTGACCTCATTTGGATTGGCTAGATTTTTTATCTATATATTTGTTCACCTTTTTAAACAACATCCTGTATTTGTGATTTGTGTGTGTCTTTGCATATTGTTTGCATTTTCTCTCACTCAGGAGGTTAATAAAAGTACAAAATCATTTTTGTAAAACATATCAGGCTTTTATGATTATTGGATACACTATAGGCCAAAGGTTTGAGGCCACACTCTGGATTTTAAAGATTCGCCTACAAATTGAAGGTTTTGTGCATTTTTCAAACTTAAGTGAATGGATGGTGGAGCAGGGTATGGGAGAAATGGTGAAAAGAAAATATTTGTTAAGATGCAGGAAATTGTGGAGAGCTATGATCGCCGACTTTCTGAAGGGACACAGCACATAGAAGAAGAAGAAGAAGAAATTCATTTTTAAGCCACATGGACTTCCTCTTCCTGAAGGGTTTTATCATATATTCAATAATAATAATAATAATAATAATAATAATAATAATGATAATGATGATGATGATGATATGATGATGATGATGATGATAATAATAATAATAATAATAAAAATAATAATAACTAGAAAGACCTGTGAAAATTTCATAGTTTTTCTCTTTGAATTTTTTGATGAATCCTAATTCTTAAGTTAATGATTGAATAAGCTCATGGTGAGTTTTATGACAATAAAATATTCATAGAAATTCTCCTATCACATCGTTGAATATTTGAGCTTAACAACTTTGACAAAATAATGCAATAACAATCATAATGCTGGTCATTATTTTAAGATGTGGGTGTAAATGAAAAGATTTGAAATTGACAACATTTTCATTTAACAGAAACAGACATTAAACATTTCTTTCTTTCATTTTCTCACTGAAACCAAGTAGTGTTTTTTGTTTTTTATGCAATCAAACCAGAATAGTCCATTACTTATGATGTATTTGAAGGAAATGTTAAACACTTCTATCTTCCCTTCTTTCTTTCTAACCATATCCACATCTTATGAACATTTCTCTTAATAATAATTTTAAAATAATTCAGCAGACAATGTTATTTTATCTATGGCAACTGGATTTTTAGCAATTACCTTACTCAGTTTCTGCCGTTTGATATTGTGTGTCTAATAAATGGCAGGGTCGTGTGAACTAATGAAGGAAGTGGCAAGCACATTTATAATAGGATAACGATAATAACAACAATGAAATTAACCGATTACTACAAAAATTTACCTTAACATTTTAGTTCTTTTTACCTAATCTACCTAAGTGGCTAATAGTAAATATGGCAGATTTAAAATTTTAGGTCTCTCTCTCTCTCTCTTTAAAAAGTTGGATGCCATGCACTAATGGATTAAATAGTTTCAGCATTCTAGGTTAGTAGGAGTTAATTAAATCAAAGAACTTACCAGTTATTAAATCCAGTAGGTGGCACCAAAGTTTTGGTTTATAATCTACATATGCCTCAATATATTTGAATTTATCAAAAATATTTTTGCATTTTAATTAATTCTTTGTTGTACAATTACAAAACAAGTTTATGCGAACTGTACTCTATATATGGTATCTTTGGATGATACTTGCTCATCCAAAAGTTAAGCAACATCAAGCCTCGTCAGTACCCAGATGGGTGACCACTTAGGTATACTCTGCTTGTGCAAGTGGTGTAATGGATAATGGCCCAGAATTGACCATAAGAGAGCCGAGTTCCAATTCCAGTTGGATTTGTTATATTCACTTATGTGCATATACCCTTGGGGAAGGCATGAATCCACCTCTTCTCCCTCCATATAAGGGTTAATTAGTAAGACTTGTATCAGTAAATCATTATGTCTAAAAAATTCTTAAAATCTAAAAATATTATTTGGTTTTAAATAGCCTGTAAAAGGTTGATATACTGTAAAAAACAAATCAATCATTCAATCTAAAAGTTTTCTCATGCTGGTGGTCAGATTTTTTTTAATCATTTCACCCCAAGCAAGGACAATAATGCTACTAGGATGAAAGGGACTACTGGTAGTGAAAGTGAATGAGAAAACTTTAGTGAAGAGAAAGGAGAATAAAAAAAAATAAAAACAGAATTGAGGAAGATATAAGATGGTAATTGGTGTTGCATTTAAATTTTTGAAGATTGTAGCTAGCAGGGAAGCAATAAATTGGAAGGGAGTTCCATAGTTGAGAAGTGTGATTAGAATGGAGCATATGGTTGTATCTAGCTAGTTCAGCAGTAAAACAGTGAGACCTAATTGCCAATCTAGTAACATGCTTAAATTGATGTAGTCAAGGCATCAAGGAAGAAATCTCATCAGAACAATTGCTGTGAAAATGTCTGTAGAAAAGACAGAGGGAAGTTACGTCACGTTGGTGAGAATGTAACTGATGTTGCAATGCCAGGTCAGATCGATTACATTACAGGCTTTTCTTTGAATTTTGTGTTTTTTTTCTTAATAGTAGATAGGTTTGCCTATCATCTTGTTCACACTCCCGGTCTTTTGAACAGCAATAGAGGTTTATCCCTTGTTTCTTGTTTAGAACTGGGTTTCCAGCTACTTCTAAAGTCTTTTTTTCCTTCTCTTTCATTTCTGGCGATTCCTTGCATGTTGGTAGTGATTCTGTAACCCTCTACCTCGAGTGGCTCTTAGGCTTTGTACAGAGTAAGCATCATTGTATATAGATTACATTTTGGGAAATGGGTTGGGTCAAGAAATTTTCAACACATCCTCATAAATGCACAAAGAAGAAATTTAGAAATTACCATATTGAATATATTTTGTAAAAAATTCCAAGAAAAAGATAGCAAAATTATTTACTCTATTATTAATTTGTGACTTGCCTTTTTCATTTCTTACTTCTATTGCTTTTTATCACAAAGTTCATATTCTATGACTGTGCGTATGATCTAAGAGTTTTGATAAAAAGCAAAGAAAATAAGATAAAAAAAAAACTTATTCAAAATTAATTATAATGACAATGCTTCCTCACAGGTTCTATTTTTGCTCTTATTGATGATTTATGGATGTTATCTTAAGACAACATCTATTCCTACTACATATCACTACATTTGATTTGGTTGTATATTGGCCTTGTGTAATGATTAAAAGGAAATGCACAAAATACAAAATAAATCTTTATATCTTTTTTTATGTGCTGTGCCCCTTCAGGACATAGGCAATCATGTGTCTCTTTCCCTCCATCAATCCTATGAGTATCAGATTTTCTAAGCCTTCCTTCCTTATTATGTGTCCCAGAAATTTCAACTGCCTGTTCCTGATGTTAAGCATAAATTTCCTCTTTGTTTCCATTCTCTCCAAAACTATATTGTTGCTCACATATTCAGCCTATGGTATCTCTAACATTCTTCTGTAGAATCACATTTCCATTGCTTTGAGTCTCTTCTTCATCTTTGAGGAGATTGTCCAGCATTTACTGCCATACAGGAGAGCAGATATCATGTAGCAGTTCAGTATTATTTTCTTTGTTAACATTAAAGTTTTCCTGTCTCTTAATACTCTGCTTAGCTTTTGGACTGCATCTTTGGCCATCCCAATACATCTTTTGATCTCAGTGTGACACTTTCTCTCCTCTGTTAGAACACTTCCCAGATATTTAAATTTTTGTAGCTGCTGATTTTAGTATCTCCAACCTGTAATTTTCATTTTGAGCTCATCTTTTTGCTGATGACCATGCATTCTGTCTTCTTGTAGTTTATGCTTAGTCCCTTCTTCTTGCTCTCCTTCGCTGCCTTCTGTAGGATGTTTTGTAGTTTTCTTTCTGTGTTTGCTATCAGCACTGCATATTTTATATTGTTAAGATTGTGGTCACCACTGATGGATCCTGGTAGGATTTTTAGTTCTCTTAGAACTGTCTTACTGTGTAGGTTGAATAAGTCTGGTGAGAAGACATATCCTTGTCTTACACCCCTTTCTATTTTTGTATATCCTCTGAACTCATTTTTTATCTGTATGCAGGCAGTTTGCTGCCAGTATAATAATACTGAAGGATAAGGTGAATGTTAAAGTTTCAAGAGTTCAGTTGCAAAAGTCCTGGAGCATACAAGAGATAGAGAGAGAAAGAAAGAGTCAGTGAGGAAGTAAATATATATGTATATGTATGTATGTATGTATCCAAATGTAGTAGTCACCTGTTTAACAATGTGGGTGAAGGAAGTATGTATGTTTTCAAATGTATCAGAATAATTTAACCATTTAAAGTCACCAGTAAGTTGCACAAAATATTATATTTGATTCTGGGTATGTTATGATGACTGTAACATTGGAGAATGGACAAAATTAATTCATCAATCCTAGTTTAGGTTGATTTTCCATTTCATTATATAAATCTCTAGAGAACCTCGTTGATACACATTGGCTCACATTCTTATATCCTGGTTGTGAAAACTTTCTGATTGAAATATGGTTTTGTGGCTTGGTGATTCTGAATATACATCTATTTTTAGAGATAGTGAAATTTTGATCTCCTTGTTATTAGTTGTTTAATTTTTTCTTATATCCTGATTGTGAAAGTTTTTTGATTAGTTGGTTGAAATATGGCTTTGTGGCTTGGCGATTCTGATTATACATCTATTTTTAGAGATAGTGAAATTTTGATTTCTTTATTATTTATTTATTTTTCTATCACTACTCTCTCTCTCTCTCTCTGTTGATGATAATGATGATACTGATGCTGTTTATATTTAGTTTAGAATTTGTTTTAAATTTATATCATTTTTTTTATTTTGCCCCAGGAATAGATACAAATTTATTTTGTTGAAGTGAACTGGTGATGACTAGAATGGATCAGGATTGACCAAGTGTTTTGTCATAAAAGGAGTAAAACTCAGAATAACTGTGAAGTAATGTTGATAAAGAATTTATAAGTACTATAATAGTTATTAGCATGAAAATTGGAATTGGTAAGTTGAGTTAATATTCCAGCCAAGTCTTGTATTTGCTCCATACTAATGTCCTTTGGAAAGCCATAAATTTGTCTTTCCCCCACCAGCTACTATGAGTTAAATAACAGAATTATGCTTCCCTGATCACTACAATCTTAACATCTCCAAATCTAAGGTCACCCACTGTTTCTCATAATCTGTATTTATTTCCTTCTCTTATGTAAATACGAAAACATCATTAAGTATCTATCTACCTTGGGTGACTCTTGGGTAAAAATTTAGTTAAAAAAAAAAATCTCAGCAAATGAAAACTCTGAATTCAGACCACTACAAACTAAAGATCTTTTAACTATTAAGATTTTGAACTTCCCATGATGGATATGTCTCTGACATGAAAAGTGCTTTTAATTTTAATTTTAATTTTTTATCATATCACCCCATGCAAGGCAGTAAAGTCACTAAGAGACAAAGGGTTACTGAGTATGAAAGTATAAGAAAAAAGAGAAACATCATTAAGGAGTGAGACTAATAGAAGAGTAATCAAGAAAACAGATAATGATTGAAATTACGTTTGAATTTTTGAAGATCAAAGTTGGTTGGAAAGCACAGAGCCAGAAGAGAATTCCACAAGTGACAAGTGCAAGAAAAGAAACTGATAGCATAGAACTTATGGTTACATTTAACCAATTCAACTGTGAATTGATGAGACCTTGCTACAAATCTAGTACTGCACTTAAATTCAGAAAAACCAGGTACCATATCAAAGAGTTTATTTGAACAATTAGCATGAAAGTATTTATAGAAAAGGCACAGGGAAGCTACATTATGGTGGCAAGAAAGTGACTGAAGAATCAGGACCAATAATATTACTGATTCTTCTTTGGATTTTATAAAGTATCTCAAGATATATAGCAGAAGTACCGGACCATATGTAGTAACAATATTCAAAGTGTAGATGAATAGTAGACTTATAAATAAGTAAGATAGATTCAGAATAGAAAATTGATACAGTGAAACAACTTTCTTAACAGCAAACCTGGCAATGGATCTAAAGGTCTATGGCAGGCTGTGTTATTAATGTTGACAATTTTGATAATTATAATGAGTTGACAATCTTGCACTCATTGACTGACACAAATTTGCAGTATCAAAAGATATTCTTTTTCACTGAATCAACATTTGCCTTTATCATCTGAATGTGTCAATCCAAATGATAATTGAAAGTTGCAATTATGTAACATAAGTGCCTCAAATGTTAAGAAATATTGTTATGAATTATTTATTAATATATAAAAAAAATTGAATTAAATGTTTTCAAAAATGCTCTGCTAATAGCTTCTAAAAGCTGTGTGGGAAATTTCTAAGTTATGTTCTAATTTTATATTTTACTAGCAGATAATATATCCATATCAGTACACTAGTTAAGTAAAGGATAAACTATTTACATTTTTATTGAACTGTCTGCTGATCTGAAAAGCTTGAAAAATATATTGATACATTTCAATACAAACGCTATTAAAAAGAACATTTCATGAGCAGAGAGAATTTTCACTACACTTTATTTTTTAAATCATTTCACCCCAAACAAGGCAATAAATCCACTAAGATGCAAGTGTTAGAGGAGAAAAAACTCTATTAAGGAGCAAAAACAATTAAAAGAACAAGAATTAAGAAGACAGTAGATAATGGTTTATATGGTATTTAAATTTTTAAAGATCAAAGTTGACTACGAAGTAAGAACCTGGAAGAGAGTTCCAGAATGGAGAAGTGTGATATTTTAAAATCATTTCACCCCAAGTAAGGCAATTAAGATTAAGGGGTTACTGAGTGTTAGAGAATATGATAAAAATATACTATTAAGGAGAGGAGACAATAAAATAAGAATTAATGAAGATAACGATTAACAATCCCTTCAAATTCCTGATGGTCAAAGTTGACTGGGTAGTAAGAAGCCGGAACAGAGCTCCACAAATGAGAAGTGTGATAGAAGAAACTATTAACATAAAACTTATGGTTTCATCTAGCTATTTCAACTGTAAAATGATGAGACCTAACTGCCAATCTAATACTGTGCCTAAATTCATAAAATCTAGGTATCACAAGGGAAAGACCATCAAAATAAAATTACTATGAAATTATTTATAGAAAAGGCACAGGGAAATTACATTACGGTGATGGGAAAAGTGACTGAAGGTAAGATAACAGGTCAGGACCAATAACATTATATTATATAACATTACTTCTTTGGTTTTTATTAAGAATTTCTAAATATATAGAAGGAGCATCAGACCAGATATGGCAGCAGCACTCAAAGCATGGACAAATGGCAGACTTACAAATATATAAAATAGATTCAGGTGAGAAAAATTGTCTAATACAACACAGAGAACCAACTTTCCTAGCAGCAAACCTAGCAATTGATTCAATATAATCTTTCTACATCATGTCAGT
Organism: Acanthosepion lycidas; assembly: GCA_963932145.1. Classification (NCBI taxonomy): domain Eukaryota; kingdom Metazoa; phylum Mollusca; class Cephalopoda; order Sepiida; family Sepiidae; genus Acanthosepion; species Acanthosepion lycidas. The sequence goes on along the minus strand of OZ010580.1, from coordinate 132,003,443 downwards.
GGAAAACATTAGTCCAAGAAGGTGAAATGAATCCCTTTCCTATAGGTTAACATCAGCCATGCTGATGGAAGGCAAAAAAGAGATGATTAAAAGAGAGCAGTTTTATTAAGCAGATGATTAAAAGAGAGCATTTTCATTTTGGAGGCATTAAAATTAACATGCCATTCCTTGCCCCAGTTAACAACAGAAAGTAGATCAGCTGCCAATTTAAACTTATTGAACCACTCAGACTTACTGTTAAGACAAGAAGAAATGCCTGTGTCATCAGCATAGATACTGAGTTGAGAACTGATGCTAGTAGGAAGGTCATTGATGAAAATTGGGAACAATGTGGGTCCAAGGATAAGGTCCTGGGAGACACCTGCATTAATGCAAAAAAGATCTAGAAGAGTGGTCACTCAAAACGACTTTCATTTCACAATTTAATAAGAATGACTGAATCATCTAAAAAAATTTATCCTGAAATACCATAGCCTTTCAACTTGTGAGGAAGACCAACATGCTAAACTATGTTGAATGCCTTCAAGATATCCAAAGCAACACAAAGTTTCACCATTCTTATCTAAAGATTGATGGACACTTTAACCATTAACATATCAACAGTTAACCTGTTTATCTGAAAGAAGACCCTTTAAGGTGAGATGACCAATTTGGAATTATTAGAGCATCTAGAACTTTACTAAAAAGAGGTAGAAGGCTAATAAGCCAATAGTTAGAAGGATCAGATTTTCCCCCTGAGAGGATAGGAACAACAGAAGAGAACTTTTATTTATTATTTGATATTACTTCATCTTCTATATGCCACATCCCTTCAGGACGTTGATGATCATGGCACTCTATGATTTCCTCTTTTGTAGCTCTTAGCAAATTTTTTTTTTTTTAATCTCTCATAAACATTATTCCACCATCCATTTACTCAAGTTCACTAAATAGATTATGTTTTGTATACTTATATCCCTCTTGCTTTCAATCTGTTTTTGAGTATCAAATTTTCCAAGCCCTCTTTCCTCATTATGCACCCTAGAAATTTCAACTATTTGTTTTTGATACTACACATAAGTGTTGCTCACATATTCAGTTCATGGTATTCTCAGTATCCTTCTGTAGAACCACATTTCTGGTAGGGTGGTCATCAAGTCATCACAGAATATCGTGGGTGCTGAGTAATAGTGCAGAAGATGCTTGGCTGCCTGGGTCTCCACTCCAATGGAGTACCTCAGTGGAGACAAGATCAGACCAGATGGTCTTGAAAGTTACTTCATATAACATTAGATTGATAAATATCTAATTATTAGTGGTGTATTTTATCACTGTTTTTATTTTTATTATGGTGTGGTTGGGCACTTGTATTTGAGTATGCCTGTCTGTTAGGGCAGCAAGCTAATCCCTGTTGCAGATGCCTGTTCAGGCATATTATTTGTTTGTTCAATTCCTAAAAGAGCTCACCAGTGGTGTATACTGCAGCTATGCTGTGTAGACGTTAGTTACAGTTTCTGAGAAAGAGTGCATTGTCTGGTGTGATCAACAGTCTGAACATGGCTAGTACTCTCAAACCGACAGTCATGATGACGTCTGCTTTGTATCTTGTTATATATACTCATAAAAAACAATGTAATTATGTAATCTTTAATCATATTTAAAACTGTCCACTTTAATTTTGACAGTAGCAATAATTAAAAGTTTTAATTTATTCTTCGTTAATTCAAGTATTTTAAAAAATTGTTATCCATCTCAAGAAATAATGGTTCCTTTAAAGTAATGTTTTTCCATGTTTTTTATCACGTGTCACACTTGAACCTATAGTTAAACATTTTCATGGCACACTTAAATTATGATGATTAACAAAAGAGTAAAGAAAAGAGTATATTTTTTACAATTTATTTATTAAGACAAACAAAACAATTTATTACAATTTGTAATGAAATATACTAATTAAAATTCTTGAAAAGATTTATATTTATTCATTTTTCTGTTTATTATTATTCAATATTTAATGAGATATCTGAGTTTGACAGTTTTTTTAGAAGATCGAATTTTGGATGATCGATGTTTGTTTTTAATGCTGTTTATTGCAGAAAAGCTTGCTTTGCACAGATATGATGCTGATAACATTATATTCAGCAATGATATACTCATATAATCAATTTAAGGGGGTTTTAGTTTTGATATTGTTGCAGGTGTAAATTAGACAGACAAGTGTAAATAAAGAACAGCTGGCAAACATAGGGATGCCTAGCAAATCTGGTTGCTATTCAGGACATGGAGAACTGTACTACGACTACTACTACGCAGAGAGATATGCAAAACATAATAGTAGGAATCAGCACTTTTGAGGTGAGAGGTGGAAATTTTTTAGTAAATCTTTATGGATGCTGGAACATTTGTCCACAAACAATATTGGTGGACACATGTGAGTCCAGACAAAAATAAGAATTGCAAGACATGGAATTTAAACAAACAAGTATTAATAATTATATTAAATGGACATGTAGCAAAAAGGAAAATGAGAAATGAAATTAAATATGAAGAGTTCAAAGCAACCTTCAATATGTATCTCTGAGGTACTTACATGTCGAGAGAGCAAGAAGAGAACATTTTGTTGTGACCAAGGTTACTAGGGGAAAGGGGGAGAGTTTTTACAAACTGCCTGTAATTATCATCAGGAGATGGTAATTCAGTATTTCATCACTTGTGATTATCGTCAGGGGGCAGTAATCCAACAATATGTACACTTATTGTGCCTTGGACTTCTTTTGAAAATAATTTAATTAATGATCTTTAAAAATTTTCAGGGCACACTAATGATCCTCTAATGGCACACCAGTGTGTATGCCGTGGCATGCTGGTTGATAATCACTGCTTTAAAGGAACAGATTGTATGTGATAGATTTAGAGTAAGGAGTTCTACAATACAGACCCGCCCTCTCAACATCTCTTCCAGTATCAAATGTTAATGCAAAGAATACCATTCTTACACTTCATGGCTGATGTACACACAACTGTAGCAATTTTCTAAATAAGTAATGGATTTTTATTAATCTGACAGATTTTTTTTTATCACTTTAAATGTTATTTTTAGTGAATACTTGTATTTGAATAGACACTCCATTTATTTATTAAACAGTATATTTATTTATTTTTATGTACTGGCCTGAATGTTTGAGAAATCTTATTAAAGAAAAATATGAACTCTCCGGCAGGATTCAAACTTATGTCTCCCTGGGCAGTGAAAGCTGCTATTAGATCAGGCATGCTTAGATTGACTGAACTACGGAGAACTTAGCTGATCAAGCAAGGCTGAAATAGTGCCTTTAAGCAAAACTTCTCTCATCAAAGCTCTCTTGAAATTTTTCATATCTGCACAGTTTTGTATCCAAGCATAAACAAAGGAATTTTCTAAGGAAGTAATGGACTGTAAACATGGATGTGCAGATAATGTAATGGCTAGAGACGTGGATAGAGAAATTAGTGAACTGGGTTCAAATTCCAGCTGAGTTTGTTACATTCACTTCTGCACAAATACCTTTGGGAAATGTATGAATCCATTTCTTCTCCCTTTAGTTGTGGTTTAAATAGCAGAGCTGATTAGGCTTTCTTTCTTTGAGGTGGAAACCAATCTAGGAAAAGGAAAACTTTGAATTTAAAACCAACCTGTAAAAGGATGATCTCTGTCAGGCTTGTGAGACACAACTGTTGCTATGAATGTAGTCCATGTGGTGCCCTAAGGACTCTAATGAGCTATGGAACACATGACACATAACTAGTTTGAATTCAAAATTTTCCTTCTCCAAAACTCGATGTCATCTAGACTGATATATTCTTAATTATTGCTTGTATTTTATTACTAGTCTATACTTATTATTTTTGCTTTTATCACAGCATTTTGATTCAATAAGCTTTCATTATTACTTTTGTTTTTAATCATCTCACCCCCAAGCAAGCTGAAAATGCCACTAGAATGCAGTGGGTTACAGGGAGTGAAAGTGAATGAGAAGTTTGAGAATGGGGAGGACTAAGGAAAGGACAAAAGAAGGAACAGGGATCAAAAAGACAGAAGATGACAATTGATGTTGAATTTAAATTTTTGAAGATTGTATTAATAGTTATCATGAAAGCAAGAAATCAGAAGAGAGTTCCACAGGAGGTAAGTGTGAGAAAAGAAACTGTTGTAGTAGAAATGCAAGTTGTATGATTATTTCATTATTATAATTATTTTATTACTACTTGTACTCTATTTTATTACTCTTGCTGATATCGCAATACTCTGTGTTAATATGCTTTTCATTATTACTACTATTTTATTATTACTTTTTTCTATTTTATTATTGTTGATTTTTATTGCAACTCTGTGGGTTGATACATTCTTTATTATTAGAAATATTTTATTACTATTTTGTACTAATTGTTGTTTAAAATAAAAGGTGCTGGGTTTATGCAATTTTTATTATCACTATTATGTTATTTTTTAATATTTTTATTCTGTTTTCTTATTGCTTATGTTAGTTTATTTGCCTGTAAATCATCCGAGATATGTTTTATTTTATTTTATAACAAAGATCAAACTTGACTAGAAAGCAAGAAGTCAGAAGAGAGTTCCACAAGTGAAAAGTGCAAGAAAAAAATAATAGTTTAGAACTTATAGTCACATCTAACCATTTTAAATGTAAAATGATGAGACATTGCCATCAATCTAGTACAGCACTTAAAGTATAGATACCATAGAAAAAGTTCATCAGAATAATTATCATGAAGGTGTTTATAGAAAAGTCATTTTGCTATTTAACCCATAGCTAGAGAGAGAGAGAGAGAGAGAGAGAGAGAGAGAGAGAGAGAGAGAGAGAGAGAGAGAGAGGAGATGAATTCATACCTTTCCCAAGACAATTTATGCAAAAGTGAGTGTAAACTCAGTATTCCAACTCAGCTCATCAATTTCTATTTCCAATCCACTAGCCATAATCTGTTACTTTTTTTTAAAAAATCATTTCATCCAAAGCAAGGCAATAAAGCCACTAAAACACAGGGGGTTACTGAGTGTGAGAGAATATGAAGGAAAAACACTATTCATCAGAACAATTACCATGAAAATATTTATAGAAAAGGTGCAGGGAAGGTACATTATGCTGGTGGTGGGAAAGTGATTGAAGTTGAGATGCCAAGTCAGGATCAATGACAGTGCAGATTCTTCTTTGGAATTTATCAAGAAACTCTAAATATATAGCAGGAGCATCAGATCATATGTGGCAGCAGTATTCAAATCATGGATATACTTATAAATATGGTAGACTTATAGATATGTAAGATAGATTCTGGTGAGAAAAATTGTCAACTTTCCTAGCAGCACATCTAGCAATTGATTTAGTATAATCATTTCACTTCATGTCAGCAGAAAACTCAAGCAGCACTTTCCAGCTTTGATAAAGTTCAAAATTGTTTATGCAGTTTTGTAAAGGATGACTTATTTTCCATCCTACAGCCTCTTACCCAACAGACACAATGTTGCAAGCCTGTTACTACTCTATTGCTGTTTCCATGGCAAATATTCAGATTAGCTTCATTCTTTAGTTCCATGAGTTCAAGCCTTTATAGCTAGAACTCACCATGCTATGTCTACAAAGTTGAATCCCAAAGATTTCCTCCATATTCCAATAATAAAGAGGAAGTACCACCCAGAAAGTTTTTTTCCAAGAAACACTACTTTGTGGAACAGATTCTGTGTGAATGCTTTCTTGAACACTACAATCTTAATCTTTTCAAGGTGAGAAATGGAAAAATTTTGTTAGAAACAAAGAAATGAGTGCTGGATTGCTATGTGATATCCATCTTATTTTATGGCACTGAATTCTGGACAATCTCCCAACAGACAAGGAAAAACTAGATTCAGCATAAATGGATACCGAAAATTCCATGGATGGAATGTTAAAGAAAATGGCAACAGAAAAACACTTATACTCAAAATCAGGAAAAGATAGTTGAAATTCCTTGGACACGTAATGAAGGAGGGTATAGAAAACTTAACCTTCACTGAGGGCAAGAGAGATAGGGGAAGGTAGCAAGCTACTTACCTGACAAGCTTGTGTTAATGGTGCAAGGTGTGTGAGTCTTAACAAAGGGAGAAACACTGCTAAGAATCATAAGGGATCAGAAGTTTTGGAGAACCATGATCATTACAGAATGCAAAATCTGAGCAGGAGAGCAGGCTGACAGACCTAAGGTGATATTTTGTCAATAACTGTGTACAAGTTATTGTGATTGGAATGATTACACAATACACACATTAGAGAGTATATGTTCACACATATACAATAAAGTTCCTTAGTTGCCAAGTTTCATCAAGGCTGCTTAGCCAGTTATAAAGATATTCAAAATTAATGGATGTTTTACAATAAGACCTTGTGGGTGATGATTTATTTTTCACCCTACAACCCCTTTCCCTCAGATGAAACTTTGCAAGCCTCTTGCTGCTCTATCACTGTTTCCATGGAAAGTGTTCCGGACCATGGTTTCTAAAGTGCGGTGCACACTCCACAGGGAGGCAAGTTGATTTTTAAGGGAGGCAATTCAAGAATGAGATATTAACAGTAAATTTTTTTCTACTGTGTCTGTGTGAGTATGAGTGCATGTGTGAGTTAATATGATGCATATACAGTATGTATACATAAAAATATTTGTGTGTATGTATGTACATGTGTAATTACATATGTACTGTGTTATGAAGTCCTAAGTTCTTCATGTTACTACTCAATGTTAACTAATATCAATTAGTTAATCTACATATTACTAAATACTGTATATAATATATATATTTATATTAGTAACACAATATTTTTATAAATATTGTAAAATTCTAAAATTAAATGTTAATACTATTGCATATATACAATTTCAAGTTCTTAAGGAAAGTTAAGTTAATGGTCTTTTATGCTTCCTCTATGTGAATAGAAGTTCACTTTATGAAGAATAATAAAAAGGTGAGGTCAAGATTTTAAAGATGTTTATGTGGGGCCTGCCCCAAAAGAGTTTGGGAATCACTGGTTCAGATGAACTATAATCCTTAGTTTCACCAGTTCTAACCTTAATGGCTATGACCCACCATGCACATTGTAATGAACTACCCTCATTCCATTTGGATTCCAATTATGCAATGTAAGTTCCACTTGAGTAGCTTCTTCTCACAAACTGCAGCTTTGTGGAACCGACTCCCAAGATGATGCTTTCCAGATCAGTACAATCTTAACCTGTTCAAGTCTAGGGTCAACCATTATCTTCCCCACATAACCCCATAACCTGTACCTCTTACTCTACAACCTTCTACCTCGAGTGGCTCTTGTGCCTTGTACAGGAAGAATATACTTGTGAAAAAAAGAAGATATGTATATAATGACTTACATTGTTTTTAGTCATGAATTATATTTTGGTGAGCGCCATTATACACACTGTGACTTACATTCCAAGTAATTATAATGCTGCAACAAAATTTATATAAGATAAATGCATGGATAAGATTAACGGTTGAATAGGTGTTTTCAAAGGAAATAGAGTGTAATAACATAAAAAAAGCAGTTATTTCATGGTATATATATATATATATATATATATATATATATATATATATATATATATATATCACAACTGTCTGAAGTTTGCTATAACTCCACTGAACTTAAATAAAGTCAATTCAGATTTGCTATGGTAAAAATTTTCTATTCCCAAGTAAAAATCATCACAAAAATGGCAAAAGTCATTTTGTCATAGCTTATTTTCTCTGAAAAAGTGGATTTTCATACTTTTATAGGGGTAAAATATTGAAAAATGACATGTTTTATCATCATCTAAACAAATATCAAGGAAACTTTTGATCTGAACCCCATGAAACTAGGTATTTTCTGAAAGCAAAGGATATATTCTTTCATTTAAAAGTAAAATTGGCTGGTGTAAATGACTCATATTTTTATTTCAGTGGGTAAAATGTGAAAAAATAGTGAAAATTTTGCATTTTTTCTAGTTCTAAACAAAAATTTTCCCCATTAAAGGAAATTAACAATTTTTTTTGAAAATCAGAAAGCCTAAATCATAATCAAACTATTTCAGGCATAAAATTGAGAGTTTTGAAGGAAATCAATATTCCCAGGTGGGTCAAAATGCGACAAAGTCCATTGGTAATTTTCAATTATATGACTGCCAGGGGTTAAAAAATTTGACACCTGGCCACGGAAATCTTTAGTAAAAAGCGAAAGATTTATCTGCATTCCTGACCACCAGGAATTTTCCTAAACAATGAAATTAATGTCAAGCGGACTAGATAAAAAAGTCTTACTAAAGAAAATTTGAACCTGTATTCCGCTTCCCCATCAGAGGACCTATAGCCAAAATGTGCCCTTATCAATTAGGCCATAGGAAACTTTCATGCTAATGATAAGTCCTCATCCCAGATATTCAGATAGAACTCAATATTAAACCTTGTGATATGTATTCCAATGCTCTACTACTGAATACATTGTACTATGTTTATGAAACATGTGGCATCAATGCTAATAAAATAGACATAAGTGAATGAAATCAATATCAGAAAATGTTTCAAATACTTGTGGGTTACTCCACTTGATTTTGCCAAAATGCCTGCTTTGGGTCCTGTCACTGGATCTAAGCAATGCCAAAGAGTTGTGAGTTCAATACCTGTTTAAAGCAGTGGAGAACTTGTGGAGGTGAATTAACAGTAGATAACTGATAACTGACATCCATTAGACATGGCACATGAAACTAGAACAGTCTACCCCAGCAAGTGAAATAAAAGGTTCAGTTTGACATTCCAACCACCTGAAGAAGGACAGAGTGTACATTGACTGAAACATTGTGATAAATATGGCAACAAAGATGAGGACAATAGTCCAAATAATGTAAATCGTGTACGTAATACCTCATCTCAGAAATATAAACAGGTATTGCTGGTAATATATTTTTTTTCCAAAAATGTATAACTGGTATTATTTTTTTTTCAAAAATGTATTGCTGATAATATTTTTCTTTTTCAAAAATGTATTGCTGGTAATATATTTTTTTTCAAAAATGTATTGCTGGTATTTTTACTATAAAATTGCATTTTTATATTTTCATAGTGTTTTGAACCCAGTTTGAGTGTTAACTATTTGCCCATAGCTGGGACCTTAACAGGTGCTACCACCCTGGGTCAGGGTGGACCCGAGAATAACAGCAATTAAAAGGTGGTTCCAAACTCCTCAAAACCTCCTGATTAGAGATTTTGCTACCAGATGTAGTTTATCATCATACCAGGATGTTCTAGAATTGGAATGAAAGCAATGATGACACATGTTCTGAATCCATCATAAAAATTCAGGATATGGAGTTAGTAAATACTGAAGACATGGCATCAAATATTTAAACTGTCCGCTGTATATGAATACTTTCTCAGATGAATGATTAAAAATAGGTTTGAGTGAACAAATGAAGCATGTAAGCCTTAGCAAGGACCATATTTCTTTGAACCTCATTAACTAGTGCTACAGAATCATAAATAAATAACAGAAACCATATTCCTTGAGGACTCTCAGCAACAGTAACAACTGAAATGGATAACACATGTAAATCAAAGAGAAAATAATGACATAATCAAGATGTTGATGTTCCACACTACATCAAACAAAAGGTTAGGAAGAAAGCCTCCATCTGTACTTGAAAAATCAATAACAGTTGATTAGAGAAACCTGGCTGCTCAGTCAATGAATGCTGCATGTTTTCCTTGTAAGGAAACAACTATTATTACCATTATTATTACCATTTACTAAGGAGTTAATTCCCCATGTACTCTCATTAGTTTCAATAAAGTAAATGTCATATTACCCAGTGTTAAGAATATTGCAGCCTAAGGGATGTATTTTACTTTTGGTTTCCAAAATTTAAACAAAAAAAAAAATTAAAAATCAGTAATAAAAGATTAATAGTGAAAATGCTTCATCTAAAAGATAACAATAAATGAAGTAAAACTAGTAAGACAATAATAGTGAAAATGCTTAATTTAAGAAGCTGGAGTAAAACTAATAAAAAATAACAACAGTGAAAGTGTTTTACTGTAGGATATAGAATAAATTTTGCAGACTTCTTTCAAGGAAAAAATAGTGTCTTTAATGTTCTGAAATACTGTATATAATCAAATAGATTTATTAAGTCTGAAATTATTTTTTCACAGTGATAATGAATATATGAAATTTTTATTACTAGATCAACCAGTTTCAACTTGGATTCTTGAAAAGAAAAAACAAGATTTATTTATAATTTTTTTCCTTTCTTTGTTACAATATTGTTGGTTGGCTAGCTGACTCGATGTTTGGTTGGTTGGTTGGTTGGTGGGGACAACATGGAATGAAAGATGATCTTATGCCATGGCCAAACTAATGTTCATCTGAAATGCAAGATGTGGCAGCCATGATGTGTGCACAAAAAAAAAAAGGAAAAAATATCCATCAGATGAGCAAGAAGATTTACATTGGAGAAGGGATATCTGAGCTGTTAGCTATTGATCACGATGATTGTCAGAAGCAATTTTAACTCTGTTTGTATCATCATTTACTCCGTTACTATCGTGACTCTTGTTACCATATCCATCATTGTGACTGCAATTGCTTCCATCATCAACAGAACCCATGAATTTTATCATCACATTCATCATTGCTGCCATCATCATCAGCATCATCATTAATATTACTGTAAGCGTAATGAGTCATAATTTCTTTTTTGTTTATCAAATTTATACTTCAAAAAAATAAAGTAAAATTGCATTTCATTTGCATTCATCATTGTTTGCAATAACTTGTTGCCATTTATCAGCTCAGCTCTTCAATACTTTTTGAATAAAAATTTCACAGGTTTTGATGTGAAAAAGTTTTCATCAAACTTTTGAGTCTGGTTTTCATTAAAGAAAGTTTTCCTCATGAAAGTGTTTTGCAGCAATTGAAAAAGTAACATTTGGTTGGTCAAGGCCAAGTGAATATGGTGGGTGGAGTAGAACTGATAAACTCAGTTCCAAAATCTGGGTGAATATTTAGTGTAAAAAAAAAAAGAGTCTTTTTGCTTTTTACCATCCCTCTTTGTGCCTGCTTTACCATACAGTCACTCATTAGGTAGGTTAGTTGATGTTCCACTCTGATTCTGCTTTTTCAATATGTCCTGTGAGTGTTACATTTTCCAAGCCCTTTTTTCTCATTATGTGTCCCAGAGATTTCAGTTGTCTGTTTCTGATTTTAAATACAAGTGTTCTTCTAAAGCCCATATTTTTAGAACTTCCTTATTTCTCCTGTGTTCAGTCAATGATATTTTTAGTATCCATCTCCAGGACAACATATCCATTGCTTTGAGTCTCTTCTTCAGCTGTAAAGAAATTGAGCAATGGTTAACCTTTGTACCCACAAAAAAAATAGTGTTTCAAAAGGACTGTTTATTTGTTGACACTGCTATTACAAAGAAAGCTTAAATATTAATTCAATACTTAAATACAGCAATCAATTTTGATCTCTTCTGTAGTTTATTGATGCCTATCGCATCTACCCCTCCCTAGCTATTATGATGATGGCCAAACCAGGAGACAACACAGGAGCTAGCTTAAATACCACCCGTTAGGGCGGCTTTTAAGCTAGTTTATAATAAAATGTGCACTGCAATTTTGGATACAAAAATAAAATAAGAGTTACTCCCCTTGAACCATGAAAGCAACGATAATGGCTAGTATAATATATTAATATATATTTTTAACCTCACATAATCTGGAAACCCTGATTCTGAACTCAACAAAAATTGTTCCCTGCATCTAACTTTTCTAGGGCTTTTGAATGAGCTATGAATAATTGAAATTGGACCAGTGGGAGCAGAGGAGTTGCTTGGACACACACAAACACACACATACACTGTACTTTATATATAAGATGATATACTATTCTAACTGTATACTTTACAATGCCAGGGAAGTCAAAATTAATACCTGCTCTTCCTACTGTTGTCTGAAAAATCCTAAAGCAGTATAGCACACACCCATTGCTGTCATAGCTACACTACTTTTTTTTTACCTATCATGTCATATAGATATCATCTGGTTGATTTCATTTCTACAAATGGGGGAGAGTGCAACCATCCAGTGTCCTTCTGCCCCTAATTTCTTTGGCACTTCAAGTGAAAATGTTTCTAAAATTTTCATCCTTATCACCAGTAACAAATGACATCCAAATCACTGTTGAATTGATTATCTTGATATGAAAGGTTTTAATGAATGGCAAATTCAGTATATAATTTGCAACTGGAACTGATATCATTTTTATCATTGTCATCAATATCAGTAAAGAAAACATCAAAACTGAAATTATCCATACAAAAACCATTAGTATCACTACTAATCTCTACAGTGATAAAACTGATAAACATAATCTTGTTTAACTTTTGTTAGACAAGATATTCAAGTCATTGTATGGATTGATTCATTCATTTTCTATGGCTTATCAAACCTTTTACATATCATTTAAAGACAGAAAATATTTTTAGATTGTAAGAATTTTTTTGAGATAATAATGGTTTAGTGATTAATTTACTAATTAAGCCATAGCTTAATTAGTAAATTTACTAATTAGGCCATAGCTGGAGGAAGAAGCAGTGGATTCATACCTTTCCCAAGGGTATTTGTGTGCAAGTAAATATAACAAACTCACCTCTCCAATTAACAATTCTGAGCCATTATATATTACACTGCACATTCAAGCTTGCAGCAATACCTGGTATACCCAAGCAGTCACTAATCAAGATGCTGACCAGGTTCAGCATTGCTTAACTTCAGTGATTATATGGGAACTGGTGTTTCAATGTGATATGGCCATAAACCTGTTTATACAAACAGTTGGTTTGGACAAATTTACTACAAAAATGAGTAAATTAGTCCAAATAATCCAAATCCAAATCTAGGGCCTTTTCACTCCTATTAGAGGAACCCCTCCCTGGTTGACCTTGCTTTCAGGGGAGTAGCCATACTCACAACAAATGAGGGTTAGTGAGGCCATAGTTGGGGTTGTTGACTCTAAGGAGTTCATCCACTCTTTAATAGATTTTGTTTTTGTACTGTTGAGGTTCTTCTTACCCTTCTCATCAGACCAAGATCGGGTGAGGGAACCGGTTTAGTTGTCAACCACTTAGGCTTTAAATTTAGAGTTGTCCTTCTCCTAGACTAGTTGCCACCCAAGGCTATAGGACTCAGTCTGTCCTGCTATTTACCCATAGCTGAGGGAAGAAGAGATGGATTCATACCTTTCCCAAAGGTATTTGCATGTAAGTGAATGTAACAAACTTGACTAGAATTTGAACGCAGCTCTCTGATTCCTCAATCTAAGCCATTATGCATCACTTCACCATGCCATCCTAGTCTAAATAAACTGTGTTTAGAATATATGTTTTCTTCCCCACAAGTAAAACATTTCTCATAAATATTAATGGCGTTACTTACTTTAACCTCAACTAGCAGTAACCGTGAAAATTTTATGGTTTTCCTATCTGAACTTTTTGATGTATTATAATATTTAATGAATAAATAAGCTCATTGCTAGCTCCATGACTATAAAATATCAACAGAATCTCTCCTATTGCATTGTTAAATATTTAAGCTTAACAACTTTGAGATATTGCAATGAGAATCATAAGTATGAATGCAGACCATTATTTTAAAAAGTAAGATAGCACAGATGAAAAGACTTGAAATTGACAATTTTTTTCCATTTCACTGGAGTAGATGTTAAATACATGAGAGCATTATCACCCTCTCCATCTTCTCTTGCTTATTTTTTTCCCACTGAAACTAACTAAAATCTCTGATATGTCCTTTCATCTTTCCTTGCATTGAAAATGGAACTGTCCATTAATTATGATGTATTGACAGGGTATAATGTAGATGCTAACTAAGGAACAAGCATAATTATAATATGATGCATTCAGTACAATATCATTGCACCTCACTCTCATCAGTCATGTTCTTAGCATTATCATCAACTTTAGCAACACTATCAACAACATCACTCTCTTCATTATACTGATAGTATAAACTAAAGTTCTCAATTATTAAGCATTCTGCAGGTTTTATTATTTCCATGCCAAACAGTGAATGAATTTCAAGTTATATGTTTTATGAAATTGATATTAATAGATATCTTGAAAATATCTAAAATGTCCTAAATGTGAGATGCAAGCTCAAATTCTATTGAAAACTGTTTCTTTATTTCTCATTTTTTAAATTTTAGCAACAATAATAAGATGGAATAAAACTAGTAATAAAATAATAATAACAAAAAGGCTTCATCCAACAATAATAGGATGGAGTAAAAAAGTTATAAAATAATAATAGTGAAAATGCTTCCACTAAAAAGCAACAGTAATAAGATGAAGTAAAAAACAAGCTGGGAAGCAGGAAGCAACAAGACATTTGTTGTAAAGTCTGGAGAGAACAGGAGCCAGCTCAGGAGCACATTTCTTTAGGATGATGGCAGGGATCCCATCACATTTGCTTGCTTTGTCGGAGTCTAATTTAGAGATGATGCCAGAAACATGTGACAGAATTATGTCTATGTCACTCAGTGTAGCCTTTGTTCTATGGTGAAAATCTGGCAGAGGTGCTTTAGATGAGTTGAAAATGGAGTTGGAATAGAACTTCCAGGCAAAGCCTTCTACCTTATCAGTAGTAAATGTCGATACTTCAAATTAATTGAAGAGAGGAGAGACTGAAGATTTGCTATTGTTCAATACACTCTTGCAGAGTTGCCAGTAATTCTGAGAACCAAACCTCCAAGGGGCTATAGGGTGTTTCATTCTATCAGCAAATATTGACTTTGCTTTTTTGAGAACATGCTTGCACTAATTATGAGCAGTGACATAGAGATGTCTGTTACAATCAGACCTGTCATTCTTGTATAGCTGGAAGAAGTGATTCCTGTGGGCTATAACGGATGAGCAGGCAGGTGTGAACCAAGGAGATGATCAAGGTTTTACTCGGTATTTCCAAGCTGGAATGAAAGCTTAAATGCCAGCTTTCAACTAAGAAGAGATCTCAGTGGCACATTTCTGAACAGGATGATTAAAAATACTTTTCCAGGGGACATCACAAAAGAAGTCACACAATGAGTCCCAATCAGTGTGTTGATAACAGAAAGAAATTCTGTTAATTGGTGGAGGAGAGCAGAAAGAGATATCTGTAGACACCATTGCATGATTGCTGTTTACAAGAGGACAGAGCTGTATTGCATAACAGGAGTGGTAGAGAAACATGTCCATTAGAATTATGGGGGAAACGTGTGGGGAAGTCAACTATTTGTGTGAGAGATTGCATAATAGAGAAGTTGAAGGTCTGGATTCCAGTGAGGTCAGTGATATTAAAGTGAGTAAACCACTTGATGTGGTGGGCATTGAAACTGCTGAACACAAAGATATTTGCAGATAGATGTAGAGAGAGGGCCTTATCTATACTATCAGAGATTTTATTAAACATGTAACAGTCATAAGGAAGAGGAATGATAGAAGAAGAAGAGATATCTGACTGAGTGCAATAGAGAAAAATGGAAGCCCATGTAAGAATAGTCAAGAGACTCAAGAGAGAATTCCTTTACCAGTGGGAGATGTTACCTAAAATATACACCTAGGCCATGCATGTGGACATTAGAGTCTTTCCGAAGGAGAGGAAGATGGTCGGGAACAGAGAATACAGTAGAAAGAGTAAAATAATAAAATAATAATAATGAAAATGCTTCCTCTAAAATGCAACAATAATAAGATGGAATAAAACTAGTAATAAAATGATGGAGGTGGAGTAATGGATTGTGGCTCAGATTGAGGAATCAGAGAGCTGAGTTCAAATTCCAGTTGAATCTATTACATTCACTTGCATGCTAATACCCTTGGGAAAGGTATGAATCCTTTTCTTCTCTTCCAGCTATGGGTAAATAGCAGGGCAGACCAGGTTCTATAGCCTTGGATGGCAACTGATCTACTACAGAAAGAAATGGCAACCTTCTGCAGGAAAAAATCTGCCTCATCAATGTATTGAAAGATACAGGTTGCGAGTGCTATTTGAGGACATATTGTTTTAAGTTCACTACAACCTCAAATGATTTATATTAGGTTGGTGCAAAAATAATCACGGTTTTTGACGTTAAAAAATACGTCAAAAACCGTCATTATTTTTGCACCAACCTAATAATAATATTTTTTTTATTTCAGATGACCCATTCAGAGGAAGATGTTAACCCAAGAAATGAAAAGACATGCAGTCATTGTTGTTTTAGCTGCAAAATATAGTGATTTAAAAATCAATAACTTTTTACATGTTGCCAGATCATTTGTTCATAAGGTTTGGTTGGAGCTAGAGGGATGTGATGGCAATGTCTCCCCTGTAGCAAAAAGAAAAAAAGCATTCACAGTGCTCTGATACCATGAGAACACTAGAATTTATACGGAATGTTCAAAACATCATCGATGAGAACCCCGGAAGATCAATGAGGTCCATCGCCAAAGAACTCCAGGTATCAGAGTGGACTATCAGAACCATGGTACATCAGGACATTCGATATAAGTCATATGTAATGAAGAAAGGCCAATTCATATCGATGAAGACAGGAAAACTGTCTCATGTGTTCAAAGCGGTTGCTGAACAAAGTGAAAAATCCCCATGAACATGGCATGCTTTGTTTTTCTCTGACGAAAAAATCTTTTACCAAGATCAGAAAACAAACAGACAGAATGACAGGTTGCTATGTGCATCTCCTTCTGAAGTACCCAGGGTGATGCACACCAAATATCCTGCTACTGTGATGGTTTTAGGAGTTGTGAGCAATGAAGGTTATGTCATGCCACCTTACATTTTCCCACAAGGTCTTAGGGTCAATGCTGCTGGATACATTAATGTTCTTAAAACGGTTGTTAAGCACTGGATAAATAAAATATGCAGTGGAAGGCCATATGTCTTTCAAAAAGACTTTGCACTTTCTCACAAAGCCATTGTAACCCAGAATTGGTTATCAGAGAATTTTTACAATCATGTGACCCCCAACATGTGGCCCCCTAACTCGCCAAATTTAAATCCTATGGACTATTACGTGTAGAGCATTGTTGAAGACTAATTGACATCCTCATAGTACCATAGCTACATTGAAGACTGCCATTGTCCAGATGATGTCCAAAATGAATAGGGACCACTTAATTGCAGCTTGTGGATTGTTTCAAGCCTGAATAGAAGCAGTCATTGAAGCCAAAGGTGATTTCATAGAATAATTAGATAAAGAAGTATCATGAAGGATATTTGTGTCAATTTGAATTAAATATATACATTGTTTGCTAAGATATTGCTGTTTATTTAACATACTAAAAATGTCCTCAAATAGCACTTGCACCCTGTTCATGATCACCTAAGTGTGCATCATGAATGGCACGTTAACTGACTGAATAAAATGATACTAAAAATGCCTCATTCATTTAGAAAAAATGAATTTGTATATATATTCATGAAGTTGATTTTAGTCTAGCTTACACATTTAGAGCACTCATTGAGGATCAAATTCTTTTGAGTAGTAATAGTCTGTGACACTGACTTGTTCACCATTACTCTATAACAAAGCAACCTGATTATAGAAGGAAGTACTGAAAACTTCTTGGCCAAGAACTTTTCAACATTCTCTCATAAATCAGTGCATCAATGATTTCATAGCCAAATGATGGAAAAAATATTTATTTTACACAACAAATGTTTATTTTCCGACATAATTTTGTTCTTTGTTAATACAAGGCAGTACTAGTTTAAATCAGTTGTTTGGCTCTCTGGAAGGAGTTCAAAGTAAAGGGATCCCTTCCAAACCCCACCATAGGCACACCATCATTATCTTTATATGAAATATGGTAGTTCATTCTGCTTGTTCTATGATCTCTTAGATTCCATCTGCTAAAGTATCTTTTTCCACAATTTATCTCTAAAATAGAACAGTTGTGTTATATTTAAGCAATGAATCACACACAGAAATATAGCCTAGCAGGTTTTGTTTTGCTTAATTTATGTGGAAGTCACACATCAAAGTGATTAACATAATCATGCTGATGCAATTGATTTTCATAACTTGACTTAGATATTTTGAGTTTGGTAACTATCTCCTGTGTCATATAATGCTAATTATTATCAAGTAATGTCTTGATTTGATTGTTAGAAACCTCAACAGTATACCCATTACAAATCACTTTCCTATGAGAAGCAAAAATCTTTTTTTGCGTCTGATCTGCAGCTTTTTCTTAGGATAAAAACAAAGAAAAAAGTGCTGAACTACTGTGTAATATCAATTCTCCTATATGGAAGTAAATGCTCAAGAATGAAGAAGTGACTTAAGGCAAAAGAAATGTGATTCTATAGAAGTATACTGAGAAGATCATGGACAAAGCATGGGAGCAACAAGAAAATTTTAAGGAAAATAGGAACAAAATGTCACTTATACTTATAATAAGAAAGAGAAAGTTGAAATTTCTAGGGCACATAATGAAGAAAGATGGTTTGGAGAATTTGACATTCACGGGGTATCCTGGAATCATGGGAAAACAGAGACAAAACAGCAAGTAACCTACCTAATGAGCTTGTGTAAATAAATAGCAGAACAGAGTCCAGGAGATATAGTAACAGGACAAACATTGCTTAGAGGGAATATGAAACTGTGGAGAGTCATGATTTCCCACATTTTAAAGAGATATGGAACATAGAAGAAAAAGATAATATGTTGAAAATGTTCATTTTTCTTATATCTTTAATTTTAGAATCAATAAATGTGCCAATTTTGGCAGTTTAAGAAAAATGCATGCTGATATGACACCTGTCACAATATAATCAAATGTGATCTTTTTGAAGTTCAAACTAAATGGTCTTAATGCCATCTAATAATAAAACAGTACAAAACATTTTGTTCAACTCAATACACAATTATAACTGCATTATTTATTATTGCATTCATTATATCATTGAATTGTTATGATTTACCCTTTACTGCTTTACAGTGTGTATATGAATAGGCTACATTTATGTTCAGATTGACTTCTTTATATATATATATATATATATATACATATATATATATATATATATATATATATATATATATATATATATATATATGAGTTAAAGATCAAATGCAGATCAAATATGGATTGGAAGCAGACAGGATGATAAAATAAACGAACATATAGAAAATGTATATCAATCTAACATGTTTCACTTTTATTAATGTTTTGTCAGAGATTGAGAGAAAACAGACAAAAAGACAGAAATTATGTTTGGGCCAGTTCTCATTGCTCACATGTCACGTGTATTAAAACTGTAGATAATTCTATGTGCATGTAGGTTTGTGAAGATTCTTGTATGTGTAAGTGGGTATTGGATGGTAATGGGTATTTGTAACTCTGTATATGTGTCTGTCCAGTGGGAGTTTCAATATCTTCACCTTTGTGCAGTCAACCCTTGCAGTGGGGTGTCACAAGGTTCTAATTTATGGCTGACCTCTTCAAGAATGTATTCTTTTTTATTAGATAGATATAAGTTAGATTCTTTAAGAAAGGATTAAAAGAAAGATTACAATGTAATGTAATGTTTTAGGCATGTATCTATAGTTAGTAATAATGTTGTATATATATATATATATATATATATATATATATATATATATATTGTCATCAACAGACAGACTGTTTCGCTGTTTCACAGATCATCAATGTGGCTAAATATCCAATTGCCTCAAGCCAAAATCAAAATCCAACTGATTTGGTATCAATTGAAGATTCTACTCTTAAGCCATTGGCACATGGCCGAGATGAAGGTGAATTTAGATGTATTTATTTTTAAACAAACATGCCAGTGACTGGAGAACTCGAAAATTCATGCAAATTCATTATATATATTTTATTGCTTAAACATTATGGCCATTAGATTCTTTGTAGCCAAGAGGTTAAAACAAGTCAGATCTAATGACGGTTTCTCCTAGAGAAATGCAGGTTCAAATCCTGATGGAGAATCCATATTTTTCTAATAAGATTTCTTGGATTGGGCAGTTAGATGTAAATAAAATATATACTGTTTAATAAATAAACAGACCAAATATAGGTATCCATTAAAAATAACATTTAACATTTAAGCAATAAAATAAAAATATGTCAGATTAATAAATGAAAAATCCATTTCTAAATGTATGTATATATATATATATATATATATATATATATATAAATAATTAATACAAATATAACATAACTAGCTGATTGATGTTATATTCAGCATCTTGACTTCAGAGTTTCATAGATAGACATTCCAGCAATCATTCTGTTCATTCCTCTGGAGATACCACCAATTGGCTGCTTATTTTCTTGTTTTTTGTTATTTTTATATTAAGTTAAAAAGTAATTTATGCACTTTTTATTGGTGTAAAGTTGTGCGTGTGTGTTCATGCTCAAGTGTGCATGCATTTGCAAATGAGCATGTGTGCATGTGAGTACATGTAGAATGTTGTGGTTATTTCTCCTTTTCATTGTTCTCCATGTCGCTTTATACTCTCTCCCTATTGTTTTTATACCTTTTTCTCTCCTTCAACTCTGAGTGCATAGATAGCTAGCTAGCTAGATATTGTTTAATGTTTAATATCTTATTCATTTATATTATTTATTTATTTGTTATCTAGTCTATTATACCATTTTTACAGGTAATATGCTATTATATATAACAAAAATAAAACAGCTATATATAGATCAATAATGATTTGATATTTATTAATCCAATATTATATAAAGTAAAATTATTTCTCAGTTGTTTTCTTCAGAGAGATGAGTAAATGTTCGTCAAATGCTTTCAGAAAATCAATGCATGATTAGAGTTTAATAAATAGGTCACATATTTTTCAAACATAAATTCCTAATTGAACAACAGATTCTAAATTCTGCAAATTAAAAAGAAGAAAACTTTAAATTAAACAGTAGGCAAGAATAACTTGTGGAGAGTTTGTATTTGACTCTGTGTTGCTAACAGAAGTTGAAAGTCAGTGGACCACCACAAACAAAACAAAGATTTGATTAGAAAATGAATTGCCAATGTTTATTGACACATGTAGATACAAGATGCAGGGTTATAGAAAATGGTCAACTTCAAGTGAGCCCAATGCTGAAAAAGGCAACCAAATCTCTCCCCTCCCCATTGGAACAGCTACCAAACATGTCCAAACTCAATAGATAGGAAGTGAGAAGAGCCCAATCATGTCCTCTCTGGAAGTGGGTTCATAAAATTCACATGTTACCAGAAACATTTTTTAGTTTCCTTTTGCTTTATGGGAAAATGAAATTCTTTATTTTTTTTATTATTATTTTATATATTATTTTATTTATTAGTTTATTTTCATTCTCCCACATTGTCACTCACAATCTACAAAGAATAATGCAAATATCATACTAATGCAGTTTCTAATAAATCTTATTTAGTAATATTAAATATAAAGCTTATTTCTTTCTTGAATTTTCTCACAGGATTCAGCAACAAAGTGGAGTCTAGGATAGCTGATGGAGGATCAAATGTAGCAAAAGCTAAACAAAGCATTGATACGAGGTATGTCCTTACTTCATGGAACAAATTTAAATTCAAAGTTTTCCTTCTCCTACAACCTAGTTTGCTCCACTATTTATCATATAGCTGGGTGAAGAAGAGATGGATTTATGTTGAAACCCATTCAGAAATATCTAAGCTGCCAATTGCATACAACTGCTTAAGATTAATGGTTAAAAATCGCCTTGTGTGAGTAAAGTCTATGAGTATCAGTGAAGGCCACACTTTTTTGAACCTTGTCGTCCTACAGAATCACAAAGAACTGTAAACTACCAAATAACAGAAACTGTATCACTTGAAGACTTTCAACAGCAGTAACAGGTAAAATGGATAGCACATATAACTCGAAGAGAAAATAATGACAAAATCAAGATTTTGACATTCCATGCTACTTCAAATAAAAGGTTAGGAAGGAAACACCTGTCAGTATTAGAAAGAGCAATAACAGTGACTGGACTGAGAAACCTATTTTCCTGAAAAATTGTTTTAAGAGAAAGATTTTATAAATTTCACCTGAAAGCAATACTGACTGCTCAGTCTATGAATAGCAAATGTTTCCTTATACAGAAATGACTGATGTTACCATTACCATTAGTGTGAAGTGAATGCAATGGACTTGGTTGGAATTTGAACCCTGCTCACCAATTCTACTTTACATGACAATAATCATTATGCTGTCCACACATCCATATTTTCTTGTATGAACATGTGATGAAATAACTTGATGGAATATACTCAAAGAGAACCCTTTTTACCTTCCATCTGTATGGCTGATGCTAACCTCCAGGAGAGTGACTCATGGCATCTTTTCAGACTAACGTTTTCCACTGACATGAAGTAAAAAGATTATATAAAATCAATTGCTAGGTCTGCTGATAAGAAAGTTGGTTCCCTGTGTTGTGCTAGACAATTATTTTCTTCAGAATCTATCTTGCATATTTCTAAGTCTACCATTCATCTTTGCTTTGAATAATGCTGCCACATATGTTCTGGTGCTTCTGCTATATATTTAGAGATTCTTGATAAAATCAAAAGAAGAATCTGCAATTTTATTGGTCCTGACCTGGCATTTGTAATTAATACATTAAATACCTCAAGGTAGATAAAACTTCTTACAACTCTCCATCATTTTTTAATCAAACTGGAAGGTCGGTAATCTATTAGTTTTAATAATAGGGAATAGTAAATATTATCTGCATAAAGTAATTTGATTACTTAACTAATTGCAGACTTTGTCTAAAGTCATAAATATTAATTGCTTCTCTTATTTGTCAGATTGTATAAATAAGCATAAATTATGTGCCAGGTCACTCCACAAGTGCGAATACAGGTTGAGAACCCTTTATCTGAAATTTTTGGGACCAGAAATGCTTCAGTTTTCAGATTTTTGGGGGATTTTGGAATACAGGCTATTTAATTTGTATATAGCATCTATAAAATGAGGCATCTTGGGAATAGAACCCAAGCATAAAAATGATAACCCTTTACATTTTATAACACAGCATATACATATACCCTGAAGGTAGTTTTATATAAATAACATATACCTTGAAAGTAGCTTTATATAAAATTTCATAAATTTCGTATATATACAGATACAGGTAATGACACTAGTCATGTAATGCTCACATGAATTTTTAAGTGGTGAAATTCACATAAAAATAATGTTTTGCACTTTCTGTACATGTACAAAAAAACATAATCACTACTTACAAAAAATATATAAATGCATTTTGAATAATTTGTTTTTTTTTTTAACATACAACGTGTGTTATCACGTGCGATACCCTGTCTTCATCAGCCGCCAACCAGGGGTGATCTCACGGTTTCGATGGCTAAGGCGGGACCGCCACCCCAGGCGCCACCAGCAGCATTTGCCACCAGGCAGGGTATGAAGATAAGCTAATTGATTGTTCCTTTAAGTAAAATCTATCTGCAATGAAAGTTTCTTGAACGCGTTTGCCGTTATTGACGCGCTCGTAAAAGTCGTTATAGACGACCACGCAAATATCTCACTTGCGCATGTTAGGTCGTGATGTTGCGCGCATTTTATTTGCTTGTTTTGATCTCGACCAAATCCAACTTGACGCGTGTTGAACAGTTTTTTGAAGGCGATGCGAAACGCTTTTCAACCAACGGCCAGTGATGCCTATTTTTGAAAGGAAGGAAATGACCGAATGTCCCAGAAACCCACGACACCCAATCTCAATACTATAGGCATCACGTAACACGTCCAATCATTTTCCATACACTCGGCACGCAGTGACTCGTACCGGTTTTTCTTTAGTTCGTGCGCCTCCTCCCTGTTCTCTTCCCAAGGGACTGTTAGTTCTATTAGGAAGGCAGTCTTTTTAGAGTCGGACCACAACACAATGTCGGGACGCTTATCTGTCTGTGCGATGTGTATTGGAAATTTTAAGGATATCATTAGATCCACTGAAACCTTCCAATCTCAGCAGCTTTATATTGGGGGTTGTTTGTTTTTTCTTTGCAGGGCATTCCCCTTCCTTATGGAATTCAATCTTAGTTTCTTTGGTTTCCATAAGCTGTTGATTTGCTGTCTCACATTGTGTTCTTATCAGATCCCTTATCACCTCTAATACCTTGCTGTGTCGCCACGTGTACATATGGAGCGAAAGTGGACAAGCAGAAAGCACATGACGCAAGGTATCTCGGTCTTTTTGACACGAAAAACAGAGATCTGTATCTGTGTATCCCCACATTTTCAGGTTTGTTTCATTTCGGAGAAGATCGTATGTAGATCGAAGAAGGAAAGATATCGCCAATGGTTCCAACGCAATTAATGAATTCCACGAAAGCTTAATGGGTTCGATATCATTCCATGTTGTCCATTTACATTGTTTCGCTTGAGTAATAACAGTAGCTATTCTATGCTTCTCTTCGAACATTTTGATTTCTTCAACTACCATACGCCTTTTTCCCTTTGCATTCTCCTTGGAGAAGTATTTGTGTGTCGTGTTACCCAATCCAGCCCTATTATTCTGAATCACGCCCATGATATCTCTGACTCGCAGGCTGGTTTCTGCTTCTTGTGTGGCCTCTGCAGCTGACCACTTTGTACCAGATTTAATCTCTGGATGCACCTTCCGTATGCAATCATCAGCTGAGTCTCTCATCATCATATGAAGGCGTACCTTCCCAACCTTGAATTCCTCCACCAATGAATGTATAGGGAGCTGCAGATGTCCGGAGTTGGTATATAGGCCCACTTTCGAAAAACAAGGAGGAACTCCAAGCCACTGACGCAAGTACTTATTGATCACTTGCTCAATGCGCTCAATACGAGATAATGCAATTTCATACATTTGCAGAGGCCACAAAAGGCGGGGTAATAGACCATGTTGATAGCACCACGCCTTCATTTTGCCAGGCAGATAGGTTCTATTGATCGAAATTAGCCCCTTTAGAGCTGATTTATGAACCTCCGTACCCCGATGTCGATCAGTCAGTGGGATTGTATACAGCCGTCCGAGGTTCTTTACTGGCATTTCCTTAACTGTTGGTATCGTGTCATCACCAATTTTGAAGTGAATCTCCTTAACAGATCCCCTAACTAATGACAGGCTTCGACTTTTCTTGGGCTTTACCTTCATTCTCGCCCATATGAAAAGATCGTGATACTTTTCTAACAGGTTATTGGCAGCAATTTTAGAAGAGACGAGAATTGTGATATCATCCATAAAAGCCCTAGAAGGAGGAAGGACTAGCTGTTCTTCAGTCATCACTCCTTTGGCTGTGGTTGATGCGCCTCGTAAAATCAGTTCCATGGCCAAAACGAAAAGAAGCGGGGAAATCACACAGGCCATCATGATACCAATCTCAAGTGGTTGCCACTTGGTAGTATAATTTTTAACGGTGAATTTCATGAAAGCTGAGTCGAAATACTTCATTATGATTTCCCTAATCTTGCCAGGGAAATTGAAAAAGTCAAGAGCCATTCCTATTAATTGATGTGGGACTGACCCATATGCGTTGGCAAGATCAAGCCATACTACATGGAGTTCTGTTTTATTTCTTTTGGCTGATAGTATGGAGTTCCATATAATTTGTGCATGCTCCAGACAACCAGGGAAGCCAGGTATCCCAGCCTTCTGGACAGATGTGTTGATGTAATCATTTCCTATAAGAAAATCTGTCATGCGACGAGCGAGGACTCCAAAAAAATATTTTTCCTTCTACATTAAGGAGGGATATGGGTCGAAAATTGAAAATGGCTTTTGAATCCATCTCTTTAGGTATCCAAATCCCATCAACCAAATACCATTCTTGTGGTACAATATTCTGCTTCCAAACCCGCTGAAGGAGGATAGTAAGTTTCCTAAGAACGCATGGGCAGTTTTTATATAGTTTATATGATATCCCATTCATTCCAGGGGCACTACCAGCGCGTGCCTTTCGGACAAAATCTCGGACTTGACTTAATTTTATCCCACTATCATCAAACATAACTGTCGGATCTTGAGATATTGGTAAATCTTTTATAAGAGGGATTGGTATATCTCGCATATTATCTGAATACGTCATCTTCAAGTTATTCTCCAACTCCTCCTGTGGGATATCAAGCTTGCCGCTCTTTGCTTCCACGAAGAGTTTTTTAGCAAAAGCATGCGGATTTATCAAGAAAGATCTCCGAGACTTCCTTTGATTTTCAGCTCTGCATCACTAGAATCTTCCTTCTGATATCGTTCATGAGTTCTTGAAGGCCTCCCCTCTCATTAATTGGAGCTTCTTTAAAACGGCGCTTCAGTATCTTTGTTCTGATTGTAACTTTCCTTTCTGGATTTGTCGTCGATTTGGTCGTTTTTCATCTTTTTTATCATTCTTTTCCACTACTGGTCCAAACCATTCAAAGCAAACGTCGTATATTATTCTACAAAAGGAACTGATCTGTTGCCCTATCGAACCCTTAAGATTGTTATTAAGGATAAAAGAAAGCTCTTTGTCAAGATTTGTCAAAACAGCCTTACTGTTACCTTTGGTCCACTGGATTCTTGGTTTACTTAGGATTTCTCCAGGGTGCTGTCGCTCAACGATGGAATCCTGAACACTGTGGGTGTAGTCCAGATTCATAATCCCATCACTCGATTTACATTCTCCGATAGGAAAATTACGTTTGTTTGCACCAGCGTGCCTTATGGGTACGCAAACCGCGTAAACCGTTAAATCTTCTGCCGCAATCACACGTTGTAGCCGGGTCCACATCCAGGTTGTTTCCATTAAAATCAGTCTGATGGGTGATATATTCTCCCTCCCCGCTACAGTCACCCAGAGGGCATTCTGCGTCTCTTGTATTCTTCATGCGTTAATGTAAAACCTTGTCTTTCCAAGGTGTCACTCCAACTTTCTAGAGGGTCACTTCATCTTTCCGAAGAGCCATCTTGCTTTCCAGAGAGTCTTGGTAATCAATTTTTAACATACAACGTGTGTTATCACGTGCCAAACCCTGTCTTCATCAGCCGCCAACCAGGGGTGATCTCACGGTTTCGGTGGCTAAGGCGGGACCGCCACCCCAGGCGCCACCAGCAGCATTTGCCACCAGGCAGGGTATGAAGATAAGCTAATTGATTGTTCCTTTAAGTAAAATCTATCTGCAATGAAAGTTTCTTGAACGCGTTTGCCGTTATTGACGCGCTCGTAAAAGTCGTTATAGACGACCACGCAAATATCTCACTTGCGCATGTTAGGTCGTGATGTTGCGCGCATTTTATTTGCTTGTTTTGATCTCGACCAAATCCAACTTGACGTGTGTTGAACAGTTTTTTGAAGGCGATACGAAACGCTTTTCAACCAACGGCCAGTGATGCCTATTTTTGAAAGGAAGGAAATGACCGAATGTTTACTGAACTTTACTGAACACAAAACACCTGGTAAGTAATCCATGAACAAAAGTGTTGCTGTGACAATCGCTAACAAAAAGCTGGGCTTTCTGAAATTTTCCATTTGTGGTAAGCCATGTCATGTTTGTGGAGTTTGGAATTTTGGATAAAGGATGCCAAATCTGTAGTATTATGTGACCCAGATCTACCTGCTGCATGGTTAGATCATCAGTGACTAACCTGATTCCTCACCAGGTTTTTTCTGGTAAGGAGATTGGCTAGATGACCAGCAGGTTTATTAACAAGACTTTTCAAAGGGCAGAGAAACTTTCTTGTAGGGTCAGTGGCCATCTAGCACAATGGTGTGTACTGGGTTTCATAGTAATGTATACAGTCAGTCCTGTGATAACATAGTATTGACAGGTGAAGGGTTTACTAAACTGAAGTCAATAGCCAATTGTCTAGCACTGTGTCAGTGAAGCATCTTTGCTAGCAGTAGACCTCACAATTGATTCATTTCAATTCTAGAGATAAAACATTTACGAGATTTAGAAAAATAAAACCGATCATCATAAACAAAGAGACATTCATAAGAGTGTAGATGTCACTGTTCCAGTTGTTTAAAATGAAATTAAAAAGATTGCAAAAATATGTGGACCTTGACAGAGAACAAAAATAGTTCCTAGATGTGAAGGTCACAGTAGCACTGATAATTGCTGGAGGAGCTAGAAGAGTTCTGAAGAGCCTTGCAAGGTAATTGGAAGAATTGAAAATCTGAGGAAGAATTGTAACTGTCCAGATGGCAGTATTAATAAAACTGTCTAGGATATTAAGGAGAATGTTGTGGGTATTGAGAAGACATGTTGTCGCATGTTCCCCAGTGAAAGCTATTAGATACTACTGGAGGTGCCTTGGTAGGGGTAATATTTAGTGAGGATGGTCTGATTTATTATAACTGCTGAGTAGTGAGTTCAATACTCAATGGGAGCACTTTACAAAAGGTGCTGAAGTACTCAGGAGACTTACTGTCACTTGATCTTGACTGAAATCTGTCAGATACTACTGGTGCCCAATATAATAATAATAATAATAATAATAATAATATTGAGGAGAGAGATGGAGTACTGAAGAGACTTGTTTTCACTTGATCTCGACTGAAAGCCTTCAGATACTACGGATATCCAATATAATAATATTAATACAGATGAGAATGCTGCAGTAATGAGGAAACTTGTTATTACTTGATCTTCAGTGAAAGATAACATATATTACTGGTGTGCAGAATAATAATAATAATAATAATAATAATAATTTAGGAGGAGGAGAGTTCTGAAATATCAAGGAGACTTGCTGTCTCTTGATCTCAACTGAAAGCCATCATATACTGCCAGTGGGCAATATAAAATAATGATAATAATACTGAATAGAGTGCTGGAGTACCGAGAAGATTTGTTGTCACTTGATCTCTATTGGAAGCCATCAGATATGCAAATTCATATAATAATAATAATAATAATAATAGTAATAGTAATAATAATAATAAAAGTACTGAGAAGACATGCAACCAGATACTACCAGTGTGAAAATTAAGTGAATTCAAATAATAATGAACAGATGCATAGACCTTAGAGATTTTATGCTTCTAATATGTTTCATTTTGGATTTTGAATTTTTACAAACTAGCAAATAGATTTGCATAATTGTTTATCCAAATTGAGATGTCCTTCAACTGCCATTTTGTTTACCTTTTGTGATATTTGTATTTATTTACTGCTTTAATTAGAAAATCATATTGTTGTTACACAACTTGTTTAGGTATTACTCAATTACATTGTATTTTTTATTGTCCCTTATAGTTCTAATCAAGAAAGAAAAGCAGCTTATTGAGTCTTTTAGCCAGGTGTTATAGTTGTCCTTGTTGTAAAATCTTCTCTGTCTTTCTATCTCTACGCCCCCATGCAATCATTAGTCATTATTATACTTCACTGTTTCAAAGAGAGTGTCCTAATCTAACCCCTCATTTCACCCATTTTCCGAACACAAGCAGACTCCCATTTTGTAATCTTGACAAGTTAATTATTCATGCATAGAGTAGGATACAGATTCAGAGCAGCTGAAGTAGTATAAGCTCCGTGTCATGCCGCTGTCTGAAGTAAGCCAGGAGCTTAAACATTATCACACCTGCCTGGCCCTGCCCCATTCTGATCTATCTTCATATCAACTGTTGCTGACCCTGGTGAGCAGTCTAGAAAACTGTTCTAGAATAGGATTGTTAACCAGGGATCACTTGTCAAACCTGCCTAAAAATGATAGTTTTTTTTGGTCTTTTTAAAATTTCATATATGATATCTTCCTTCATCTGTGTCCAATAATAATAAGAAAGGAAGCCTTCAATTGTTGTGAAGTTGTATTATGTAGCCTAAAAGATTTGTTCAGTTTATGTCATTTAGATGGTATGAGGATCACAAAATTAAAATTTTTTTAAACTGTATTATGACTGTTCAAATCAAATTTTTAAAATTAAAATTTTTTTAAACTGTATTATGACTGTTCAAATCAAATTTTTAAAATTAAAATTTTTTAAACTGTATTATGACTGTTCAAATCAAATTTTTAAAATTAAAATTTTTTAAACTGTATTATGACTGTTCAAATCAAATTTTTTACAATTAAAATTTTTTAAACTATATTATGACTGTTCAAATTAAATTCCTTAAATTCATTTTTTTTAAATGTATTATGATTATTAAACTGAAAATTTATTAAATAATTTTTTTTTGTGAATAATAACTGGCCAAATTAAAATTCATAAAATTAATTTTTTTAAATGTCTTAAAACTTTAAATTAAATTTTTTTAAATTAATTGTTTTAAAATGTATTATAACTGATCACATTAAATTAAAAAAAATGTATTATGACTGTTCAAATTAAAGTTTTTAAAATTATTTTTAAAAAAATGTGTAATCAGTCAGTCAGTTAAGTGCCATATGTAATACATGCTTGGGCAATTATGTCTCTTTTGATTCATGACTGACTAGACAGAAGATTTACCCACAGCAGGCTGCCATTACTTTCTGGTTGGCAACCAAGGATATAAGAGCCAGTCTGTCCTCTATTCAAAGATAGATTCATACCTTTCTCAAAGGTATTTGAGCATAAATAAATGTAACAAACATAACTGGAAATTGAACAAGGCTCTCTAATATCTCATCCCAAGACATTATCCATTACCCCACACATCAATGTATAATAATTGATTAAATTAAAAATCATAAATTTAAAAAAATGTATTATGACCATTGAAATTTAGATTTTTAAAATTAGGATTGTTTTAAATGTATTATAATTGTTCAAATTAGAAGTCTTAAAATTATTTTTTTTAAATGTATTAATGTACTATTTAAATTAATTTTCTTTAAATGTATTATGACTTTAAATTAACTGTTGCATCGATCATGTCTTGTAATAAAATCAGAGCACATCACTGGTAACTTGCTTAGGTGCATCTTCATGATACATTTTTGATCAATGGACAACTGTCATAACAATGTGCATTTAAACAGACATTTAAACAAAATTGATATCTTTTTGCTTATTATGTCTAACACTGACGATAGAAGAAAATAAGCACTATTTTCAGCAGATTATGACTTTTTATTTTACACACAGTAAAAATCCAAGTTAGGTACAGAAATAAAGTTATACTATATATGGAGAAGGTTCTGTGAAAAATCAAATAGTTTGCAAAGTTTTATGTCAGAGATTTCTTTTTGAATGATGATACAAAGCTGGATAGATCCATTTATATTGATAGCAATCAAATCATTACTTGAGAATAATCAACATTAAACAATATGGGAGATAAGCAACATGCTCAAAATCAAGCACTGGAAATTATTCATACCAGATTGGTTATGTTAGTTTCTTTAATGTGAAGCTTCCTTATAAGTTAAGCATAATTATCTCCTGGACTGTTTTTTCATGTTTGATTTGCTCTATTTTTTTTTTAAATGAATTCTGCTGATTAATGAAAAGTGGATAATTTACAATACAAAACTTCATGTGGCAATCAAAGTGACTCAGCAATATACTAAAGGTCAGTTGTCATTCAAAGAAGATGATGCTATGTTTATGGTGGGATTGAAAGTGAGTTTTCTATTTTGAGTTTCTTTTGAAAAACCAAACGTTTAATTTGAACAAGTTCTGCATCCTATCAGGCCAATGAAAGCAGCAAATAAAGAAAAGCATTCAAAATTAAAGAAGATGGGTGTAATATTCTGTCAGGATAATACTAGACTTAAAGACTATCTATGAATTCTGTCTGGATTTCTGGGATGAGGAGTTATCATCATTTGGGTCAAGTCACTTTTAGATCAGTCAACCAACACTTTTACTTACAGGGCCATGTGACTTAACCCAAAGAGTTGTGAGTTCAATACCTGACCACAGGCAGAGAACAAAAACTTGGAGAGTTGAGTTATCAACGAGAATTAACTAAAAGGCATGGCACATGGAATTAGAACACTCTGCTTCTGTGGACTAAATAAAGGGTTTGCTTCAAAATTCTAGCAAATATCACCTGAAGAAAGCCAGACCATATAAAAGCCAAAACATCATGAATTAGGATAATAAAGATGAGGGCAACAGTCCCAACAATGTAAATAGTGTAAATACATTTTTAGTTATAACAAATATGTCCATATTGATTGGTATACTCAGGTAAGAGATACTTCTATTTTGATCAAACTTTCAAGTTCATGTTTAAGGTGTTTGAATTTCATGGTTAGTGGATAATAATACTTAATCAGATGCATGTATCTCATCTTATCTCTTGATATAAGATCCACAATCTGCACTTTGCCTCATAAGGTCACAAGCTTGATTAAAACATGGAAAACTGGAGAAAAGTGATTTGTGCATTAAACAAAAACATCTGTTATCTAATTCTATACAAGAGATCTGCTCACTCAGAATGACTAATCAGCAACATCATATATTATTCATAACTTAATATGCATATATTTCACATCTTCAGCATTGCATTTTCATGATCTTTAGATCAAAGCTTTGGACCTATTACACATCAATCGTGTTCCTTGAATTGAATCAGTGCAGTATTCAGATTGGTTTCAGTTAATTAAAGTAATTTGTTAATTTACAATCAAAGATTTGAGTGGGCAACTTTATTGTATATGTACAAGGGTCACTCCAAAAGTAATGCCTTCTATCTTATTATGTTAGTTTATGACATCAAATGCAGATGTTGGTGGCATGGCAGTAGAGGATTAATCTTCCAGCCAATAATGTATAATTGTTTTTTGCCTTGTTACAGATGGCAGCCTGGTAAAGTGTAATCTATCATGAAAGTATGTACAAAGTAGAGTTGAAGTACTGAATTCATCAATGCAGGAAAATTGTATCTGTTGACTTTCAATGACACTTGTGGAGATGAAGCAGAGGATGTGATCACAATTGAGTGGTGGATAATGTGTTTCAGCAGTGCTAATGGTTATATATATGACAAGCCACATTCTGGATGGTCCTGCACAAAACCAATGAAATGAGGAATGTATTGGCAATGATTAGATAGGAAAATAGTGTTTTTGTAACTGAAAACTTTCTCTATCCAATGGTGCTATTATGCTTCTTGTAGCTTCTGTAGTTTCCATGGAAATAAATAGACGGCATTACTTACATAAACTTTTATTTATCTATTTTTTAATTATTTCACCACAATAATGCCATTATGATGCAAGGAATTAGTGAGTAGAAAGAACAATAAAAGAACAGGATAAAGGATAACAGAAGATGTTGATTGACATTGCATTTAAATTTTTCAAGATTGTAAATGACAGGAAAGCAAGAAAATGAAAGAGAGTTCCACAAATAAGAAGTGCAAGAGAAGAAACTATTAGAATATACCTTACCATTATATCTATTTCAACAGTAAAATCATGAGACCGAGTTGCCAATCTAGTAGTACACTTAAATTCATGAGGTTGAGATATTAAAGAGGAAAGCTCATTAGCACAAATTCCATTAAAATATTTATAGAAAAGGCAGAGGGAAGCTTCTTTGGATTTTGTCAAGAATCTTGAGATATATAGCAAGAGTACCAGACCAGATGTGGTAGCAATATTCAATATACAGATAAATGGAAGATTTATATACAAGTAAGATGGATTCTGGCACAATACAGTGAACTGACTTTCCTAGCAGTAGACCTAGTAATAAATTCAATATAATACTGTGAAATAATATCTTGAGAAAATAATGAATTTAAAACATTAATTTAATTTTTAAATTCGCAAAATATCTACCTGTGAATGCATGTATATGTATACATGTGTGTTTTCAGCCAGTAAGCTTCAATGAAATAAACATGACAAGTTATCTAGCAGGTGGATCATTGGACAGTGTAGAGATTATCACTATGTAAAATGGAATCAGTGCGACAAGTTCGAACTCTAATTAAGGCTTTTACAGCACTCCATTTTCGGTTTGATCTTACTCAGGTAGAACATAACAAAAGGAATCAGGACAAGTTAATAGAGTAGTACAAGGAACCAATCATTTTTCTGGCATTTTTAGCATTGGATCATATATACAAGTTTTAAGAAGCTATAAAATGTGACACTTCCTGTTTTTCTTTTCTCTTCTCTTTCTTTTCGGCCCAGCATGGGGATCTCTTTCCCCCTTAGCAACTGAACTTTGCCACATACATACACATAGGCATTCAAGGCAAGAGAGAACACATACTAAGCAAAAAATCAGGGTCTGCTTGGTGATAATGGAATGTTACTAGTTTGATTTTTGAGGTATTGAATGTAACTAGTGAGTTTTTCTGCCATTAAGTCAGAGGAGAGATCTCTGCCAGACTGATCATCTAGAATTTTGGAGGTGCACCCATATACTTTTGTATCATCTGCATAGATATTCACGAAAGATCAGAGTATGCTCTTAGGCAGAACATTAATATAAAGCAGAAAGAGGTTAAGACTGAGAAGCAAGCCTTTGGGGATGACTGTATTGATCTCATCGACCTTGGAAGACTAGATATTAACAGTGACCTTTATGAACCTACTTGTTAGGAAAAACTTGATAATTGAGAAAACTCTTCCAGTGATTCCATAGCTGGAGAGCTTGTGTAACAAAACCCAGTGCAAAACTCTTGTCAAAGGCTTTCAGTATAGCTAAGGTGATCATCCTCATGATGTATTTTTTGTCTAATGCCTTACTGATTCTGTGCATAGTTAGGATATCAGCAGTGGACCTAGCTGTGTGAAATCCATATTGTTTGTTGTTCAGGAGGCTGACCCTGTTGGCGTGATCAACAAATGTTTTGTTGTTGATAGCCTCAAGGAGTTTACTGATAACAATAAAGTGGTTGATAGGCTGATAATGCGATGGGAATGAGTGTTCATCCACAACATTCTTGAAAACAGAGTTTACACTTAACACCTTCCATAAACTTTGGGAAGGATTTCTCCTTCAGACAGTAATTAAGCAATTTAGCCAAGATTGGAGATAACTCAGGGTTAATATTTTTAAGGACAACCATTGGAATTTTATCTATACTGGTAGTCTTCTTGGGGTTAAAGATTCACAATTTTTCAGTTGTTCTTTAAAATATATTGGCCTATTTGGGTTTTTTTTCTGAGGAAAAATACGACAAATAGTTGTGTTTAAGAATAGAAACAGTTATTGTTGTGAGAGAATAATAAAAATATGACACTAAATATTTCATATGTAAAATTATTATTTATTTACTTCTGGACTTTATCAATTAATATCAGCATAAGTGCATGTGACTTTGGGGACTTTCTTCAAACGTGGATCTTCTTGTGAGGATATGAGATGATCACTTTTCGCTCATGAGTTGGGCACATATAACTTCCTCTCATCTGATTGTCTCACATGTGCACATGCTAAACTCAGTTGGTTCAACCACCTGTTTACATGTTGGGAACAATGATGGATATCCTTTGAGGCACAATTATGCACTAGGTAGCTATGAGGTCACCTTTAAGGTCAAATGATGCCCCTGACTTCTCTGATGTAACACTGAGTACAAAGTCTGCTTTAGGATCTCTTTGGGTGAGCCCAGTACATACTGGGGTTACCACAGATCAACTCCTCTTAGAAGAAAATTTCCTTATTGACATTAAATTTGATTCAGACCTCTGGGATTTCCTGGCAGGAATCACATACATATCCAGCAAACTCAAAAGCATGAATCCACTTCTCCCTGTGATGGCAATGCTTAGATCAAAGGTTCTTGATTGACATTAAATTTGATTCAGAGCTCTGGGATTTCCTGGCATGAATCACATACTAGATTACTTTTTCTTCTATATTAATGGATCATTACTTCTGGCTTATAATATACTCTTCCTTTTTTTATGCACTGTGTCCCTTCAGGACATGGATGATCATGGCTCTCCACAACTTCCTATATCTTATTTAAAAGCAAATAAGCCATATGTTATGCTTCCAAAAATGACAGCTGTTTGGTCGACTGTATAACATAACAGATAATATGAAGGGGTGCTGAAAATTTCTTGGCCTGATCAGTTTGCTAAAATCTGACCAAATCCCATTTTTTTAAGGGAATCTTGGTCAGGCCAAGAACTTATCTGTGCCATTTTGATTCTGTTTGTTATAATAGCAAACTCTCTTCTCTTCAAATCTTTGTTGCCTTAGAATTATTAACAAATACAAAAATAATGTGCTTCATCAGTCGGATATAATGTCAACTGTATGAAAAGGTTAACAGTCAAATTTTAGAGTTTTCAGAAAAAAGAAAATGACAGTTTTCTTTTTGTTTTCATTTATTTTTCAATGAGTCACAGAAAATTACTCTTCTCCTTTGTAATAATGAAGTTAGAAATAACGTTCAAATGTTATTGCTATTATGTAAAGTAATACTAATGACCAGCTATTACCTGTCATGTTGGGAGTATAATTTATTACTGGACCTGAAATCAGGTCTTGAATATTACATTCTCTATAAGCTTCAATGTAGATCAGCATGAATTCCAAAGTTCGCAGTCATGACCTGCATTCACTAGCTAAGATTTGATCTGAAATATTCAATGTATAATGTTCAATCTATGTGATTAATATTCACCATTCTAATGAGCTTTCCTCCTTGGTATCTCAACTGCATGAATTTACTATTTACTATAATGAAACTAGGTCCCATCATTTTACTATCAAAATACCTATTCTAATAGTTCTATTCTAAAAGTTCTGTACTAATAGTTTTTTCACACACTTCCCAACTGTGGAACCCTCTTCCAAGAAAACTCCTTGTAACATCAAAGATGAACTGAAAGCAAGAATTATGGCAGTATTCAACAACTTAAACAAGGAGACTGTCCAGAAGAGTTGCAAGAGATTGCAAAATCATTTGGGGCCCGTGGTTGAAGCCAATGGTGATTTTATTCAGTAAATTTACTCTTTAGTACTTCAAGATAATTTTATGTAATTTTGGTAAATATATCTGTTAAAATGAGATATCAATGTTATTTTCATCACTATTTTATTAGCACCAGCACCCACTGTGCAATGCTTTATATATATATATATATATATATATATATATGAGGTTAGATCAATAAGTATGTATCTTTTTGCTGTATAATGTTCCAAATATGTGATTAATATTTACCACTGAATTAAGTGAAATGATAGATCATTATAATTTAAGTCAGAATTTTTTTTAGATAAAGAATTATCATTATTATATTCTTTGCCATTCAGACCAGCATACTCATCTTAGTTGTTATACTCACAGCATTTTGGCTGTTGTACTCTCTGACCTTCTTTCATTGTTTATACCAGATTTTTTGATTTATTATATGCTTTGCTATTTACACTAAAATTTTCATCTTGGTTGTTATACATACAATGTTTCGGCATTGTACCTTTCAGGCTTCTTCAGGTGTCTGTGATACTTAGTAATCTCAAAATATTAACCTGGACACTTTATTCAATTCATGCAGTTAGATTTTTCTCATTATGCTTTCCACACTTAAAGACCACGTCAGTTAATTCCCTTTTTGTCCATTCACCTTTCTTACTTGTTTGATTCTTTCACTGAACAAGAGTATATGACTTTTTTCAGGCCTGGTGCAAGAGTCTCCCCATCCCAAATCTATGATACGAAGCCTGCACTCTATGACATCTCAATTTTCATAAGGTAGTATTCATATAAAATGCCAATTTTATTGTAATTTAATTATGTAGAATAATGGATCATATGCAATATAAGTGAACAATTCAACTAGAAAAACTGAAAATAAATACAATGTATCTAAATACAAATTAGAGACATGTCATAATAGATCATTCCATCTTTAATAAATCAATGTTTTGCAGCAATGTTTAACATCAAATTGAGATTTTTCTTGTTAAAAAGTAGAATAATTTTAACACATTCAATAATATGGATAAAAAAATAGTGTTTTTTTTTTTTTTTGACTTAGAATGAGAAAAAAAAATTCATGGATTTGGACAAAAAAATGACACCAGAAGAAAATAGTTGTGTTTAGATTAATTTGTAATGTATATAAATGTAGGTATAATAAAGCAAATATTGATAAGATAGCAAGAGTTACAAAGCACAGCTCAGGGTCCCAATCAGGTTGGGGCCTCCCTGGTTGGGTGTTTCATGGGTAGTACACACCTGCCCTTACACAACCAAACAAAGAGATTGAACTCATATCTTTTAACTAATGCTTTGATCTACTCAGCCATGTGATGTTCAAATAACAATTTAAAGTCAAGTAAATAAGGAAGGATTTTGAAATTTATACTATTTATTTACTTTTATTTCTTTTTCTCAATAAGAGTAGATAGGGTCACCTATCACTCAGTTTACACACCTCCCAATTTTTTTGAACAGGTGTAGAGGTTTAGCCCTTGTTTTCCTGTTTAGGATTGGGTTTCTGGTTCCTCCTAAAGTCTACTTTAACTCTATACTTCTAATGTGTCTCTCTGAACTCTGTAATTTTATTTACTAATAATTTTTTTTTCTCCTCAATAGGAGTAGATAGGTTGTCTTACCATCCAGTTCACACTTATTCCCAGTCTTTTGAACAGGAGTAGAGGTTTATCTCTTGTTTCCTCTCTAGGATCGGGTTTCCGGTTCCTTCAAAAATCTTTTCATTCTCTTTCACTCCCAGTAGCCCGTGGCATTCTTGGGGTAAATTGATTAAAAAAAAAATTAAAAAATAAGTTATTGATGGGTTTTTCAACTGGTTTTGTTTTTGGAATAAAAAAATTCTGAATGAAGAAGATTTAAAGTGTAATTAACATATACCATAGATACAAATATGTTTAAAGGATTAAAAAAACTATGTGATATAGAAGATCATGGCTCTTCACAACATCTTTTTCTTTAATATCTCTAAATTTGAAATTGTCATTACTGTTCTTTGTAAAGGTAATGCAGTAGTTTCCCATTGCCTTCTAACTGGTTGTCTTACTGAGGCTAGAAAACTCAGTCTACCTTATCTTTTTACCCTTGGTTGATGGAGAGAAGAGATGGATTCATGCCTTTCCTAAGGACATTAGTTGGAATTGAATCCCCTTAGCCAGAATTTGAAATTGGATTGCCAATTTCATTTTCCATGATAATAACTGTTGCACCACCTGCACATCCCCTGTTTGAAGGATAATCCTAGAAATACATTGCAGAATAATTTTTTTTCAGTACTTAGCTTTTACAGATGTAGATCAGTATTTCTCTCATTTGATCTCAGGTATAACAGAGAAAGTTGAACTTTCTAGGACACACAATGAAAGCATATATAAGAAGACAACAAAGAGAGTCATTCTTTGAGCATTAACTTGTAATATCATTTTTTTTGTAGAGACTGATAGGAAGCAAGGGTAATTGATCAATTTTGGATCTCAAGATGGTATTTCTTTCAAGCTCAAAGTAAAGTAAAGCATTTTGCCAGTACTTCTTTATTTTGTGTCTGTGTTTCATTAAAAAGAGTGAAGTTTAACATATTACTCCCACTGACTATTTCTGGAATGTCTCCTGATTACTCAAATACTTCACTTAAAGATGTCATCATGACTACCCCCCCTGCCTCGGGTGCATCTTTCAGAGGCTGAAAACTAGAGAAAATACAATGTGGTGAGACTCTCAGTACTCTATTGCAACTTCCACAGAAAGTGCTCAGACGAACTAAATTCCTTGGTTCTGCCAGGTCTAACCTTCATGGCTAGGACCTGCCATGCCACTTATATAGTAGCAAACTACCCACATTCCATCAATATTTCATCAGGGAGAAATAAGTTCCACTCAAACAGCTTCTTCTTGCAAAACCACTTCTCTGTGGAACAGACTCCCAAGAGGATATCTCCCTAATCACTACAATCTTAACCTCTTTAAGTCTAGAGTTAATCATTAGCTTTCCCCTCCTATCCATATAAACTACTCTTTAGCATACCTCTCTATCTCAAGTGGCACCCTTGTACAGGGTGAACCTTACTGTACAAAAAAACTGGCTGTCTATTGTAAAATGAGGGTTCATTCAATTTGCGTTAGAGAATTGAATGAGATCGTCTCAGCTGTGTGTCTAGACACATCGGAAGCCAGAAATTTTAAAATTCATTATTTAGTGTCTCTACATCTTCAGTGTTTCCCCTTGGTGCATAATTATAACCAACATTTTTATTTATATTTCCTCTCTCCCCCTCCATGTATATATAATTCCATCAGTAAGAAAATTACTTTAGTCTGATGAAGTCATTTTAGAGGATGAAATGCATTACACAGAAGTTTTTTTCAATTTTTTGTTCAATCATCCAACAGAGCAAAGACTGTAAACACTTCAAAGTCAAAGATGTTTTCATTTGTTTATTCTTTTCTCTATTCAATTGATCTCATTGCTTGAGACATATATTCTAGTTCTGCTGTACATAAACAGATAGATATATTGTTGTGTAGCAGTCATGTTAAAAACGAAGAAGAAGAAGAAAAAGAAGAAGAAGACTGACAAAAACAAATCCTTCTCCACTCCACCCACACCCTGGATAATAAGTATTTCCAACATAGACCAGCCTTGGAGATTTCCTCAAACCAACCGAGGCATTCACAGAAGGATTTACCTGAATTCATTCATTTGTGAAAAACCAAATGACTGTGTAACTTATATCATTTTTCATTTTTGTTTTGTGTTTTTTTCTTTATGATGAAGATAAATAAAATATTAATATGCATAACATACTTCTATTATGAGGTTTTACAAAAAAAATTGTCACTACTTATTCTAAAAAGAATATTTTGAAAAAAAATGAGAAAAACGTAACTGTCTTTGGTTTTCATAAAAAAAAAAACAAATAAAAAAAAATTGAAGGCAAATATCTTATTCTCAGGGACAAAACATACTTAAAGAATTTATAAGAATTGCTCTTTTAGGAATGTAGATTAATATTTATTCTTGTATGTGTGTGTTTAAGGAAAGAGAGTCCAGAAAGAGAAAGCTTAGCAAGAGTTACCTGAATTTGGGAAAGATGAAAAAAATATCATCACAAAACAAACTTCACGCAATGCTTTATTTTTACATGACTTTTCAGTCATATATATATATATACATATATATATATATATTCAGTATATTTGTGTATGTACATATATACATATATATATATGGTATACTAGTATATATATACAATATATTTGTATATATATATATATATATGATATACTCAATATATTTGCATATATATGATATATATATTTGTACATAGTTGCATATATTCATTATATTTGTATATATATATATGATATATATAAATATATCATATATATAGAAAGATAACAGATATTTACAAATACAAACGGAAAAATATATTTTATACATTTGCATGTATTCGCTGTATTTGTATATATTTGGGATATTTGCTTATATTCAATATATTTGCGTATATTTGATATATTCGTATATATTCAATACATTTGCATATATTTGATATATTTGTATATATATGTATATATTTGCATATATATGATATATTTGGATTTATATATATATTCATACATAATTGATATTTTCGATATATATTTGTATATATTCAATATATTTTCATATATATATTCAATATATTTACATATATTTGTATATATATGATATATTTGTATATATTTGGTATATTTGTATACATTTGATATATTTGGTATATTTATATATATTTGATATATTTTTTATTACATTTGATATATTTGTATATATATGATATATTTGTATGAATTTGATGTATTTGTATATATTTGGTATATTTACATAGATATGATATATTTGTATTTATATTTGAGACAATGGATAAATTGTCATTTAAGTTATGCAAAATGTGAAATTAACACTGACATCACAATTTAACAGGTATATTTAACAAAATTACACAGAAATATCTTGAAATACTAAAGAGTAAATTCATTCTATAAAATCACCATTGGCTTCAAACAGACAA
Source organism: Acanthosepion lycidas (assembly GCA_963932145.1). Classification (NCBI taxonomy): domain Eukaryota; kingdom Metazoa; phylum Mollusca; class Cephalopoda; order Sepiida; family Sepiidae; genus Acanthosepion; species Acanthosepion lycidas. The sequence goes on along the minus strand of OZ010580.1, from coordinate 131,961,484 downwards.
CATCAGAATCTCCTGTAGCTCTTCTGGATGGTCTTCTTGTTTAAGTTGGTGAATGCTGTCATAATTCTTGCCTTCAGTTCATCTTTGGTGTTACAAGGAATTTTATTGGTCTCTTGCTCAACTGCACCCTGCACATAATAATTGAGTGTGTTGCAGTCTGGGAAGTTACATGGCCAGATGTAAGAGGGGATGTAGTCGCAGAAATTGTCTGATAGTCATGACTATGTTCTACTTGTGTGGCATGGTGCAAAGTCTTGTTGCCAGACATAGGGTCTTCTACTATCTCCTCAATACACTTGATATAGCCCTCCATGTTGAGTCTGATTCCCTGACCAACTAATTTCGGAATTCTTTTTCTTTTAGAATGATCAGAATGAGTTTTCCAAGCTGCCATACCTTCATAATCACCATTAGACTCATCCAACCCTTTTCAAATCCTCTGTACTGTCCTCAGATTGACACCCTAACACTCTGAAATGTTTGTAATGGAGTTTCTGGGTAGAATGCCAAGCAGTACAACATATTGTTTTCAAATTTCTAGCAGAGTGAATTGCATCATAGTGCTCTTTTTCTCACAGATGGTGCCCAACTAACCCTACTATAGTGTGCAGTCAACAAAATCAAAAGCAAACAATGTGCTTGCATGAAATTAAAAATATAAAATAGCAACAATGTACCCATCGCAACCTGTATATCTGATATATTTGTACATGTTTGATATATTTGTATATATACATATGATATATTTCTATATATTTGATATATTTGTATTTATTTGGTATATTTGCATATTTATGATATATTTGTATTTATATATTATATATTCATACATATTTGATATATATTCATATATATATATATTTATATTTTCAATTAAAGGTGCAATTATAATTTATAAATTCATGAATCATTCATACATTTTGTATGAATGATTGATGAATTTATATATTTATATATATATTTGTATATATTCAATACATTTTCTATACATATGATATATTTTATATATTTGAAGTTATTCAATATAACTGTATATAAATGATATATTTGTATATATGTATATATTTGTATATATTCAATACATTTTCTATACATATCATATATTTCATATATTTGGAGATATTCAATATATTTGTATCGATATATTTGTATATATTCGATATATTTGTATATATATGATATATTTGTATATATTTGTATATATTTGTATATATTAAGGTGATATTGTGCATCTAGTGTGATTGAAAGTGTATTGTATATTATGAGCTCCTGCAAAATCAGATGTTGAATTCAGACATGTGTTCCCAAATGGACCAATTAAAGCAAGCAATTGATAAAAAGTGTCCATAATTGGTTAACCAAATGGGTGCCAATTTGCCCTGAGACAAAATCAGATCTTATGCCACTTTACAGACCAGGCAGAAATTAATACAACTTGGCTGGGATGTTCTACCATGTCCTACTCACCTGATCTTGGACCTTCAGATTACCACTTATTTTGATCCTTACAAAATTAGAACAACATCAGTTCTCTTGAAGCCCATGAGAATGATTTCAACCAGTTCATCATCCAGAAAGTTGCCAAATTCTTGGAGGGGATGAAATCATGAAGCTGCCACAAAAATGTAAAAAGACAGTGGAACAAAATGGCACATAGATGGTTGAAGTTGAATCTATATACAAATATCTAAATATCATCTTTGAAATTCACTTAAAAATGCTATATACTTTTGATCCAATCCAATACTTATTTGTCTATATTATTTATACTTCTTATTTGTAATCTCAAATTATTTGCAATCTCAAAAAAAGATTATTTTAGCATTGCAGTGATCTATTGTGTAACAACACGTTAAAAACATTTATTACTTACCATAATACATTTGACCAGAATTTCGACCTAATAAATGCCAGTCTATGTAGAAGAGAAAAGAATTCACTAAAAAGAAAATTAATTTAAAGTGAACTGATTTCACAGTTCTTTACACTCGGCCTCAAACTGGGTTTATATATAATATCACTTATCATTGCAAAAGCAATAGTAGCACAATGCAGTTTATGAAATAATAGAGAAAAAATGATTAACTTTGACTGGACAAATTTCAAACCTAGAAGATGTTAACAGTTTCAATATGGGGGAAAGAAGAGACTTTCTAGCCATAACATCTGATAAAGATATTTATGACTTCTTTTTTGAATACCAACACACTTTCCTTTTTTTAAAAATCATTTCATCCCAAGCAAGGCAATAAAGGTACTAAGATTCAAGGGTTAACTCAGTGTGAAAGAATATGAGAAAAAGTGAACATTATTAGGGAGAAAGAATAATAAAAGAACAATAATTAAGAAAACAAAAGATAATAACTTTTGAAGATTTGACTTTTTTGAAGATCTTGGAAAGCCAGAAGTTGGAAGAGAGTTTTACATGTGAGAAGTGTGAGAAAAGAAACTGTTAGCATAGAACTTATGGTTACATCTAGCAATTTGAACAGGAAAAGAATAAGACCTAGCTGCCAGTCTAGTACTGTACTTAAATGTGTAAAGTCAAGGTATCAAAGAGGAAAGCTCAGCTGAAAAATTAGCACAAAAATATTTATAGAAAAGGCACAGGGAAGTTACATTACAGTAGAGGGAAAGTAAATGAAACCTAGTTGATGCCTACCATAAAAAGGTGAAACACATTGCCTGAATAGCTGTTCCTGTTTGTCTCATTATCATTTGTAAAGGGTGTTTCATTAAGATGGATTATATATAAGGGTACTTCATTAAGAGGGACCAAAGTCAGCAGTAAATAAATGAGTGTTATTGGTGAAAATTTATTTATTTCTCTCTTGGATAATGTTATTTAAGTTGTGGCAATTATGTGTGGAAAATAATATTGCCCAAATGTCCCACAAATCTGAAAGAAAAAGAAAAAATCATTAGATGCTTAAACTTAATTCATATTAAAATTGGTCCAAGTATTGGAACGCCCTTAGTTATATGTATATATTTGTACTTTTTATTTGTACTACTGCAACTCTGCTGTTGATTGTTTCATTATCAACCATTTTCTCATTTTTCTTAGTTTTACAATGATGATTATCATATCCCACTTTTTTTAAAGTTATTAACATTTACCTACATATATGCATAACAATGTTAGGGTATAATGGTATAGCAATTAGTTGAAAAGGTCATTACAAGTGTTCAGTGCATTCAGTTGCCACTTAGTGTTCTGCAACTGTAGTTTTGTACCAGATTAAGCTAAGCTTAATGGATTATAAGGATTATTTTCACCAGAATTGTCCTTGTGTATGAGGATTAGTCCAAGAATTCTTATCCATTTTTTTCAGTGGAAAAATAAGATGCTAGATATAAATTCTCACATTCTTACCATCTATTCTGAGAGGTAAATAAAAATGCTTATCTATATTGTGTGTTTGCTAGGAGCTGTTTCTTGTTCTTACACAGATGACAGTGACATGGTAATTTAGTCCACCAGCAAGAATTTTCGCTATAGGTCATTTGTTTGGTCATTATCTGGAGTTTGAAACCAAAGATGAGACTATTGCGTGTTTTGGCCTTCTTAGTCTTTCTGCATGTCTGCAGGTCTTGGACATTATCAGCAGAATTGCAGTGAAGTATTCAGACATTAGAAAGGAGATGCTCCAGAACCATTTAGGTATCTCCTGATGCAGTGTGTGAGAACATCAGACAAGAAATGAGCCCATTGGAAGACCTCATTTCTACTGTCAAGATGAGAAAGTTGAAAGAGCCAACAATCTTTTTACTGCCATTCTACAAGATACTACCTTAGGCAGTAAAAGAAGAAGCAAACAAAGGGGAAAAAATGGTCTGAAAATGTCATAGAGCGGACTGAAAAATCATTCACAGAGACACAGATATTGGCATGCAACTGAGACATATGCAGGAAGCTGGTCAGCTGCACAGCAACTCTACCACACCCAGACATTGGACTGATGATGATGATGATGATGATGATGGTAGAGCTTGTTATAATTGAGATACTAATTCTTTTGTTCTCTGAAATTTATTGTTAGTGAAATACTGATTTGTAATGGTCAAAGAAAGAGAAAATGATTTTAGCAATTTGTCAGATAGATAATCACAAAATTTGATTCATGATGGAGATATTGGGAAGTGTTTTAATGGAGGACAGATAATGTGACAGCAAAATTGAAGGTGCATTTGAATGGTGAAAGATGCCTTCCAAAAACTAAGCAAAGTATTAAGAAACATGAAAATTTTGCTCGAAACAATGAAAAGAGAGATGAACTGCTATGTAATATCAGTCCTCCTGTATGGCAGTGAATGTTGGACAGTCTCCTCACAGATAAAGAAGAGACTTGAGGCAACAGAGATGTAGAAGGATGCTGAGAATTCCATGGAGTGAACATGTGAGTAACAAGGAAGTTTTAAGGATAATGGAAACAAAAAGGACACATATTTAAAATCAGAAAGAGAGAATTGAAATGTCTAGGGCATATAATAAGGAAAGGGGGTTTGAAGACTTTGTTACCCACAGAAAATATTGAAGGGAAGAGTAACCTACCTAACAAGCTTGTGTAAATGGTTGGTAGAACAGAGGTGAGAAGATTAGTGAAAAGACAAACCTTGCTAAGAGTTACATAAGATAGAAAGTTGGGGAGAGCCATAATCACCCACAGATTTTGATGAAATACTGTTCAATTTGTGTAGAAATTTGCCACTAAATAAGCTCCTTATTATACTATACTATATACTATATTGTACCCTTTATACTTTTGGGTGAATTGGATGCTTTTGGGTTACTTGCATGCTTACCTATTTTTGAAGGAAGCACATGACTTTTTAGAGGCCATGTATTCCATGGTTCCATATTGATTTAGGCCATTTTGGGCATCTTCTCACTTATTTTCTTGGAATAAGAAATCCAAGAGCTGAGTTACAATTCCAGTCAGGTTCATTATATTCGGTTATGTGCAAAAAATACCCATGGGAAAGGTGTGAATCCATATCCTCTTCCCAGATAAGGTTAAATAGTTGGATTTGTATCTGAAAAAAACTATTAAAAATCAGTGATTGTAATTATTTGTGATGTCTTTTCTAGACACAACAATATTGCTCGAGAAGGTAGTAAATGAAAGTGAAAAGAAAGAACTAATTAATTACTAACCACTGTTTATTTATAAAGATATGGGCATCAGCAAGAGAGGCAGTCAAAGACATGAGGTTCAAACTGAAGACATCAGAATCAAGCAGGTACAGAAATGTAACTATCTGGTAGTGTAGTAATAGACAACAGAAAATATGACAGATATCCGAAAGTGCATTGGAATAGTGAAAGAAGCCTTCCAGAAACTAAGCATTATAACATTAAGATATAGGAATATTTCATTAGAAACAAAAAAAAGTGCTGAACTTCTATGTCTTATCTAATTCTCCTGTATGACAGTGAGTACTGGGCAATTTCCTTACAGATGAACAGAAGGCACACCGTAACAGATATGGTTCTACAGATGCAAGCTTAGAATACCATGGACAGATCATGTGAACAATGAGTAAATTCTAAAGAAAATGGGTATTGGGAAGGCATTCCTACTTAAACTCAGAAGCAACAGTTGGAATTTCTGGGAGATATAATAATGAAGGACTGCTTAGAAAATGATACACATCAGCTGCATTGAGCAAAAGAAAGTGCAGAGGGAAACTGAGCAATTTACTTAATGAATTTTTATGAATAGATGAGAGAGTAGGAACAAGAAATGATGGTAAAAAGGATAGGAAGTTGTGGAGAGTCATGACTGCTCACCTCCAGAAAGGGATACAATACATTAATAATGATGATTGCCGTGTATGACCACTTAAGCTTCTATAGTTACACATTCTTTGATTTAGTTTTAGGTGACAAACTATATTTTTTGCATGTTGCAATTATCTGAATCTTAGTATAAAAATATTGTAAATAATTTACTTCACCATATTACCAACATATAAAGTGTGAAAGTTAATCTTGAATGGTGTCCCAAAACAAAGTGAAGGTAATGTTTATGACAAAATTTATTTAAAGATTGCTGCTACATATGGTCTAGTGCCCCTGCAATATCTTTAGAGATCCTTGATAAAATTCAAAGAATAATCTACAATGTCATTGCTTCTGTCTTGGAATCTCCCACCTTCAGTCACTTTCCTGTTGCTGTAATGCAGATTTCCTGTGCCTTTTTGATAAATATTTTCATGATAATTGTTCTGATTTCTTCCATGATATATAGACTATGAATTTAAGCATAGAACTAAATTGGCAACAAGGTCTCATCATTTTACAGTTGAAATGGCTTGATGTAACTGTAAGTTCTATGCTAAGAGTTTCTTTTTATGTACTCCTTGCTTGTGGAAATCTCTTCTGGCTTCTAGCTTTCCAGCCAAGTTTGATCTTCAAAAGCTTAAATGCAATACCAATTGTTATCTTCTAACATCTTAGTTCATGTTTTATTATTGTTCTCGCTCCTTAATAATGTTTTTCTTTTTCTTATATTCTTTCATACTCAGTAATTCCTTGCATCTTAGTGACTTTATTGCCTTGCTTGGGGGTGAACTGATTAAAAAAAAAAGGGGGGAAGGTATTACTATATTTAAATTATTCCTATCAAAACATACATTATTTAAAAAGAAATAATAAAGCAAACGAAGTATTAAAAAACAAGAAAATCTTGTTAGAAAGAAAAAAAGGTTGCTAAACTGCTAGGTAATATCAATTTTCCTATATAGCAGTGGATGCTGGACAATTTCCTCACAGATGAAGAGGAAACATATAGGCAGCAGAGATGTAATTCTACAGAAGAATGCTGAGAATACAATAGATGAAGTATGTGGGCAATAAGGAAGTTTTAAGGAAAGAAGGCTTAGAGAATTTGATATTCACAGGACACATTGAAAGCAGGAGGGGCAGAGGGAAACAGTGAGTAAGCTATCTAATAAGCTTGTGAAATGGATGGCAGATCAGAAACAGAGAGAGATAGTGAGGCGACAAACACTGCTTTGAGCTACAAAGGATAGGAAATTGTGGAGAGCCATGTCCAGAAGGGGCACAGCATATAAAAGAAAAATAATTTGGTTAAAAAATGATATATGAGAAAATAATTATTGTTTTAAAGTGAAGGTGCATTAAAACAGTGAAAGATGCCTTGCATAAGATGAGTAAAGTATTAGAAAACAGGAAAATATTGTTAGAAACAAAGAAAAGAGTGTTAAACTGTTATGTAATTTCACTCCTCATTTATTACAGCGAATACTGGAAAATCTCCTCACAGATAAAGAAGAGACTTGAGGCAACAGAGATGTGGTTCTACAGAAGGATGCTGAGAATACCATTGACTGAACATGTGAATGAGTAAAAAAATTAATGGATAATGGAAACAAAAAGAACAATTATGCATAAAATCAGAAAAAGAGAGTTGAATTTTCTAGAACATGTAATGAAGAAAGAGAGCTCGGAGAATCTGACACTCACAAGACATACTGAAGGCAAGAAGATACAGAGGGAAGTAGTGTGTAACCTACCTATCAAGCTTGTGTAAATGGATGACAAAACAGAGTGGGAGGCATGGGGAAAAGATAAGCCTTACTAAGGATAGGAAGCTGTGAAGAGCCATGACCTTCCACGTCTTGAAGGGGCATGGCACATAGAAGAAAAAGAAGATATTCATGTTCTTAAACTAACTGATAACATTGTAGATTCATTTATTCCACTGCATTTTGTAATATATACAATAATGTGATTGTGTAATTTTTAATATAACTATAACAATGTTTTGTTTTGAGTTAGAATTTTTAAAGATAACAATTATGGACAGACATCAGACTAGCTAAAAATATATTGGCTTTAATTATACTTAAACATTTTACCATACTTCACTAGCACTTAAGCATAGAGGAAGCACATAATATCCTCTGAATTTATATAATGTCACTTAGTAAAACTTGTATTTATGAAATAGCATCAGTCAATAATCAATAATTAATAACACATTTGTGATTTATAAAACAGATAATTTAATTTTTGTAACTTCAAACTAATAAATCAACTATGAAGAAATTACTGCATATCTAAATGAAGGTTATATAAAAAGCTATTATACATTTGGTTTTGTGCTTCTGCTATATATCTAGAGATTCTTTATAAAATCCAATTGTCCTAGGTATGACAATAAAACTGTGTCTGGAAACAAGGCCTCTGATCAGGAAATTGGAGGGTTTTGAGGAGAGTGGAACTACCTCTTAATTGCTGTTGTTTCCAGGTCTACACTAACCTGGGGTGGTAGCACCTGTTAGGACACCAGCTATGGGTGAATACTGACCCTCACCAAACAAAAATCAATAGTCCATTTTTATAAAATCAGCAACAATAGATTTTTAGAGCAAAATGACTATCAGTACAACACTTAAAAAAAAATTATAAAAATACATTTTTATAGTAAAATTACCAACAATACATTTTATGATCTACAAAATATATATAAAAAAAAAACATAACTTTACCCTGAAAGCATAAAATTATATGCAAAATATGTAGATTTCAGCATTAAATAACCCATAGCTAAACAGATCGTCAGGGAAAGCTGGCTAAAGAGGCAAAGAGAAACGCATATTTATAGGCGATAGTCAAAATATACCACGTGACCCAAGATAAAGAAAAACACAAGAACACCTTTTAGTTGTTGAATAAATCCTTACCCCCACCCCCGGTGTTCTTGTTTTTTTATTTATCTTGGGTCATATGGTATATTTTGACTATTGCCTATAAATATATGTTTCTCTTTGCCTCTTTAGCCAGCTTTCCCTGACGATACGTTTAGGTGAAACCTGGGTAGGTTTTTCTGGCTCACTAGGTTTATCTATCTATCTATCTATCTATCTATATATATATATATATATATATATATATATATATATATATATATATAATCTTTTGGAAGTGCTATCTGATGATCCAGAATCCTTTAAAAGGGCTCTGGTGAAATAAATTATTATAATGGAACCTTAAAGTGGTCTGTTTTTCTTTAAAATATATATATATATATATATATATATATATAATACAGATATATATATATCTATAGTATAGGTAATAGATCTGATGGTATATAATCCAGGTGGATCCTAGTAATAACAAATATTAAAACTGATCCACAGAGATCTCAATATCTTTATTATAATAGAGCATATATATTTTTTACGGCAAAAACCAAAATTACCTAATTACCTAGGTAATTTTGGTTTTTGATTAATATATATATATATGTGTATATATATATAAATTGTGTATATTTAGCCCGCAATTTTTCATTGATGCATGTTTCATTAAATAATATAGACAAGTTTTGTCTATTTATTTTAAGTAAATTCCTTTCATATTGTTTGATAAGCTTAATAACATTATTACTGAAAGGCAAAAGGAAAGGTTAGATTGGATTTAAACATGTATCAATATGGTGATTTTCTTTTGTCCATCAATGATAATGTTATTAAACTTATCAGACAATATGAAAGGAACTTACTTAAAATGAATAGACAAAACTTGTCTATATTATTTAATGAAACATGCATCAATATATATATATGTATATATATATATATATATATATATATATATATATATATATATATATATATATATATAATTATATATATATATATATATGTAAAAAGTTTCTGAATTAATCTGTAGAAAAAGACAATATGTATAAAGGAAAAAGACAATAGGAAAACTGTACATAGCAAATATAACCAGAAATTAAAAGAAAACACTTGAATCTTTTTTCACAACAATTCAAACAATATTTCTACATATGAAAAATTATCTTTAAATATAAAAAGTAAATAACATAAAAAAACTGAAAAATCACTTGACCCAATGAATATATATGAGCATTTCTAAATTCTTCTAGTAACTAATAACATTTTCTTTTTCCTTACAGACACTTTGTTCAAATAAATTCATTTCATTTTTTTGCCTTGAAAAAGCCTGCAGTGGATGAAATGCATTGGCTAAAACCACATACAGTTTTCCTATTGTCTTTTTTCCTTTATACATATTTATATATATATATATATATATATATATATATATATATATATATCCAGGTAAGATGAAAACAAATAGAGTACAATTTGTAACATTTAATTTAAAAGCAGGCTCAATACAAAGTAGGGCAATAATTTACAATTGCTTGATGAGATGCATTGATATGCATCAAAGCACAATTATGATTTTGACATGTTTTTTGATTTAATATCCTAAAATAATATATATATATATATATATATATATATATATATATATATATATATCATTTCAACCACAATTTTGATCTAAAAAATGCTGTTCTTATTAAGAAAGAAAATAACTTATTAAAATGAAAACTTCTTAGAAGTGCATTAATAGATATTAGCCAAAATATAAACATACACACTGGATTTTTTTAAATATCTTATTTCTTAAACAAAATACTTCTTTCTCAGGCCAATATATTTATGCATGACTATAAAAATTGTTAAAAATTAAAGGAAAACTGCTAACTCATAGTTTTATAATAAATAAATTAATAAATAAATAAAAAAGAAAAAATCTATAACAAAACAGCAACATTAATTCAATTTTGTTTAAACAACATGCCAAATATTTGCATCACTTAGTGTCCTCCATAACTTTTCTTTCATTTTTCCTGAATGCTTTGAATATTTTAGAGCAGGGCTGGTGCTATGGTCGGGCCCTACCCCTGTGAAAATTTTATATGAGGTTCCCTTCTCTATTACATGTTGATTTCAAAATGTCCCAACCTCGAAGCGCTTTTTTAAATTACCAAAAGTCAGGGAATTATCCAATTTAAATGAAAATTTTAGTACAAATTCATTAATTATTTTATTATTATTCTTATATAAAGAGCAATTTTTAATTTTAAAAAAATTTGAGAAAATGTTATTCTTTTTTTAATAACCACCAATATTTTCATGACTGTTTTAGTAGCAAATTTTTACATTTCCATAAAGATTAATTGCTGATGCATTCCCACTGAAAAAAAGTTTTATAAAGATTCCAACACAACACAAATGGGATTGTCCTAAAAATTTGTTTTAAAAACAGTATTACAATTTTCATTAAGAATTTTCATGTGTTGAAATCTTTAAACATTTTTATTTTTTAAGCAATCATTTTCTTGGTTTTATCTTTATAGAAATGTAAAAAATACGAAGTAGAAATTTTATTTTAATTACTAGGCATGGACTTCTGGTTAGTATGACTATTAGTAAGAAAAAAACAAATCAGAGATCCTCCTTAAAGGATGATCTCAGAATAAAAAATGATTTCACTGAGATATATTACACTCTTAATTGATTATAAGAACTGTTCAGAAAGAAAATTATAATTTAAAAAAATAAGCACTACTGGAATTAGCACTGCTGCCCCCCTCCACTATCCCCAGTAGCTATGGGGGCCTCCACGCAGTAGAGAAGTTTGGGGTAGTAAGTGCCATGTTGATTATTATAGTTGATGACTGACAATATAACTTAAGTAAAAATACAAAAAACAAAGAAATGCTGCTGAAACTAAACGTTTTGGGGCTTCAATCTCATCAGTGATTCCTGCACAGTACACACTGCATCAGCCATGCAGATACATGATGTATATTATTATTTGATGACTGACAATGTAACGTCAGTTTAAAAATAATTAAAAAGTGGTGGATTGCCATAAAACAGTGCTGAAAAAAATGGTAGAGGCCACAATGCAGCCACACTGGTTGGGTTTTCAGGGGGTAAAACATACCATCCCTGTTTTACAATATTCTCCATTTCAAATTTGAATGTTTGATGATATTTTTCTTAGTGTTACTTTTTCTGTATATATAGATTTAGGTTCCTAAATAAAATTTCTACACCTTCATAAAGTTTCTCAAGGAATAAAATATATTGGCATAAAATGTTTTTCTCTTGTCATTTCTTTTATTATATATATATATATATATATATATATATATATATATATATATATATTAACAGAACTAGTAAATAAAAAAAATTACTAATAAAAAAATTACTGATAAAAAAATTAACAATAGAGTAGGCAAACTTGCTGAAAAGGAATGTTACATAACACTTAAGGACCACAAACAAGATTTTATGGAAAACCCTACTACAAGAATGATTAACCCTACCCGACCCGACATTGGTAAGATAAGGAAAAGAATCCTAGAAAGAATTACTTGGCAAATTAAAAACCACCTTGGATTAAAATTATGGATTAATACCAAAGATGTCATCAATTGGTTTACCAATATTAATAATAAACCTGATTGCACCCTATTACAATTCGATGTTGTGGATTACTATCCGTCAATATCAAAGAATCTGTTCACGACCGCCCTGGAGTTTGTTGCTGTGTATTCTGACCTGACAAAGGAAGAAATAAATATAATTCTCAGTGCAAAAAAATCTGTTCTCATTCATAATGGGGACCAATGGATTAAAAACAATAATGACCATTTTGACATCACTATGGGATTTTTAGACTCTGCAGAGTCTTCTGACCTTGTCGGTCTTTTAATACTGTACAACTTGACCATGCACCATGAATTAGATATTAAGGACATCAGGCTGTACAGAGATGACGGGCTCATGGTAGTGAGGAGTTCCACTAATTTTAAAATAGAGAAAATTAGAAAGATTATATATAGTGAATTTAGAAATCTAAATTTAAAAACAACAGTCTGTACTAAATTAAAAAGGGTAAACTTCCTCAACATAACTCTAGATTTAATAAACAATACATACCTACCTTATAGAAAACCTAACACTAACCCCTTGTATATACACCCTAAGTCAAACCACCCTCCATCCATAATTAAGCATATACCCTCATCAATAGAGAATAGAATCAGCATTGACTTTGCTAATAAAGAAATATTCCAACAAAACGGTAATTTTTATAACACATCCCTAAAAAATAGTGGATACAAAAATGCTAACATCAATTATAAAAACAATTGTACTAACCAGAAGAAAAGCAGGAAAAGAAAAATCATTTGGTATACCCCTCTGTTCAACCAAATGGTTAGTATTAAGCTAGGACATAAATTCTTAGCTTTAATTGAAAAACATTTTCCTACTAATAGTAGACTTAGTAAAATATTTAATAAAAACACCCTAAAATTAAATTACAGTTGCACTGAAAATCTAGAAAGTATAATAAAAAAAACACAATAATAAACTCCTGAATAAACCCCCATGACAAAATAGTATTATTAAAAACCCTACACTTAAATTAGACAAAAGTAGTGAAAAATTATATGATTGTAGAAACCCAGAAGACTGCCCATTGCAAAATATATGCCACGTAAAATCTGTGTTATACCAATGTACTATCTCATCCATTGAGAGTCCTAATACTAATATGATATACATTGGGTCTATGAATTTAAAATCAGATGGAGGCAGCATAAATGCTCCTTCAACAATATTAATAAAAGAAATCAGACATCTCTATCTAAACATTTTTGGCATTTGAAGGAAATGAATAAAACACTAAAAGTAAAATGAAAAATTATAAACAAAACTAGAACTTGTAAAACTTGGGATGACCCATGCCCTTTATGCCTACATGAAAAACTACACATTATCAAGTTTCTAAATAATAAAAATTTATTAAACAATAGACATGAGTTAACGGTTTTTTGCCGACATCATCAAATTTTTGCATTGAATAATTAGCATAAAAAACAAACAATAAAATAATAAATACAAATTTTAAACTCCATAGTCTAAATAAAAAGTTTAAATGCCCTACCCAATAAAAAAAAAAACCCAAAAAAACCCATTATGAAGTTGTCAAAAAAACAAATGTTAGCAAATTATGACAGTTTTTTTTATATATACACAAAACCCTTTCAGGAAAAAAAATAAAATAAAATTAAAAAATAAATAAATCTCCATAGACACTTAACCAGACTAGACGATGTCATCTTCTGCTTTGAATTTAGACACCCCAACCTTACCCTGACTTGACCTCTTTGAATGTAACTGAGATATTGATACAAATTATTAACCCTTACACCCCTTTTTTTAAATAATTGCTCTAGCCGTTACCATAGTAATTTTAATTTTAATAATGAATATGCTTATAAAACGCGTAAATTTCAAGAATTACTTATTCAAAAAAAAATTTCGCTTGAAGATGAAACAGAGCTTGGTACTTTAATTCAATTTAATTCAAATAATTATATTGAAGTTTTCGGCTCTTTTTTTGAAACATGAGAACTCTTATGTAGCGATGGAATCATATTTTTAAATAAATAATTATATTTAGGTTCTACTTTTGTATCAAGCACTGTTTTTTAAAAATAATAACAAAAATACTAAAGAACTTTGGATTATTTACCTAACGAGTTCTTTCCTATTTTCTATATATTTTCACACACACACACACACACACACACACACACACACACACACACACATATATATATATATATATATATATATATATATATATAGATAGATAGATAGATATGGGTATGATAAAAAACATACATATACTCACATATACTTCTACATGCATATATATTGTTTTCTCAGGTGTTATAAAAACAGTGTTCAATGTTATATAACAGAACTATTAAATATAATGATATAAATTATAAATAATTATAATAATTTAGGCAACAATAACAAAATAAACAACTATTAATGCACAATTTTAAATCATCATCATGAGAATGCTAATTTCATAACGATCTAATGGTCAGCACCTGAAGATTGCATGTTTGCATGAAACTCTGAGTTGTGCTATTGATGTTGGATATTATGTGCATTCACTAATATATATATATATATATATATATATATATATATATATAGTTACACCTCATGAATTAATTTTAATGATTATTTATTTGCTTGCCTGCATATGCATGTCAACACGCACATATATGGTTGGTTATATCTGGTCGTTTGATTTATCTAACTGTATACCTATATATATATATGTATATATATATATATATATAGGGAAGGAGAGAGAGAGAGAGAGAGAGAGAGAGAGATACTATATAAATTTTTATATATCAAAACAATGATGGGTAATTGAATGACAAAATAGAAAACATTCTATGTAATACTTTTTGTCCTTGAAAAGGACTTCATCAGACTAATATAATGTTTAAATGATGAAATTATATATAGAAAGAAGGAAGGAGTAAATAATTATTGAATTATAAACAATGTTTACACGTGTCTGTCCCTCTACATATATATAATTATATCAATAAGAACATTACTTTAGTCTGATGAAGTCCATTTAGATGAAGAAACATCTTATACAGAATTTTTTTATTTTGTCATTCAATTATACAATATATATATATATATATATATATATATATAAATGATTTCTTTGATTGTAATACATGAGTTTCAATTTTGATAAATTTATGTAACATTAAATTTTGTCTGTGTATCCTCTACATTAGTTGAGCAAAACACCCAACAATGCTAAGATAATATTTACATGAAATCCCTGTTACCAGACATCCCTCATCCCAGAAACCATGAACTGCTCAAAAGCAAATACTCGGCAGAGAAGTAAACAGATGTTACACTTCAATCCCAATCTACAGGCCAAGTAAAAGAGGTCTACCTTTGCTCTCCTTGCCTCTGTTGAGACTGACCTATGATGAGCTGGTTGCTTTTTTATATTTCCATGGTTAAAGCCATTTTATCATACATATACATAAACCATGTGACCAGATAATATATTTTGCTCTTATTTGACTATGTTTACAATTGCAGCCTTTTGTGGTTGAGCCATGGTACTGAATATTAATTTATTTGTGTTTTTAAAAAATGATGACAAGTTTATGGTATTCTATAAATTCAATGTAATCACAAAATTACTATCATTTATCTATGAACTAAAAACAATATAAAACATAAATTATGGCATTTTATTCTTAACTTTAAAAGAAGATGTTAATATTTAGAGATGATCATTTTGCTGATCTTTATTTAGCAAACTCTTCTGGTGATGTAGAAAAGCATTGCATACACATAAAAAATGGATGGACATTATGTTTTATTAGTTACATTATTTACATTCAGACTAATGTCCTCATCTTTGTTGTTATTATCACCATTCTTCCACTCTTCTTGTGGCTGCCTAGCAGATTAAAGTGTTGGTTCAGAAATTTTATGATGTAGTCATTATGAGTTCAGTCTCTGGGCTGGGTAATATCAACTTCGATTTAGGTGAAAGAGAGCAAACAGTACTAAAAAGATGAGGTATCCCTAGACATGGACAGTAGAATGAAAACAACATACCTGTAGATGTCTTTGCTTTTGGTAAGTAATTCCTATTTGTTTATTTTTTGCTCTGTTGATGAACTACACAGGCATGTCTAAAAATTCCAGAATTAAAGGCTTTCTTTCTGCGCCTCATTTCTGTCATATGGTTAATAATTAATATTTAATAAATGTTTTTTGTACTGAATATATTGGTACCCCTTCATTTGTCCTTATTTTATTAACTAAGCAATCTATTTTACATACCATAAGAAGCACATGTAGGCCTGTTCTTTTAATCATATATTTATATGTATACAGAGTGTCCATGAAGTTTGTATGCACTTTAAAAAATTTATAACTTTATTTGTATTTGCAAGAGAAATAATCTGTAAAAAATGTTATAAAGTTTAATGTATCTAGTTTTAAGTATAGCTAAAATAACTAATGTGATTTCAGGCATTACTGTAAATCAGTTGGCAAATGTTTTCCATGAACTGCAAAATCGTATTACCCTTTGTATTGCTAATGATGGAGGACATGTGGAAACTTAAATAAAATTTAAATAAAACTTAAAAAAATGTAGATTTACTTCTTTCTAATCCTTTTTACAAATTATTTCTATCACAAATACAAATAAAGTTATAAATTTTTTAAAGTGCACCCGAACTTTATGGACACCGTGTATATATATATATATATATATATATATATATATATATATATATATATATATATATATATATATATATATAATGTATCTGTAGACATAAAAACGATCTTATACATACAATTTATCAAAAGCATTAGTCATACATAGAAATAAGTTCAACTACAACTTCGCTCTAAAGAATGCTGCACTTATTAAGGAAATAACTTACTTAGACAGAAGGTTCTTCAAAGAGCTGCTATTGAATCTTGCTAAAATGTAAATCTGTTGTCTGGATTTTTTCAAATATTTCCTTTCCTAAAAGATATACTATTTCCCAAGCCATCATGTATGATCATAAAAATTTAAATAGAATTAAAATAAAATAATTAAATCAAAACCATCTATTATTTAAAATAAATAAATATATGAGTAATTTATCAAATTAAAATAAAAATAAGTAATAATTAAGTAAATATATAAACAAATAAGTTGAAAAAATTCAACAACATCAATAAAAATATTTAATCACTTTCATTTATTATATATATATATATATATATATATATATTTAGAAAAGTATGACAAATTGGAAAAAGTTTTTGTGATGCATTTCATCTGTTAGGGTTTCATCAGATGAAACATGTCACAAAAACTTTTTTCTAATTTCTCATACTATTTTTCTAAATACTGTTTGTTGATATATAAAATGTACATAATCAATAAATTAGCAAACAAAATTAACAAAAAAGATATAGGTCTATACAGGGACAATGGTTTATTAATTCTAAGAAATTTCAACAGCAGGAATACAGCCAATACAAGAAAAGAAATAATCAAACCTTCAAAATCCTAGGATTTACAATCAATATAAAATGCAACCAAAAATAGTAAATTTCCTAGATATAACCTTCAACCTAAACAGAACATACAAACCATACAGAAAACCAAATAACAACCCAATATATATTATCAAAAATTCCAACCCCGGCAATGTACAAACAAATACCCATATCTATAAATAAAAGAATTTCAACAAATTCTAGCAGTTTAAAAATATTCAATGAAAACAAAAAACATATGAATCAGCCTTAAGAAACAGTGGATATTCAAACAAACTAGAATACAAAAATTAAAACAATTCAAACAAAAACAGAAAACAAAATATAATTTGGTTCACCCCACCCCTACAACAATACAATAAAGATAAAAATAAGCAAAATATTCTTCAAACTAATTGAAAAACACTTCCCAAAAAACAGTAAATTACCAAAAATTATCAATAAAAATACAATCAAAATTACTTTACAGCTGTGTGGATAACATGAAGAAAATAATAAATAAGCACAATAAAAAAATACTCAACAAAACTAATAACAATTACAACAGCAATAACAATAACATCCAGCAATATAAAATCATTAAATGTAATTGCAGAAACAAAGAAAATTGCCCACTTAACAATAAATATTTAACCAATAACATAATATTCAAAGCTCCCATAACTAATAACATTAACAAAGATGAAAAAATTTATATAGCTAGCACAGAAAATAAACCCCAAAAAAAGATATTACTAACACAAAATATCCTTTGAAAGAAAAAATAGACAAACAATACAATCCTATCAAAATACATATGGACAAATCTATTTCTTGTTAACAGTTTACATATTTCAACCTTGAAAATGGCTAAATGAATAGCTGAAAGCACTCGGAAAGAAAGAATAATTGGACAGTTTTTACATAAGTTATCCTTCAAAGAGAAAAAATTATAAGATTACATGAGAAATTGTATAAAAACTAAATCAAAGCACCTTGTCTGTCATATTCAATGAAATGTGCGTATATATATATATATATATATATATATATATATATATATATATTTAAGAAATGGATTTTTTATTTATTAATCTGGCATAATAACATTTAAGCAATAAATATATATATATTTCATTGACTATGACAGACAAGGAAAATTTGATAATTTTTTTATTTAGGCTTTCCAACATTCTTATTTTTTCTTTAAGGGAGTGCAAAAATTGTCCACATTGTCCATTGTCTCAAGGGCTTTTGGCCATTTCTTTAACCATTTTCAAGGGCGGGGGTTGTTTTTAAGTTTTGTTAATTTCTCTTCCTGTTTGTCTATTTAAGATATAGCTTTTGTGTTGTTTGAATAGTAGTAGTGTTTGTTCAAAGCTTTGTGAATAGAGCATGGCTGGAATTCAAGTTAGCATCTTTCTATTTTAAAAACCTTCAACACACCATTTCTACTGCTGAATAAGGTTAGATGTTTTATGTAAAGGGCCTCTCTCACAGTGAAATGTTTTTGGTAATAGGACCTATATAAGATGCTAGTGTTATTGACCAGAATCTTCCTTTGGGTTGTGGGTGGCTACATGCTTTTTTATGGCACTTTGGTGGTGGTGGTATGACTGATATAGGTAACTGATTAAAACGATAACCAATATAGTATATCAATTTCACTGCCTATTAAAAACTGAGTTTTTTGTTATGAATTACTGAAAACATCTCGCTGTGAAACAGACCCTTTACATAAAATATCTAGCAACACCCAGTAGCAACAGTCTGTTTCATGCTTAAACACAATCTTCAGGACTGAAGATTATGATTAAACATGGAATAGACTGTCAACACTTGGTGTTGACAGCAATATCCATATATACATATGCTCTATCTATAGCATACCTTAAAACTATTTTATATATATATATATATATATATATATATATATATATATAGGAAATGGATTAAGTCTGGTATAATTTTATTTTTAATTTATTTTGTTTAAAGTTACTTTTGATGGATACTCATATTCAAGTAGAAGTTCTGTTTTTTAATTAAACTATTTTTTATCCAACTATATCTACTGGCCTGAATATTCAAGAAACCTTGTCAGAAAACTATAACTGACAAACCTAACTGCTTGGTCATGTAGGACTTATGGTCAAACAAAGCCTGAATAGTGCTTTTAAACACACACACTCTGCTGATTCTTGAAACATCCATAACTGCTTTGTATCCAAATGTAAACAAAGACAATTTATTCTTAGGACATGGATTAAATCTGACATATTTTTATTTTTAAGTTATTTTGTTTAAATATTATTTTTGATGGATACTCATATTTGAGTAGAAGCTCTGTCTTTTAATTAAACAGTATTTTTTGTCCAACTACATCTATCTGCCTGAGTGCATATATAAATATAAAAATGGCTGCTCAGATCAACACTGAGTGGTGACAGTCTATTTCATGCTTAAACACAATTTTCAGGGCAAACATGAAACAGACTGTCACTGCTCACTGTTGATCAGTGTCCACTTTATTATTTATATCTATCTATCTATCTATCTATCTATCTATCTATCTATCTATATTTAGTTTATGGAAAACTAGGTAATCCGTATGGGTATATATATATATATATATATATATGAAGAAAAATATACGGAAAAAACAAACACAAAACCTTATATGCAATTATGCTGTTTTAATGTTAATATAATGTCAACGTCAGACATTTCGGTCTAATAAACCATCTTCAGGACATATTCATAAAATATAATTAACATTATCAATTCAACATGTTTGGATAAGTCTTGTTCTTATGTCCATCATTTTTGTCATGTTGAATTGATAATGTTAATTATATTTTATGAATATGTCCTGAAGATAGTTTATTAGACTGAAATGTCTGACGTTGACATTATATTAACATTAAAACAGCATAATTGCATATAAGGATTTTTTTTTCTGTATATTTTTCTTCATACTGTCGGATCTATATCCATATATTTGCTTACATATATATATATATATATATATATATATATATATATATATATATATATATATATATAAATTACTGATACCTCCTAAAGAGTGGATGGACAAGTCCGCCTATGAAACTCTGGAGCCAGAATGCTGATGGTAACATCAGTCAGTTAAGTGACAAACTTTTACTCATATTAATCTTATATATATATATATATATATATATATATATATATATATATATATATATATCAGTCACTTATGTGCCATGTGTGATACATGCTTAGGCGATCATGTATATTTCAATCCATGACTGAGGCAGATTTTCTCCCGCAGTAGGTTGCCAGTTCTTTCTGCAGCAGAGAAGGGCTATAGAATCTGATCTGTCCTGTTATTTATCCATAGCTGGTGGGAGAAGAAGAGGATTCATACCTTTCCCAAGGGCATTAGCACATAAGTGAATATAATGGATTCAACTGGAATTTGAACTCGGCTCCCTGATTCCTCAATCTGAGCCGCTATCCATTACTCCACCATGCCTCCATATATATATATATATATATATATATATATATATATATATATATATATATATATATATATATATATATATATATATATATATATATATATATATATATATATATATATATATATATATATATATATATATATATATATATATATATATAAAGAGAGAGAGAGATAGAGAAATAGAAAGAGAGAGATTAATTTCTACTATATTTCTTTTTTATTTACTTATGTCATTATGGGTTCTAGATTAAAATCTTGTTGACATCATGTTTTATCTATAATTGATCCAAACTCCCTGATTTCCAAATAGATCTTACATAACGTTTGGTTCTGATCTGTCTGGCCATCTTTGAGAAATATAAACATATATACAAATATAAACAGACAGAATATTTTCTATCAGACTTGTCATCATTTTGTACAACTACTTCTACAATGTCTTGCACAGTCTTTATATATTTATACTATAATAGTAATAGTAGTAGTAGTAGTAGTAATAGTATTAGAAATGTGCAATTTTATGAAAATGTACTGTCATTTAATATTTCCTTAACACATTTTTATCAATAAACTGGTAATTAAATATGACAGGACAAAATAAGGAAACGTTTTATATATAAAATGAAATTATGTTTTATTTTGCAATAGGAATTCTAAATGCATCCTTCAGAAATGTTGCATTATCATAAAAGCATATCAGAGAAAAACAGTCCTGGAAGAAGAGGCATTTATATGGCGATAGCTGATATGATTGAACAGGGTGGAGAAGGCTGTTCAGTAATATCTCTTTTTTTTTTCCCTACTGTTCTCTGTTTTTACTCTTATTTACATTCCAACTATCTCTGCTTTTGGATGTGTGTCTGGTGTAATGGAATGCGACTCAGAATGAAAATTCATAAAGTCTAGTTTGAATTCCAGCTGAGTTTGTTACATTCGCTTACATGCAAATACCCTTGGGAAAGATATGAAACTGTCTTTTCTCCCCAGTTATGGGTTAAATAGCAGAATGATCTGAGTTCTATAGCCTGGTTAGCAACCATTTTAGAGATGGTAATTTGATAAAATTACCTATATTCCAGTAAGCCTGAACCACTCATGGGGATGCATTGGCCCATGAAAACTCTGAAATTTTTCATTCGTGTGAGTGGTGTATTCTGCCACAGGCAGAGAAAACATTTACTCTCTATTTCTGTTTTGGCATTCTATATGTACACCTATGCTCTCATTGAAAAAAATAACAAAATAATATAAGTTGCTTTCATAAATAAATTGACTGAAGAGAAAACAGAGATATACCATATTTTTTGTGTATAATACAACTTGAGTATAATACTATACTGTATTTCAGAAGCTAAAAACAGGAAATAAATTATATCCTTGAATATAATACAACCCTACAGCCATCCCAATGTAACTTTTGTTTTTAAATTGTACTATATTATCAATTAAAATCTCAATGTTGTACATATATTTAACTAAAATATTTAATTTTACAAGATATTGAAGAATAAAAATGAACTGGATGCTTAGCAATTGTGTGCTTCTTGTCCTAATTTCCATTTCAAAACTTATTTTCTAATTTCAGGTACTTTGTTGTAAAATTAATAGCATCAAAATGTGACAGTTCTTGTGTATTCAATTTATTCATTTTTTTAATCAATTTTGGTGAATTTCCTGTTTTTGAGACAAAAGACATTCAATTATGCCTACAACAAACCTGACTGGAATTTGAACAGCTCTCTCTCCTTCTGTATCACTGTTCATTACACCAACCTAACATCTACTCTTGTTTAGAAAAATGCTGATATAATTTCATCTCGAATCTCTTGATTTTATGGAAAAAAAATTATACCATATTTAATAAATATTAAATATAATATATATCAAAAATATATAATAAATATTAATATATAATATATTATATATAATAAATATATATATAATAAATATATATATAATAAATATATATATAATAAATATATATATAATAAATATAAAAGGAAGAGGTTATAGTGGTTCCAACGAGAGAAAAGTGTGTATATTAAAAAGAAGAGAGATACTGCAAACGTTTTTGGTTGTAATGTGGATTTTTTCTAAAAAAATATTATGCTTTATTTTCCATAATTTTACTACACGAGTTTCTGGTCTCGCAACCATCATCAGGTAAATGGTGGATATTTCCATATATTATTAAAAATAATTAATTTTTTCTCCTTTATGTTTTTCAATGCTAAATGTTCTCGATATGAGACATCTCTTTTTTTTTTGTGTTAGTAATCTGAATGTCTTTCTTGAACTGGCAGTGAAGAGTTCTATGTGAAGGGTCATAAAACAATTAAGATTGGTCTGAGAAATGATGAATTAGTTGTTGGTATCTTATTTTTTAATGTTTTAATGACCCCTGTGTGTTCTTAGATCTATTTCCATTTTTGTGTGTTTCTATCAGCATGCGTGTATATATGTGTATATTCCCTCTCCATACATACACACTGTCTCACTACAAGGAATTAGTAAACACATTTGGACACACACACACCGTCCCACTACATGGAATCAGTACATACACATAAATATACATACACACATACATACACACACATACTTCCCAAGTTACAAGGAACCAGTATACACATACACATACACACACATACGCACATATATACGTACGTACATACACACATACTTCCTAAGTTGTATGGCGTTTGTGTGCATGCCTGTGAGTAGTTCCTTGCTTTTGTCAACATGTGTATATATATATTTTCATGCTCCATAGATACCCGCATGTGAGTGTGTGTGCATGTATATGAGTGGTTTGTTCACTGTATTTGGTCATCATGTGTGCATGTTGTGTGCTTTTGTTGTGTGGGGTTATGATCTATTTAGTTCTGGTTTAAATTTGTTTATGAAGTTTTTTCTTGTATTTGTAAGTAAGAATAATTGTCTGATATATTGGCATACTATTAAATTTACCCTGGTTACATTTGAAGATATGTTTTGATACAAAAAGTTTTCTGTTGTCTGGTAGTTTTATGTTGCTTTTCTGCAGGGAGACCCTGTTGTTCAGTTGCTGGCTGATACCTATATATGACTTCTTGCATTTAGTGCATTTAAGTACATAAATCACATTTTTGGAGTTGCAGTTCAAGTTTTTACTTATTATGAATGTCGTTTTGGGGTTTTCAAAAGTGTAGGAGTTTCCTTCTATAATGATGTCACAAACCCCACATCTTTTTTTGTTGCATTTTGTGACTCCCTGTATTGTGTGTTGGTTAAATTTAGATGAGGTTAATATGTGTTTTAGGTTTTTAGATTGGCGTTTGCTTTTAATTATTTTAGTTGTTTTTAGTATATTCTTCAGTTTATTATTCTTGCTAAGCAGGTCTAGATTTTTTGTAATTTCTGTGAATAGTTCTTGATTGTTTTTGTTGTATGTTGAGACATATGCTAGTGTTTGTTCGATGTTACGTTTCTTTTTATTTCTAAGTTGGTCGAGAGAAATTTGTTTTGTGAGTTCAAAACCTTTGTTTATTAGTGTTGTGGGGTAGCCTCATTTTTTAGAGTTTTATGTAGTTCTTCAAAGCAGGTTTTGCGAAGGTGTTTATCAGTTACTATAGTACAAACCTTATGTATAAATCTTTTAATTTAGAAGACACGTGTCATTGTGGTAAGGGTCATTAGAATCAAGGAAAATGATTTTATTTGATTTGTTTGTTTAATGCCATATCAACTCCTTATCGGTTATTTAATACCAAAAATTTTCTTGCAAGCTTTGAAGTAATAAATATATGATATATGTCATTCTGCTTTCACAATTGAATAAATGGTAGATGATACTCAGCTTTTGTGCATATGAATGTTTGTGTGGGTATAATTACTAGCAGTTGTGATATATGTGCTTTATAATGTATCTATCTATATTTCTGAGATGAGGTATTATGTACACTATTTACATTATTCAAACTATTTTCCTCATCTTTGTTGCCATATTTATCACAACATTTCAACCATTGTACACTCCAGCCTACTTCAGGTGGTTGGAATGTCGAATTAGACCCTTTTTTTTGCTTGCTGGGGCAGACTGTTCTAGTTCCACGTGTCATGTCTAATGGATGTCAGTTATCAGTTATCTCCTGTTATTTAAATTTGAAAGTAAAGTGGAACTAAAAAGATATTTATACTTAAAATAAGAAAAAGACAGTTAACATTTCTGGGGCATATAAGGAAGAAGACCTGAAGAATTTAACATTCAAATGGCATATTGAAGATTGGAGAATGAGTAACCCATCTAAAGAATTTGTGTGAATGGATAGCAAAGCAGGACCAAAGAGTTAAACACTGTTTTGAGCTAAAAGGATAGGAAGTTGTGGAGAGTTATGATCACCTATGTCTTAATGGAATTCAAAACCATGCAACAGGAAACTACTCCATTGTATTTTCCAAAAAACGATGGCAATTCATGGATATTAAAGAAAAGGAAGAGAGCCATTATTCAGGACATGACATTTAAAATAGAAGGAAGACAGGAATTGACTGTTATTGTGGAATCAACTCTTGTAATCCAGGATACTTGTCAAAATTCAGAGCAATAAATAATAATAATAATAATAATAATAATAATAATAATAATAATAATAATAATATTAATAATAATAATAATAATAACTGACAGAACAATAAACACACTGACAGAACAATCAAGGCCAACCGCCCAGATATTGTTATTAAAGACCACAAACAAAAACGGTGCCTCCTTATTGATATGGCAGTCCCTGCTGACTGCAATGTATCTTTGAAGATATTCAAAAAGCTGTCAAAATACAAGGACCTTGAAATAGAAATCTCAAAGATGTGGCATATGGGAACATCAACAATCCCTGTTGTAGTTGGAGCCCTAGGACTGGTTGGAAAAGATTGCAGTAGACTAATTGAGGGGATTCCTGGAAGTTCATGCCTCAAGGAGATACAAAAATTGTTCTGACAAGTACAGCCCACACTTTACGAAGGGCTTTATCTATGTAATATTTTTTTTTTTTAGTCAGTGGAAAGTGTCATTATGCCATTTCTAACCTTAGGTCCCTGGACGGGACCCAGAAAGAAATGGGTAAACGCCAGAAATCAAAGAAAAAAAAAAAAAAAAAATAATAATTATTATTATTATTATTGTTGCTGTTTTGCTATTATTATTATTATGGTGGTGGTGGTGGTGGTGGTGGTGATGGTGATGATGCTGAGGATGATGACAAAGAAGAAGTAGTAGTAGTAGTAGTAGAAGAAGCAGCAGCTCTTCTGCTTCTAGAGAAGTAGAGACCAATGATGTCAATCTATCGAACTTGGTTTTGGGTTTTCCTCATTGCTTACAAAAATAAATAAAGTTTACATTGTCTTTTAAGACTAGACTTCCATCAATACTATAAAGAGCTATAACAGTTAGTGGGCATGAGAAGTCAAATTTCCTCAAAAACTGTTTCAATAAAAAGATTTTGTAAATTTCAGCCAGCAGTAGCATTAACTGTTCATTTAATGAATGCAAAATGTTTTCTGTATAGAAATGGCTAATTTTACCATTGCTAATGCAACAGCTTTTTCAAATCAATGATTAAAAATGGCTTCAAGCAAATTAACCCTGTAGGTTTTAGCAAGGACTGTCATTCTTTAAATCTCATGGACTGGCACTACAGAATCACAAACAAAAACTTTATCAAATAATAGAAACCATTTTTAAATCAATTCACTGCAAGCAAGGTGATAATACCACTGAGATGCAGTGGGCTTCTTGGAGTGAAAGAGAATGAAAAAGCTATAGAAGGAACAAAAAGCACAATCCTAAACAGGAAACACGATCAATGAATTCCGAATGTTTTCTTTACGGAAATGGCTAATTTTACTATTACCATATTTCTTACTTATTTTATGTTTATTTAGTGTTAATTAAAATTATAGTATAAACTTATTTTTTTCTATGCTTCTTTATTTTTTCTTCTTCACTTTTTTGTATTTCTGTTTTTCTCTCTTAATCTTTCCTTTTACTTTGTCACTGTGAGTGTCCATTGGTGTGTCTTGTTTTTCTCTTTTTCTTCTCTTGATTCTTCTATTCTTCTTTTTCTATTTCTCTTTTTTATTTGTTGCCCTTCTTCCACTATCCTCATGTCAAGTTACTAATTAGTTTGTAATTCCTGACTCATCTTTCAGCTTAAAGTCCTGTACTGTTCATACTGTTTTAAGGTCTTTTATGCTAATTACCAGTCCTTTCAGTCAGTCAACAGTTAATTACCATCTGGAAAGGAAAAGGAGTTAAGAAGCTTGAAGAAGAAAAAAGAAAGAAAGATATTAGTGGACAGATTCAACAGTAAATTACTGTCCACTTTTGGTTTGGTCGTGTGCCTGTTTGAGATGCGGGTGATCAGGGGTTGTTCCAAGACCTCTTCCAGATTAAAATTGTTCAAGTAGAAATGTCTAAATCTGCTGTTATTAATTACTGATCAAATGACATTAAGAAAACATTATTTTGTGACAACTACTTTATATAACTTGTAGTGGGTTCTATTCTAATCAATAAAAACATCTGACTCTAGAATTAACTACAATTTAATATTTCGAAGTTCATTATTCATAAGAATGAAAGAGCTGTTGTTTATGATGAGGTTGATTTTTTTAATCATTTCACTACATGAAAGGCAATAAAGCCACTAAGACACAAGTGGTTACTGAAAGTGAAAGAATTTGAGAGAAATCATTAAATAGAGAGGACAATAAAAGAACAGGTTTCGTGTAAACAGAAGATGGTGAGTGATATTGCATTTAAAATTCTGAAGATCAAAGTTGACTGGAAAGCAAGAAGCCAGAAGAGAGCTCCACAAGCAAGAAGTACAAGTGAAGAAACTGTTAGCATATAGTTTACGGTTACATCAAGCAATTTCAATAGTAAAATATTGAAAACTAGCAGTTAATCTAGCACTGCACTTAATTTTGTAAAATCAAGGTGCCAAAGAGAAAAGCTTATCAAAACAATTACCATAAGAATATTTATAAAAAAGGCACAGGCAAATTATATTATGGTGGTGAGAAAGTGACTGCAACTGAGATGCCAAGTCAAGAAAAATAACAATGCAGATTCTTGATTTTGTCAAGAAACTCTAGATACATAGCAGAATCACTAGACCAGACATGGCAGCAATATTTAATACACAGACAAATGGTCGACTTAAAAGTTATAAGATATATCCTGGCAAGAAAAATTGTCTAGGACAATGCAGGGAAGCAACTTTCCTAGCAGCAGACCTAGCATTTTATTCAATATAATTGTTTAACTTCATATCAGTGGAAAATATTAGACCAAGAAGGTGTAATGAGTCACTATCCTGAAGGTTAGCATCAATCACGTTGATGGAAGGCAAAATGATTTTCTGTGATGATTAAAAGAGTGCAGTTTCATTTTGGAGGCATTAAAATTAACAAGTCATTCCTTGCTCCAGTTAACAACGGACTGAAGATCTTTTTTGAGATCAACTGCTAATTTGACCTTATGAAACCTATCAGATTTGTCATTAAGACAGGATTAGTAGTTATGTCAGTTTATGATATTGCAGTTAGGTAAAAATACATGAGAAAAAGTTTTGGTTTGAATGATCATGGCTCACCACAGCTTCCTATACTTTGTAGCTCTATCCTTCCTAGTCCATGTTCTGCCATCCACTTACACAAGTTTACTAGATAGGTTACTTGATGTTTCCCTCTTCCTTTCAATATATCCTATGAGTGTCAAATTCTCCAAGCCCTCTTTCCTTATGTATCTTAGAGATTTAAATTTGTTACTTTCTAGGTACAATTGAGTGTCCTGTTTGTTTCTATTTTCTTTAAAACTTCCTTGTTGCTGACATATGAAGTAAATGTACTCAAGAAAAGTTATTGGTATTTTCTAGCTTTCTTCTCTCCACAGTCTCTTTTTATTCTTTTATATCATGTGTCCCTTCATGATATGGTATAGTAAAGAGACAAACATTACTTAGAACTACAGTGTATAGGAAGCTGTGGAGGCCCATGACTGCACCCTATCCTGAAGTTTTCAAAAATAAGTGCATTGAGAATTTTTGTACACACTTAATATATTTAACGAAGAAAAATGCCTTCATGATATTAGGCAAATGAAAAAGATTACAGATTTGGAGTAATGTTGATGAATATCTTTACTTATATAAACTTGGACTGATTTTAAATGTGAATTAAGTTTAAGCATCTAATGATTTTTTCTTTTTCTTTCAGATTTAACAACTTAAGTTTTTGGCAATTTCAACCATGGAAAGATTAACAATCAAACGTGTTAAAGTTATTGAAGCCCATTATGAAAATAGACGTTCAAACAGAAATGCATTTTGTGCACTTCATGATTTTTTTGGTCAACATAATCAACCAACCAAGAGTGCAATTGCAAAGGATTTAAGGTTGTTGTGGAGAGGTTCAATTCCTGTGTGTGATGATGAATAGAAGTGTCTGAATTTTTGGCCACATTCTTGTGCACTGCAGCAATGTTTTCAGCTGAACAGCGTAAACAAGCACGTAATGGTGTTTTCACATCTGCCACTGACCCAGTTTGAATTTACAAACAATTTTTCCAAATGCACTCTTGAAACTTTAGCACATTGTTTGATTGTTAATCTTTCCATGGTTGAAATTGCCAAAGACTTAAGTTGTTAAATCTGAAAGAAAAAGAAAAAAATCATTAGACACTTAAACTTAATTTACATTTAAAATCAGTCCAAGTTATTGGAACACCCTTTATTAATTTTGAAAAAAGTATCTCTGTTGGTTTACTTTGAATTTAGATTTAAAATTAAAATCTGGTTAATAGAAAATTCATTTATTACTTTCTATTCATTTGAGAAATTGAACAATAAGAAATGCATTATTCTATAGATGAACGATTAAAATGTCTGTGAGTGAAGTCTGAGGGTCTTGGCAAAGATCAAGCTTTGAACATTGAGGACTTGTGCAACAGAATCACAAACAATGATCTGTACCAAATAACAGAAACCCCATCATTACAGGATTATCAACAGCAGCAACAACTAAAATGGATAGCACATGTAACTTGAAGAGAAAATAATGACAAAATCAAGATGTTAACATTCCACACTACTTCAAATAAAAGGTTAGTAAAGAAACTGCCATCAATACTGGAAAGAGTGATAAGAACTACTGGACTTGAGAAACCTATTTTCTTGAAGAATTCTTTTAAGAGAAAGATTGAATAAATGCCAAATGTTTCCTTATTGGGAAATGTCTAATATTACCATTACCATTATCTTCATAATTTTCAAATCCTACTGTCTCTTCTTTTATTCCTATCACCAATTCCATTCACTATTACCATTTTAAGAATAACCTACTCTTATATTGGGTGAATTCTAATATATACATATAAATGATTTTGCTATTCATATTGGGTAAGATATAAAACACACACTAATAAATATAAATCATAAAAATGCATATATTTAATCACACCTATGGACGATTCTCTGGACACTATAATCAACCTCTTCAAGTCAAGAATCAATAGTTATCTATCCTCTTTATCCTCATAACCTTCACTTCCTACCATTTGCTCTATCATGCATATTATATATCTCATTCATCATTACCATTTTAAGATAAACCCTCTATCTTGAGCGGCTCTCAAGCCTTGTATTTTATTGAACCTTAGTATAAAAAGGTACATCAGTAAGTCTGAAGCCTATTAATAAAAAACATTAATTTTACAAAATAGATATTTATTTTTCAACATTATCTTCTTTGTTAATATACTTTACCTAATGTTTCTCTATTAATGAGGCTAATCAAACATTATATGATGAAAATTTCAGATCAAAATTCAGTTAATAACAACAAGTAAAGTTCTTTTGATCTATCTTCATACATCAGTTATTCTTGAGATAAATCTAAAGAAATGATATTTAGGATTGTTCATCGTATAAACACCTATATAGGTCAGTATAAATTATTTACATTTCATCCTTGAAAACATGATGAAACTTGAATACCTTGTACTGCAGCAGTAACTAACAAGCTTGTCCTGTAGACCATGAAGAATGAGTTCAATAGTCACTGGGTGCTTCAAACTGGTGGCCTTGTGCCAGAGTAAATTAAAAGTATGGATTCATCTACATCATGCTCCCTTGAATGGAATGTAACAAAAGGTTGTATTTAAAGTTAACCAGCAATGGGTAAATAGAGTAAAAATCAGAGATTGATTTTACACTATATCAGTATTATAAAGAGGAACCCCTCCTTTAAAATGATAAAAATATCAATATTTTTCGATTCTGACAAGTGTCATGGACTAAGGAAAGTTGAAAGAATACTAATGTACCAAAATTACTTAAAAATTAGAAATTCCCTGTTTTCTTTTTTCTTTTTTTTTTTTTACAAGAGGACCACTCTATTTAAGTAGTGCTCTTCCAGCACCCAATAAAATGTTTTTTTCATGAAAAAATTCCAAAATTTGTCCTGTATCCTATTTTACATAATTTCAAGTAAAAAGTAGGATACATTGTTGAGGTTTGATTCCCAACAATTCAGTAATTCTTTAAAATCCAGGCTTTTGTATTCTTTATTATTTCAGAATTTATCATTATGGCAGTAAGGTATAGAATGAATCACATTCTGTAATTTATATTGTAAAAGAAGAGCTGATTCTTTGTCTATCACACACTGTCTGCATGTGACTTTGCGTGTATATGTATATACGTCTGTCTCGTGCGGGAGTGACTTACATATGCTTGTGCCATTTATCACACACACACACACACACACTCACACACACACACACGCACGCACACACACACAATTTGACTGAGTTTGAAATAAGATATTGGAATAATACCCCTACCCACTCAGTCTGGACAACCATTCCCCTGGGTTGATCAATAAGATCATAAAGTTGGAGACAAGAAAAAAAAACATTATTTTTTTAAACCCTAAAAGATCAGATTATTTTATGATTTATTTAACATTTATTCAGTCATAAATAGAATTATTTTTAATTCTTTTATTTTTAAATATTTGCCCAGATATTAAGCACTTTTACCCATGAATATAGCATACCTTAAAATA
Source organism: Acanthosepion lycidas (assembly GCA_963932145.1). Lineage (NCBI taxonomy): Eukaryota > Metazoa > Mollusca > Cephalopoda > Sepiida > Sepiidae > Acanthosepion > Acanthosepion lycidas. Next base: position 131,929,080 of record OZ010580.1, on the reverse strand, counting down.
TATTTTTATTATATATATACATATATATATATATATATATATATATATATATATATATATATATATATATATAGAGAGAGAGAGAGAGAGAGAGAGAGAGAGAGAGAGAGAGAATTAATACAAGTAAAAGGTTGTTACTTAGGTGATTGATATTACCTTCAGAATCCTCATCCCAGAGTTTCGTAGACGAACCCATCTGTCTACTCCTCAGGGAACATCAGCAATTGACTGCTTATACTTCTAGAGTTTCCTTTTTATATGCACTTATCATTAGTGCAAGTTTTTTTTTCATAGTGTGTGTGTGTGTGTGTGTGTGTGTGCATGTGTATGCGCACCTGTGTGTGTGTACCCATGCACCTGACTGTGTGGACGTGCATACATTTAAGGTATCATGATCCTTTTTTTTGCTTATTGTATAAAATTGAAATATTTATTGAGTAAGAGTGCTCATTATTGGAAAGAGAGTTTATAACCATTGTGTGGAGATAGGAAACAACACTGATTCATAACTGTCAGTTTCATTCTTCATTACATTTGCTTCATTATATATATATATATATATATATATATATAAGCATAATTAAGTCTTTTATGTATGTGGACAATTTAAGCCTGGCTTATCTACAGGATATTTCTTCAGTAAAATTCATCAGCCATTTTAACTGACAAAAACAGAATGGACATGCAAGCAAGCTAAGTTCATAGATAACCAGAAATTAGAAGAAGTATTTGTGATGATTAATTAACCATAATTATATTGATCATAAATATCATCAGATGATATACAAGGTGCGATGGATAAATTGTCGTCCAAATTACACAAAAGTGAAAATAAAACTGACATCTCATTTTAACTGATATATTTATCGAAGTTACACAAAAATATCTTGAAATACTAAAGAGTAAATTTATTCAATAAAATCATCATTGGCTTGAACCACAACCTCCAGACAACCTTGGAATCTCCTGCAACTATTCTGAACAGTCTCCTTGTTTAAGTTGGTGAATGCTGCCATAGTCCTTGCCTTCAGTTCATCATTGGTGTTACAAGGAGTTTTATTGGTCTCTCACAACTGCACCCCACACATAATAATCAAGGGGTTTGCAGTCTGGGGAGTTAGGTGGCCAGATTTAATGGGTGGTGTGTTTGCAGAAATTGTCTGACAGTCATGACTGGGTCACCTGCTTGTGTAGCATGATTCAGAGTCCTATTGCCAGATGTAGGGTCTTCCAGCAACCACCCTCTTACACCCAGAACAGCACTATCTTCTCAAGGCACTTAATGTACACCTCTGTGTTGAGTGTGAGACCTTGAAGAAGATGAATAGAGGCATAACATTGCCATCACTAGTGATCACTCCAAACACCTTTGTAATCACCATTAAACTCATCCAACTCTTTCTGAATTCTCTGCACTGTCCTCATATTGACATTCAAACACTCTGAAATATTTGTATTGGAGCTTCCGGTGCAAATGCCAAAGCAGTACAGCATGTTGTTTCCAAATTTCTGGTGGAGTGAATTTTGTCATGCTGCTCTTTTTCTCAAAGATGGTACCCTACTATACTGTGCAGTCAACAAAAGTGAAAACAAACAATGAGCATGCACAAAATTAAAAATATAAAATGGTGACAATTTACCTGTTGCACCCAGTAGAATCATATTTTTTCTTTGAAATGATGAAAAATGTTTTTGACTTTAAATGTAATCATCAATAGATGATCAACTTCAACATTTTAAAAATCATTTTCTTTAAAATGAAGAAACTTATTTAGTGCTGTATTGCAATCTCAAACATTATATAATATGCTTACAAATTAATGAATTCAACATAGATTGTTAAGAAAAAATAAATATAGAAAAATATGAAAACAAAAAATTAAAGAAAAATAAATATCAGATTTTTTGCTTCAACATAATTAGAACTAGAAAAGGTCTTGAAAGTGCAGTTATTGATTCTTGCCAAAATATTAACTAATGCCCTGGATGTTTTCAAATATCTCCTTTCTTAAAAGAAATGCTCCATTCCCAAGTCAATATATATGACCATAAAAAGTTTTAAAAATTAAAAGAAAATGGTCAACTCATGACCTTTAAAAATTAAAAAATAAATAAACAAATTAAAATACATAGAAATAAATAAATAATAATTACATATAAAAAATCCAATAGCAATGACAACATTAACTCCCTTTCATTTAATAGGCCAAAAAATGATGTCACTTAGCTGCCTCCATAGTTTACCTTTCCTTACACAATAAGATTTTAGAATATTTTAGTGCATTCTCTAATTCAAAATTTGAAAACTTAACAATATTTTTCTCCAACTTACTTCTGTGTATAAATCAGTTAAGTGCTATATGTGATACCCACATGGGCGATCATGTCTCTTTCAATTCATCACTGACTAGGTAGAAGATTTTTCCTGCAGTAAGTTGTCACTTCTTTTGTGGTAGACTCATTGCCAATCTAGGCTATAGGACTCAATCCTGCTATTCAAGCCATAGGTGTGGGGAGAAGAGATGGATTCATGCCTTTCCCAAAGGTATTTGTGCATAAGTGAATGTAACAAACCAGACTTGAGTATAAACACAGGTTACCAAATAAAGTTTCTTTCTCAAGGAACAAAACATATTGGTATAAAAGTTTTCTTGTCTTTTTTTTATTATTTACATTGTCTTTACAGATATATTTTATTGATATCTGAATGTTTACACATGCACACACACACACACACACACACACACACACACACACACATATATATATATATATATATATATATATATATAGATAGATAGATAGATAGATAGATAGATAGATAGATAGATTAGGTTGACCAGAAAGTGCTGACTCACTTAGGTAGCAGAAAGTAAACAATAAATCTTGATCTCTGTCTGGTGGAGTTTCCAAGGAGTACTACATTAGCTTGTTCAACTTGGTCATGCCATCAACACTAAACTGTATTGCCAGCAATTAGACTGCACATACAGCAAACTAAAGAAGGAATATCCTGCTTTGGTCAATTGAGGTCGAGCTTTGTTTCAGCAAAACGATGCAAAGTCACACACTGTCAGGTTGACTAAGGAGAAGTTCAAACAGATGGATGGTGTTAAGATTCTTCTACATTCAGCATTTAGTCTCGATTCTGCTCCAAGTGACTTTGGTCTATTCCACTCAGTGGCACACTTCCTCTGTGCCCAGCAATTCAACATTTTTGATGAGGTGAACGAAGCTTGTTTACAGTTTTTGGATTCAAAACCAGTGGACTGGTATCTGTGACAGATTTGGATGTTGGTTGATCACTGTCAGAAGATCATTGAGAATAATGGACTTTATTTTGAAGAACAAATTTTGGTGTTTCTCCATAAAATTTTGTTGTTTTCCTTCCACTTTCTAAGTGAGCCAGGACTTTCTGACCAGCTCAATATATATATATATATATATATATATATATATATATGGAAAATAATATATATATATATATATATATATAAATATGTAATGAAAAACAAACCACTTTAATGTACCATTACGATAATTTATTTCACCTAAATCCTTTTTTAAGGATTCAGGATCATCCTGAATCCTTAAAAAAGGATTTAGGTAAAATAAATTATCGTAATGGTACATTAAAATGGTTTGTTTTTCATTACATATTAGCTCTGTCCTAACATTGAGCTCTCAGGATTTCATCCTCTTTGGATTTACCAATTCGGTTTACCAAGTTCCTTATAACTTAATTATATATATATATATATATATATATATATATATATATATATATGGAAAATAATATAAAAAGTTCAAAGATTTATCTCCCAACTTCAAGTTTTGCAGAAATTACTTTGCCCATCAGGACTAAGATTATTCAATTGAATTTATTAACCCATATAATATCTATTTTAAAGTATTTTACATAAAAATTGTTAATTCAAATTTGTTTTTTCTGAAGGATATCATAATGGGTTGTAATCTAATTTGAAATTATTTGATTATGTGTATAACTTTATTAAGGCAAGTATGGAAAGCAATGTGTTGGCATAAAAAGTTTGCAAAATGTTTTGGCATAAAAAGTATACATGTGTATATGTGCTCATAAAAAAATGTTATGTCAAAAAGACGGTTATTCCCTTGACACTGCATACACTTTTGACTCCTTTGGCAATGTTTATTATTTTTAAAAATGATGTTTGGAATTTTAATTAAACCTAAACATATGAAGATGGATTTATATATTTTCTTTATTCCTGAGGATTGACAGCAAAGATATCAAACACTATTTATTTTTAGACTGAATAAAAAAATTGTTTTCATAGTTATTTATAAAATGGTAAATAATAAATATTGCATTATACTTGGTTTACATAATTTAATAATTTTGTGAATTTTTTAATATTTCTTTTCAAATTCATTTCTTGATAAAATGGTAAATAAATCTTTATTAAATGTAAATAATAAATATCATATTGTACTTGGTTCACGTTTTTATAATCTTGTAAATAACACTTGACAAGGGAATCAATAGTGGTATCAAAGGAATAACTGTCCTATTGACACACCTTTTTCGTAGGCATGAACATTAAATATTGCCAAAAGTTGTCTTTTCTTTTATTTATATTGTCTTTGTAGATATATTTTATTTATATCTGAATATTTAAACATAATTTACTATTTTTAAGTAAAAAATAATAACAGGGAAAATGCTTCATCTAAAAAGCAACAATAATAAGATGGAGTAAAACTATTTGGTCAATGTAGGTAGTTGCAGGTCAACCAACTTGTCCTGTTCCATGGCTAGGTGTTCAGAATAGTAGATTACTCATGAGTTCTTGTTTTTCTCACCAGCAGTGTCTTGCAAGGTGCATTCTGCATTCATATAAGATTGTAGAAATATCAAGGATGGATCCATAGAACTGTGATTTAGTTGGATATTGTCTCCAGGAGATGTTAAGTATAGCTCTCAGCATCCGAATGTAGGTTCTATCAAGCGTAGACCGTAGGGTTTTAGTTAATGTTCAGGCAATAGCACCATACATTAACACTGCCTTTACAGTGACTCAAAATAATTTCTGCTTCAGGTTGTCTGGTAGATCAGATTTCCAGATTACATCTATTTTATTCAAGGCAGTCCAGGCAAATTTTCACATCTTTTTCAGTAGAATTTATCTTGCTTCCTCAGTATGTAAAAGACTCGACATATTTTATTGATTCACCTGAGACAGTATGTATTGGGCCTTGTAGGTTGAAGCCTATGGATTCAGTTCTTAGAGGCAATGACATAGAGTCCAACATAGTTATGTTATGACACAGAATGCCTCATTAATAACCTTCCAACCTTGATGCAAGACCATGATGGTTGGCATGATAAACTCATGAATGTCTGAGTTAACTTGACCAAATAAAAACTAGTAATAAAATAATAATAGTGAAAAGGCTTCATCTAAAAAGCAACAATAATAAGATACAGTAAAACTAGCCAATTAGTTATGTTCCATGCGTGATGCACACTTAGGCAATCATGTATCTTTTGATACATGACTGACAAGGCAGATTTTTTTCCCACTGTAGGTTGCCATTTCTTCCTGTGGTAGACCAGTTGCCATCCAAGGCTATAGAACCCGGTTGGTCCTGTTATTTACCCATAGTTGGAGGGGAGAAGAAGGGGATTCATATCTTTCTCAAGGGTATTAGCACATAAGTGAATGTAATGGGTTCAACTGGAATTTGAACTTGGCTTTCCAATTCCTTAATCCAAGCTTCCTGGAGGCATGGTGGAGTAATGGATAGTGACTCGAATTGAGGAATCAGAGAGCCGAGTTTGATATCCAGTTGAATCCATTACATTCACTTATGTGCTAATTCCCTTGGGAAAGGGATGAATCCTCTTCTTCTCCTTGCAGCTATGGGTAAATAGCAGGACAGACCGGGTTCTATAGCCTTGGATGGCAACTGGTCTACCACAGTAGGAAATGGCAATCTACTGTGGAAAAAAATCTGCCTCATCAGTCATGTATCGAAAGATACATAATCGCCTAAGCATGTATCACACATGGCACATAACTGGCTGTAAAACTATTAATAAAATAATAATAGTGAAAATGCTTCATTTCAAAAGCAACAATAATAAGTTAGAGTAAAACTATTAATAAAATAATAATAGTAAAAATACTTCATCTAAAAAGCAACAATAATAAGATGAAGTAAAACTAGTAATAAAATAATAGTGAAAAGACATCATCCAAAAAGCAACAATAATAAGATGGAATAAAACCAGTAATAAAATAATAATAGTGAAAAGGCCTCATCTAAAAAGCAACAATAATAAGTTGGAGTAAAACTAGTAATAAAATAATAATAGTGAAAATGCTTCATCTAAAAAGCAACAATAATAAGATGGAATAAAACTAGTAATAAAATAATAATAGTGAAAATGCTTCATCTAAAAAGCAACAATAATAAGATGGAATAAAACTAGTAATAAAATAATAATAGTGAAAATGCTTCATCTAAAAAGCAACAATAATAAGATGGAGAAAAACTAGTGATAAAATAATAAAAGTGAAAATGCTTCATCTAAAAAGCAACAATAATAAGATGGAATAAAACCAGTAATAAAATAATAATAGTGAAAAGGCTTCATCTAAAAAGCAACAATAATAAGTTGGAGTAAAACTAGTAATAAAATAATAATGGTGAAAATGTTTCATCTTCATAAATTTATAAGAGATTTCTTTGATTTTCTTTCATTGCTTAGGATCTCATTGTGCCAGTTCAGAAATAAAGATTCAGGTGTCATTTTACATTAAAAGTTGTTATGTCAAACATTTTTCTCTTCTTGAATTTAGTTTTTACAGTTATGAGTGACAGCTTCACAAACATTTGAACAAGCCAAAACACATCTCTTTCATGCATGCATATGCATATATGTGTCTATACATGCGATGTAGAATTACATATATTAAGATATTTTCATAGTTGTATAGATCAAAAGGATAAAATGATATTCAAATATATTTTTATCCTTTGACCTAAATACATGTAAAGTTAGTTCTTGCCGTTTATGCCAATGATTTTGCTTTAGTAAAGAAAATAGGGGAATTTTTCCCCTAGAAAAAATAGAGAAATTAAGTCATAAAATTGTCCTACTGGATCAGTAACAAAATATTTTTAACAATAACGTCAAATAATCATAAACAAGATTCAAGATTAACAGTTACTTATCTATTAAACATCATTGGGCTTACATAGATAGTTATACATTTTTTTATTAATTCAAATACCATTTTTTTTTTAATTTGTCATATTTACTTCTACATATACTGAAATATTTGTACAAATTTGTGATGCTTTAAATGCAAAAAAAATGTTTTCTGTAAATGCAAAAAAATGTTTGATCATAATCATGAACAATCATTAGTAAAATCTCGAATTTTTGGTGTTATTTAAAAATGTGAAAAGGAAATGTAGACATATTTGAATTTATGATTGATATTTTAACTGAATTATAGTTTCATCTCTTATTTTTCTCTCAGAAAAATCAAATATTTTGCTATTCATAACTAAATTCATATCTAAATTGGTAAAATTGCTAAGAAGCTGAATTAGTTTGTTATTAATCAGGTATAATTCATGCAAAAACTAAAATAGTTTACTAGTAGTCCAGTATAATTGCTACATAAACTGAAATAGTTGGTTATCAATTTGGTATAATTGTTACTGAAACTAAAATAGTTTGTTACTGATTTGATACTATTGCGACAGAAACTGAAATAGTTAGTTACTGATCCAGTATAATTTCTACAGAAACTGAAATAGTTGATTACTGATTTGGTAATAATTACTAGAGAAACTGAAGTAGTTTGTTCTTGGATTTTATCAAGAATACATGGCAGAAGCACCAGACCTGATGTGGCAGTAATATTCAATGCATAGATGAATTGTAGACTTATAAATGTACAAGATGTATTTTGGTGAGAAAAATTGTCTAGCATGACAGAGTGAACCAAATTTTTTAGCAGAAAACGTAGCAAGTGATTCAATATGATCATTCCCCCTTCATGTCAGTGGAAATGTGAGACCAAGAAGGTATTTGAGTGTGTGCTTGTGCCTGCATGTATGTGTGTGTGTGTAAGGGTATGATTGTATATATTTGTATAGAGTGCATATGTGTTTTTTTTATTTTAAGTGTGTAAGTGTCTGTATGTGTAAAGGTATGAATACATGTTGTTTGAAGAGGGTGCATATAGGTATGTGAGAGCATAGATGCATGTGAGTGCATGTAACTTTCTGTCTGAGCTGTGTGTATGTGTGTTGGTACTTATTGTGCTTATCTGTGGTGTGTGTGTAAGAGTATTATTGCATATGTATAGAGTGCAACTGTGTTTTTTATCTTAGGTGTGTATGTGTGTCTATGTACCTGTTGTTTGAAGAATGTGTGTGCAGGTATGTGAGTGTATGTGTCTTTTTGTCCGAGATGTGTGTGTGTATGTACAGTTATGAGACTTTCAGTGTATAACAGAAAAATATAAACCAAAGAAATGTATAAATAATATTTTCACTCTGTCCTTGACTTTTAAAACAAAAAATACAAGAAAATAAATAAAAAATATGGAAATAATAGTCAAGATATGTTCCTTTGAAATTTGTTTGTAATTATGGGAAAAATATACAGAATATTCCATGTGTTTTAAATAAGGGAAGATATGTATAAATATTAACTATTACAGATTTTATTATACGAGTCAATGTTTTTACAATAAAATTGATATTAACTAACCAATGCTGGTAAAATTCTAAGGATATTTTTAAAAAATATCATTTCACCCCAAGCAAGGCAATAATGCTACTAAGACACAAGGGGGTTACTAAGAGTGAAAGAAAATGAGAAGACATTAGTGAGGACAAAGGACAATAAAAGAACAGGTTTCAAAAAGACAGACGGTGATTGATATTGCATTTAAATTTTTGAATCTTGTAGGTGACAGAGAAGCAAGAAACAGGATGAGTGTTCCACAAGCGATTAAGTATGAGAGGAAAAAACTATTAGAATAGATCCTATGGTTACATTTAGCTATTTTAACTGTAAAATGATGCGACCTAGTACTATGATGGGAGTTTATTACTATGCAGTCAGTGCGCCAAGGAGGAAAGTCCATTAGAACAATTGCCATGAAAATATTTATAGAAAAGCTATAGAAAGCAAAAGTGTGCAGAAGAGCCAAGTAGAGGGTGTGGCAGCCCCTGGCATCCATGTCAGGAGGACATCCAATCAAAGAGTGAAATAAAAATTTAGTTTATATCTAATTTCAATAAAGTGCTTATTTCATGTTTCATCTGTTTTTACATATTTAAAATGTCTTCCTTTCTCAACATTTCTTAGTACTAGGCCCTATAGGCTCCCTACTTACAATCAAGGTGTTGGCCCTGGGGATCACCAAACCTCTGCACGTCACTGCAGGAGTGCCACATCATGGTGTATGGAATGTGACTGAAATCATGATGCCCAGTCAGAACCAATAACATTACAGACTCTTCTTTGGATTTTGTGGAGGATCTCAAGATATATAGCAGGGGCAACAATATGGATATACAAATAACATAACAGCTTCTGACATGAAAAATGCAATTGGTCATCCAAATTCAAATAACCACCTAATTTGTTGTGTTAACTTTTGCACTAATGCCCTTTAAAAACACATGAATCCTTCTCTTCTACCTCCAGCTATGGGTTAAATAGTAGAGTAAATTGGACTCTTTAACCTTCATGGCAACCAGTGTAGAAAAAAAACTGGTTTGCATTCCAAAACTCTGGCAAAGGTAAGAAGAAACTGCTTAACTTTCATTGGCAAGAAGTCCTGGCAATTTGCAGATATTAAAGAAAAGAAGCTGTGGAGAGCCATGATTGCCTACCTCCTGAAGAGCATGACATTTAAAAAATAGGTATAGTTATATGATAAATATATCATGTGAATTTCAGCTGAAAATATTTGCAATAACTTATTTGGTGGAGTTAGATTTTATTATGAAATTTGAGAGTTGTTCTTCATGCTGCAAATATATATATATATATATATATATATATATATATATATATATATATATATATATATGTAATATTATAAATTTACTAATTTAAAAGTATATTTCCATCACTACACAGGAATTACCATGTTTCAAAAACAGAAACTAAAAACTTCAAATTCAATTATAGAATTAAATTAAAGTTCCTCGTCCTGTTTCATTTTCAAGTGAATTTTGGAATAATTTATTTTGAAATTTACTTAGTTTTATAAGCACATACATTCATAATATTAGTTTCTAAGGATATGGGGAAATCCAATCATTTTAACAAGGGGTGGTAGGGTATTCATTTTCACTGACAACTATTGTATCAAAATATGAGTTACTTTTGAAAAGTAAAATTAAGTTACAGCTATACTGAAAATTTAGAAAAAATTATTAAGAAACATAATGCTAATATCTTGAATAAACACTTAAACCAAGACCAAAGAAATTTAGACAGTAAAATAAAAAAAAGAGATGAAGATAAACAAAAATTATGTAACTGCAGAAATCCTCATAACTGTCCTCTTAATAATAAATGTTGCACTGAGTCATTAGTGTACCAATGCAATATCTCATCTATTGAGGATCCAGACAACGTAAAAGTCTACATTGGATACACAAGACATGAGTTCAAGAAGCGGTTCAACCAACATCAAAGTTCTTTTAGGATAAATAAATACCGAAATCAGACGTCCCTATTGGAATATTTCTGGCACTTAAAAAACCCCCAATAAAACACCTACTGTGAAATGGAAATTAATAAGAAAAGCTAGAATATGTAGGTCATTAACTGACCCATGTCCTTTGTGCATACATAAGAAACTATATATTTCTAGGTTTATAAAAATAAAAATTTACTTAATCAAAAAAATGAAATAGCTATTATTTGCCAACATTGTCAAAAACTTTCCTTAAATAATCTTTAAAAAAAAAGCTGATAAATGAAATATACATATTTATATTTGATATTTAATAATAATTTTTAAATAATTTAAATAATTCTATTACATTTATTTGTTTTAAAAGAAGTATAGTCTATTAGTAATGAAGATTAAGAATAATATTTTTAAATTGTAGTTCAATATGATATATTTATATACAAACAACTCTTTTAGAAAAAATCTTTATGTATACAAGTACAAATTTAACGGTGAAACAAAAGTGCCAAAAAGTTTTTGTCATTGATAAAGACTAGATGACATGCATTGAACGGATGTCATCATTCGTTGGAAAAGGCACCCCTACCCAACATTGACTTAACCTCTTTTCAAAAGTAATTCATATTTTGATACAATAGTTGTTAGTGAAAATGAATACCCTATCACCCCTTGTTAAAATGATAGAATTTCCCCATATTCTTATATGAATGTATGTGCTTATAAAACTCAGTAAATTTCAAAATAAGTTATTCCAAAATTCACTTGAAAATGAAACAGGATAGGGGACTTTAATTTAATTCTGTAATTGAATTTGAAGCTCTTTTTTAAATTAATGTTATGAAGATTTGAATTTATATTTTTTCATTCTTTTACCTTTGTATACACACACACACACACACACACACACACACACACATATATATATATATATATATATATATATATATATATATATATATATATATAACATCCACAGGCAGCCTGTTTTATCACAGCTCATCAGTGTGGCTAGACTGACACTTCAAACCAGGATCAAAACTCGACCGAATTTGGCATCAGTCAGAGACTCTATCCCTAAGCTATCGGTGCACAGCAGAGAAACGGAAACTTTTAACATATTATATACATGATGTATATAAATGCTAGACCAACAGCCAGAGCACTCAATTCTAATGAAGTAGTTAATGATTTTATTTTGGATATATGAATATTGCTATGGATCACATGAAAGGTATAACCTCAAAAGAAATGATATTGTAAAGTTATTGAGTGATGGGAACATAACATTAGAAATTGCAAAATAGTTAAACAGAGATCAAAAAACAATCAAAACAGAAACTGAAATCACTGGCAAGATGACAACAACAAAAAACCTGGATTTAAAATCTGATTTTAGAAAATTAAAAGACTAATAAGAAAGAAGAAACTGTTGTTGCAGATGTAAACAGAGAGAACAGTTGCAGTATAGTGATATGGAGCTTTGGGGTTAGAATGAACCATTGATTTAGCCATGCCAAGAAGATTAATGGAGGATGATAATGAAACACACAGGTAATTTTAACAAAACAAGGAATTTATTTATGAATTTACACACTTCAAGTTATCTCAGTAGCGTGTTTCAGGAAAATAAATCAGAAATTTTTAAAGTCCGTAGTTTCAACATATTGTCATGAAGAGAAAATGTTCATACAACAGATTAAATGCTCTGACACAATAATATTAAAAAATGTTTAAAACACAGAAGAGATATACAGTTGTATACATCCAAAAGTAGACAAAGTAAGATAGTTTGAAATACTTAGCTTTCATGGACTGTTGAGAGAAAATTCTTCAAGTGTTGTGTGCTTGTTTAGAGGCTGATAATATAATTGGCAAATAATTTTACACTGGTAAATGTCCTATGTTAAGAAATAAAAGAAGCCCTGAAGCATGGCAATGCCAGTCATTATTGCTGTGCCAGAAATGATGCTGAAGAGCTGAAGAAAGAGGTTGAAAGAACTGAAAATTAGGGAAAAAGTCAGGACCATCCAAATGATTTCATTGCTGAAAACAGCTAAATTGATTGATTTGTTTTGACAGCTTATCAACCTTTTGCAGGTTATTTAAAGCCAAAAAATATTTTTAGATTGTAAGAATTTCTTGGAGATAATAATGATTTACTGATACAAGTCCTACTAATTAACACATACCTTGGGGAAAACAATGTGGATTCATGCCTTTCCCAAGGGTATTTGCATGTCAGTGAATATAACGAACCTGACTGGAATTGGAACTTGGCTTTCTGATTTCCAAATCTGAGCCATTATCCATCTGCATATCCAAACTTACAGCACCTGTTATTCCCAAGCAGTCACTGACCAGGCTTGACATTGCTTAACTTTGATGATTGTATGAGAACTGGTGCTGAAAACAGCTAAAATGACAAGGCAAGTGTTGGAATATCAAGGAGACCGGCTGTCACTTAATCTCTGGCATAAGCCACCAGTTGCTGCTGGTTTGAATAATCAATGAATGGAAAGATTACTGCTTTGCAAGTTTTTTCTAAGGTTATATCCATGTTTTAAGAAACACAGTCAAGAGGTGATACATTGAAAGAAAAAGTCTTTCTTGCTTTTATGAAATTGTTACACCTGATTTGTTTTAATTTATGAGATTTGAGGAGATTTTACTTTTATTTGACTTCACGTACAACCATTTTGAAGGGATTTCTCAGGCTGTTACAGATTCTTCCACAGTGGTTGCAAGATACAATGTCTTTCATTCTTTTTTAAATGAGTTTGTAAAATTTTTTTTGAATTTTACAAACTAGTTTCATATCATAGATTCCACAAACCTATAATACAGTTAATTATGAACATCATAATATTTTAATGGTTGTATAGTATGCACTTTGCCAGGGCTATATACTGGTTTGAATTTCTCTTTTTTCTAGACTGCTTGCCAACTACAGCTAGAGAGCCAAGTTTGTCCTACTATTTAACCCATAGCTATGGGAAAAAATGAATGAATAGTTTTCTAAGGTTATTTTTGCAAAAGTGAACCTGAGTAGAATTCAAATTTTGCTCACCAATTTCTCTTTCTGAGCTGCTAACCTGCATATAAAACTGTTACACTAAATTGCGTAAAAATCCATTACACTAATATAGTGATATGCAAATGACTGCCTAATTAGCATAGCTAAGGCATAGACTATATGAATGTCCAAGCGGTAGGGGTAGAGCAGCTCTCAGTATGCAAGATAAATGACTACCACTGGACTGATAACATACAAAGGAAATCCCACTTCATAACAACTAACTTGCACATAAAACCATTACACTAAGTTGTGTATAAAGCCATTACAATAATTTGTACATAAAAGCAATACAACAACTTGCACATAAAGATGTTACACTAACTTGGACACAGTGCTGGCATGTGCTATCCCCTGACCTCCCTGACTGGAGGTGGGGGGAACTGATTGGAGGTCCCAGGCAGTGCTTTGTGACCCTCGCTGTCTTATCAACATTTGCTTTTTTTCTACTTAGATTTATATACGTTACAAATTAAACTAAGCACAACTGACTATTAAAGGACAAAAAATTTTTACAGATTTTTGACTCATTCTGGGGTTTTTATTTTTCTGTCCAAATCTGTGAATTTATTTTGCTCATGCTAAGTCTCAAAAAACACTATATAAAATTCCCTATTTTTTATCTATAATGTTGATTGTGCTAAATTATTCAACATTTCAACAAGAAAAATCTCAATTTGATGTTAAAAATTGCCACAAAACATTATTGATTTATTTAAGCTGAAATGATTTATTATGACATGTCACTAATTTGTATTTAAATATATTGTATTTATTTTCAGTTTTTCTAGTTGAACTGTTCACCTATATTGCATATGATCCATCATTGTACATAATTAGGTTATAATAAAATTTGTATTTTATATGAATACTACCTTATGAAAATTAAGATATTGTAGAGTTGGGGTGGCCTGTATCATATATTTTGGGGTAGGGGACATGAAACCCTTGCTTTTACACTAATTGCACATAAAACCATTACAATACTTGAAAATAAAACTTTTACACTACTAGTATATAAAACTGTTACACTACTAGTATATAAAACTGTTACACTACTAGTATATAAAACTGTTACACTACTAGTATATAAAACTGTTACACTACTTGTTCATAAAAAAATTGAACCAACTTTGAATGTATGGACAACATCAGAAATGGATTTTGGATAAAGAAACCCTTTAATATATAGTAAAGATATTGTTCTGAAGCAATATAAATAATAAACATTTCTTTTTTTCTCTAGGGTCAACAGTATCTAGCAACCATTGTTATCTTCTCACCAACAATGGTTATTCTGAACCTGAAATACTCAACACGTATGCATGGGCATCAATTGTGGAGGCAGGTGGGTAGCAATAAAAAAAGCTATATTTACCTTCCTATATTTTTCTCTTTCTTTTATTCTGGCTGCAACTCCCTCACTCATTGCTGACTTTGCTTTCATTCATTTTCTCATATGTTCTTTTCTCCCTCCTAGCCATTCACTGGGGAGTTATTGTATTCTGTCCCTTTTAAGTCACCGGAGCAGTTTTGTTAAAAAGAAAAGTGACTATCTTTGTTTATTAATTGCTAATATAATGTGATTAGTAAGAAAGACATTCATCATTAAATAAGTGGCACAATGACTGAAATAAATAAATTTAAACTGATTACCATTGTTTTATAATTGTGGTTTGTATGCTGCAATGGAGTAAGACATTATCATTGAGTGAATAATCCTTGACTTAATAATTTTTGAAACAGTAGTACAGCAGCAGTGACCTGAGGTTTTATCTGCATAAGAAAAGAAAACCTAAGCTTTTAAGTTCAATGGCAGATTCTTTCTATAACCTTCATTCAAATAATTATAATACTTGTAGTAACTATGAAACTACAAAACGTTTTGTACAGAAATATCAACATGGACCACTATTAATATTCAGAAGCACAATGAATTATCAGAAATATCTATGGGGAGCACTACTGATTATCAGAAATATCTATGGAAAGCACTTCACATATTCAGAAATATCTATGGGGAACCCTACCAATAGTCAGAAATACAGGGTGCAATGTGTAAATTGTCACCATTTTATATTTTTAATTTTGTGCATGTGCATTGTTTGTTTTTGATTTTGTTAGCTGCATAGTATAATAGGGCCAGTTGGGCACTATCTGTAACAAAAAGAGCACCATGGCACAATTCCCTCTGCTAGAAATTTGGAAACGGCATGCTGTACTGCTTGGCATTCACATTGGAAGCTCCAATATGAACATTTCAGAGTGTTTGGGTGTCAATCTGAGGACAGTACAGAGGATTCAAAAACAGTTGGATGAGTCTAATGGTGATTTGTTAGTAAGGGCCCCAGACTCAACATGCAGACTTACATCAAGTGCCTTGAGGAGACAGTGCTTCCTTGGGTTAAGAGGGTGGCTACTGGAAGACCCTATGCCTGGCAACAGGATTATGCACCTTTTACACAAGCCGGAAAACCAGTTATAGCTATCAGACAATTTCTGTGATCACATCACCCTTTACATCTAGCCACTTAACTCCCCAGGCTACAGTTCACTTCATTATTATATGTGGGGTGCAGCTGAGTGAGAGACCAACAAAATTCCTTGTAACACAAAAGATGAACTGAAGCTAAGAACTATGGAAGTGTTCACAAACTTAAACAAGGAGACTGTCCAGAAGACGTGCAAGAGATTCTGAAGTCATCTGGAGGTTGTGGTTCAAGCCAATGATGATTTTATTGAATAAATTTACTCTTTAGTATTTCAAGATATTTTTGTGTAACTTCGATAAATATATCAGTTAAAATGAGATGTCAGTTTTATTTTCACTTTTGTGTAATTTGGACGACAATTTATCCATCGCACCTTGTAGATCATCTGATGATATTTATGATCAATATAATTATGGTTAATTAATCATCACAAATACTTCTTCCAATTTCTGGTTGTCTATGAACTTACCTTGCTTGCATGTCCATTCTGTTTTTGTCAGTTAAAATGGCTGATGAATTTTACTGAAGAAATATCCTGCAGATAAGCCAGGCTTAAATTGTCCACTTACATAAAAGACTTGATTATGCTTATATATATATATATATATATATATATATATATATATATATATATATATATATATATATATAATGAAGCAAATGTAATGAAGAATGAAACTGACAGTTATGAATCAGTGTTGTTTCCTATCTCCACACTATGGTTATAAACTCTCTTTCCAATAATGAGCACTCTTACTCAATAAATATTTCAATTTTATACAATAAGCAACAAAAAGGATCATGATGCCTGAAATGTATGCACGTCCACACAGTCAGGTGCATGGGTACACACACATATGAATGCACACACACACACATGTGCATACACATGCACACACACACACTATGAAAAAAAAAACTTGCACCAATGTCAGTGTTATTTTAATTTTTGCATAATTTAGATGACAATTTATCTATTGCACCCTGTATATATGGGGAGCACAACCAATTATCAGAAATATTTATGGGGAGCACATCCAATATTCAGAAATATATATGATGAGGACAATCTGTTATCAGAAATATCAAAATTCAATAGACAAAAAGTTCAATAAAAGAGCAGGGTATTTAAATTGATTTTATTTTGATGAAGATTACAGTCAATGAGAAACTTGTGAAAAAGTATAAGTTTTTTCCCTCCCACCCTCTGAAGCCCTGACATTCCTCCCTGGGCACAGTAATTCCTCTGGGGGTGGGGTAATTCACCCCTGGTTGAGAACCCCTGATCTCAATGCATTAGACACTTGAAAAAATTTTTTAATTTAGCATCCCTACATCTTCAGTGTTTTTTCTTAGTGTATGATTATAATTGACATTTTCATTTATGTTCCCATGTCTCCCTATACACACACACACACACACACACACATATATATATATGTATATATATATATATATATATATATATATATATATATATAT
The DNA here is from genome assembly GCA_963932145.1 of Acanthosepion lycidas. Classification (NCBI taxonomy): domain Eukaryota; kingdom Metazoa; phylum Mollusca; class Cephalopoda; order Sepiida; family Sepiidae; genus Acanthosepion; species Acanthosepion lycidas. The sequence goes on along the minus strand of OZ010580.1, from coordinate 131,911,306 downwards.
ATATATATATATAATTCCATGAAAAATAACAGTCTGATGAAATCCTTTTAAAGGATGAAACATGTTACATAAAGTTTTTTCCATTTTGTCAAAATTAATTTGGCATATTTCATCAAGAAATGCCCATGCTGGTAGTGTAATGGTTATTGGCACAGAAAATACAATCGATGAGTTGAGTTTAAATTCTAGCCTATTCTGTTGCATTCATTTTCACACAAATTCCCTTGGAATCCATCTCATCTCCCCTCCCAGCTCAGTGTTAAATAGCATGGTAGCCTAGACTCTCTAGCCTTTGGTAGCAGCCAGTCTAGAAGAATACAAAACTGTTGAGAAGGCAATGAGAAACCACTGTACTATAATTCCCAAGAAGGCATGGCAGTTGACAGTCAATAAAGAAATGGAAGCAAAGGAGTGGATTATGTTTTGAAAGGACACAGCATTGTCTGTTTTAATTGCTATTATTAAATTTTGTACATCTTTTAAAATATTCAAAAAGTAAGGCATGAATCTACATCATACTGTTCACTGTGACATCATCAATTACCTAGACAGAAATTGTCTTTTCTATCTGAACTTCTAAGATGAGGACTAACTTCATTATTTTCATTATTTATACTTGTACTAATGTTCTTATCTTTGTTGTTATTATCCTAACACTTTGACCATTATACCCTCTGGCCTTCTTCAGGGGTATATAAATTTGAGTTTACCTAGAAGTACTTTCAAACTGAAACCTTTATTTAATCTATAAAGGTAGACTGATGTACAGCAGAACAAAAACAATCTACCAATAAAGATTAAATAAATGGTGATGATAATGGTGAGATTAGCTATTTACTTATTAGGAAACTTTTAGCATTTATTGACCAAATATTTAACATTATTGACAGTAGAAATTTATAAAATCTTTCTATTGAAACAGTTTTTTTTAGGAAAATAGGTTTTTCAAATTGGATACTCTTTATATTCATCAATGATAAAAGTGTAAAGTAACTGCAAATATGATAAAAGTGTAAAGTAACTGCAAATATGATAAAAGTGTAAAGTAACTGCAAATGTGATAAAAGTGTAAAGTAACTGCAAATATGATAAAAGTGTAAAGTAACTGCAAATATGATAAAAGTGTAAAGTAACTGCAAATATGATAAAAGTGTAAAGTAACTGCAAATATGATAAAAGTGTAAAGTAACTGAAAATATGATAGAAGTGTAAAGTAACTGCAAATGTGATAAAAGTGTAAAGTAACTGCAAATATGATAGAAGTGTAAAGTAACTGCAAATGTGATAAAAGTGTAAAGTAACTGAAAATATGATAAAAGTGTAAAGTAACTGCAAATATGATAAAAGTGTAAAGTAACTGCAAATATGATAAAAGTGTAAAGTAACTGAAAATATGATAGAAGTGTAAAGTAACTGCAAATATGATAAAAGTGTAAAGTAACTGAAAATATGATAGAAGTGTAAAGTAACTGCAAATGTGATAAAAGTGTAAAGTAACTGAAAATATGATAAAAGTGTAAAGTAACTGAAAATATGATAAAAGTGTAAAGTAACTGCAAATATGATAAAAGTGTAAAGTAACTGCAAATATGATAGAAGTGTAAAGTAACTGCAAATATGATAAAAGTGTAAAGTAACTGAAAATATGATAAAAGTGTAAAGTAACTGCAAATGTGATAAAAGTGTAAAGTAACTGCAAATATGATAAAAGTGTAAAGTAACTGCAAATGTGATAAAAGTGTAAAGTAACTGCAAATGTGATAAAAGTGTAAAGTAACTGCAAATATGATAAAAGTGTAAAGTAACTGCAAATATGATAAAAGTGTAAAGTAACTGCAAATATGATAAAAGTGTAAAGTAACTGCAAATGTGATAAAAGTGTAAAGTAACTGCAAATATGATAGAAGTGTAAAGTAACTGAAAATATGATAAAAGTGTAAAGTAACTGCAAATATGATAAAAGTGTAAAGTAACTGAAAATATGATAGAAGTGTAAAGTAACTGCAAATGTGATAAAAGTGTAAAGTAACTGAAAATATGATAGAAGTGTAAAGTAACTGCAAATATGATAAAAGTGTAAAGTAACTGCAAATATGATAAAAGTGTAAAGTAACTGCAAATATGATAAAAGTGTAAAGTAACTGCAAATATGATAAAAGTGTAAAGTAACTGAAAATATGATAGAAGTGTAAAGTAACTGCAAATATGATAAAAGTGTAAAGTAACTGCAAATATGATAAAAGTGTAAAGTAACTGCAAATATGATAAAAGTGTAAAGTAACTGCAAATATGATAGAAGTGTAAAGTAACTGCAAATATGATAAAAGTGTAAAGTAACTGAAAATATGATAGAAGTGTAAAGTAACTGCAAATATGATAAAAGTGTAAAGTAACTGAAAATATGATAAAAGTGTAAAGTAACTGCAAATGTGATAAAAGTGTAAAGTAACTGCAAATATGATAAAAGTGTAAAGTAACTGCAAATGTGATAAAAGTGTAAAGTAACTGCAAATGTGATAAAAGTGTAAAGTAACTGCAAATATGATAAAAGTGTAAAGTAACTGCAAATATGATAAAAGTGTAAAGTAACTGCAAATATGATAAAAGTGTAAAGTAACTGCAAATGTGATAAAAGTGTAAAGTAACTGCAAATATGATAGAAGTGTAAAGTAACTGCAAATGTGATAAAAGTGTAAAGTAACTGCAAATATGATAAAAGTGTAAAGTAACTGCAAATATGATAAAAGTGTAAAGTAACTGCAAATATGACAAAAGTGTAAAGTAAGTGAAAATATGATAAAAGTGTAAAGTAACCTAGATGATGAGATATCCAGTCAAATAACTCTGCAATAGTACCCAAGCTCACTCAATGACATCTCACTGTTGACTGAGTAACCACACAGTAGAGTATCTGTTTGTATATATTCAATGACAAACTTTCTGAGTAGTTTCTGAATTAGATCAAGGTCACACAAATGTTTCTTGAAAAATTCAAAATGGCTGGATAATTTTCATACAGAGCTTGTACACAGCAGAATTGTAAAATACATGATAAAAATACAAGCTTTCTACTTAATACTTACATATATAGCTATTTCAAGTGCTCACAGAAAAATGTATAGTAGAGGTAAAACTGAGAAAAAGCACATTATTTACATTATTCGGACTATTGTCCTCATTTTTGTCGCCATATTTATCACAACGTTTCGGCCGTTGTACGCTTTGGCCTTCTTCAGGTGGTTGGAATTTCGAACTGAACCCTTTATTTTGCTCACTGGGGTAGACTGTTCTAGTTCCACATGCCATGTTTGATGGATGTCAGTTATCAGTTATCTCCTGCTAATTTCCCTCTGAAAGTTCTCCACTGCCTTAACCGGGTACTGAACTCACACTCTTTGGGTCCTGTCACTGGATCTAACCAATGCCTTTATCCACTTTATAATGTACATAATACCTCATCTCAGAAATATAGACAGACTCTGAGAAAAAGCAGTAAGAAAATGAAATTCTTTTATATGCAAGGAATGAAAAGATTTATATAAATAATTTAGTGAAGTTAACATTTGCAGTTTTTAGATGATTTATTATCATTTCAAGAGTTTTTAAACACGTGCAAAAATTCAAGTATCTGTGTAAAATGTCGTGTTTAATTCTTAAGTATTCGTCCCTTTCCTCCAGAGAGATTTACATTTCTAGTGTGGAAAATGACAAATACTAATCAAGGTATTTGTGGAGCTGTGTTAAGCTCAACAATCAATGAGGAAAAAAAAAGCCTAAAAATTGACAAACTATACTGGGTCCAAATGAAGTTGGCACTAAAATACAGCCCTAAGTATTATATCATTTTGGTCCCTACCATAAGCATTTGCTGTGTCATTATGTTAAAGTTAATTAATGTTTTCATAAATGTTAACTATAATATCAAAATTACATAGAGCTAGTTTAAGGGAAATGTGTGACAAAACTTTAAATGTGTTTATGACTATATACTTTTTAAAAACTGAGTAAGGGATATGGAAAATATTGAGTTGACCAAACTGTTTGTTTATTAAATAAATTTTCTACTTAATAAGTGAATGAACATTATGGACAACAGGATACTTCAGAAACTGAGTAAAGGTAGGGAAAATAGTTTGTAGAAACTTAGTAAGGGATATGGACTATACTTTGTAGAAACTTAATAATAGATATGAAAAATACTTTTTATAAACTATGTAAGAAATATGAAAAATACTTTTTAAGAATTGAGTAATTTAATAAAGAACTGAACTTGTTCTTTTTTTCATTATTATAACATTTCAGCTGATGCATTCTATGACTTTCTTCAAGTATGCAATCCATGAAAAGAGGAAATATTTGTTTTTTCTTGATTGTAGATTATCATTATTCCATATATTTCAGTAGACTATCAAAAGACAAAATGATTTTAAAGTATTTTCTCCATCAAAATTTCTTAGAATCAAGTTGGTTTTAAATAGTTATGCAGAATTTTTTTAATTGGCATGCCTCTTCAGGATGTAGGAAATCATAACTCTTGACAGATTCTGTTATTTTATCATTATTATTTTTATGAGGATGATGTCAAAATTATTTAGATACATAACTTTATTAGTATATTTTATGGTTTGTTTTTTTTTTGTTTTTTTTTTTAAATATCATATCCTTTGAATACATGTGCAATCATGGCTTTCTATTCTTTTCTACTTGACATATATTATTGGGAAAGATAGTGGAGTGGTTTCCCATTGCTTTCTCCATTCAGAGTTTTATTTTTCTCAAACTGGTTACCACCCAAAGCTAGCAATCCCAGTCTAAACTGGTGGGTGGTGAAAGAGATGGACTTATGCGAAAGTATAGTAATCAAATCTGCATGTGAATTGATTTCCTTTATTTCCTTTCTCAAACAAACTTTTATACATTCTGGTTTTAAAAGGTTATATGAACAGATTTATGGAAACCAAACTCTTGCTTGTTATAGATAAGATAAGTTTGTTGCCTATGAAAAACATTCCTTAATTGTCAGGTTGGCTTACTGAATAATCTTGGCCCAGAAACAGTGAATATTTCTTCACCTTGACATAATCTAGTGGTATTTTCTATTCTCAACTAAATTGAATTATATTCTTACATTATATATTTAAAAGTCCTAGTTTGTGTAATGGTTATCAACACAGAAAGTGGAATCACTGAGCTGAGTTCAAATTCTGGCCTAGTCTGTTCCATTCATTTTTGCACTCATCTCTTTGGGAAAGGATGGAATCTATCTCTATACATCGATAGGTGAAATAGTAGGGTAGACTGCATTCTCTAGCCTTGGATAGTTTAGGAGAAGTACTACACTGAATTTAAAACTGTGGAGATGGCAATAGGAAACCACTCTACTATATTTCCCAAGAAGTCATAACAATTTGCAGATAATAAAGAAAAGCGAGCCTATAGACAGACATGATTGCCTATGTCCTGAAAAGACATAGAATTTAAAAAAAAAAGGAAAAAAACAAACAATAAAATATATTAATGAAGTCATAAATAAAAGTGATTCTGACATGGTTCTCAAAGCATGGAAAGTGCTCAGATGAGCTATGTTCCTTAGTTCCATCAGTTCTCACCTTTATAGCTAAGAGCTGCCATGCCATAGACATTGTAGCAAACTATCCTCATTCTCCTCATATTCATTTAGTCAGATGTAAGTTCCACTTGAACAGCTTCTTCCCACAAACTGCTACTTTGTGGAACTGACTCCAATGGGGATGCTTCCCTGTCCACTACAATCTTAACTTGTTCAAGTCTAGGGGTAAGTGTTATCTTCCCCCACATATCTGCATAAACTGTACCTGAGAAACTTGGACCTTCATGCCCACAAAAAAATTGAGTGTCAAAGGACAGTTTTTCTATTGATACCACTATTATTTTAACTACCTTCACTCCTCGGTAATATTTATTGTTTTAAAAAGCAATGATTAGAATTTTAATAAAGCCTAAACATATGTAAGTGAATTTATACATTTTCTTTGTTCTTTGAGAATTGATAACAAAAATAATAAACACTATTTATTTATAATATTATTTATTGGACTGGTTGGCAAAACATTGGCTAATTGCCAACTGATTCAAGCTTTATAAAATAAATAATAAGGATTTCTTTATCGTTGGTTCACATATTTTAATAATTTAGTAAATGTTTATAAATTTATGAATGAAAAATTATTTTCGTATTTATTTCTTTATAAATTGGTAAATGATAAATATTGCAATGCATTAGTTTTAATTGTATTGGTTTTTAGAATTTTGTAAATATAAAATTATTCTTGTAAATAAACAATCTAATAAATAAATACTGTTTAATATTTTTGTTGTAAATTCTCAAAAACAAAAAAAAATGTATAAATTCACTTTCATCATGTTTAAGTTGTATTACAATTCTAAAATCATCACTTTTTAAAACAATAAACATTGCTGAGGAGTGAAGGTAGTTAAAATAATAGCAGGCTCAAGGGAAAAACCATCCTTTTGACACTGTTTTTTTTTTCAGGCATGAACATCCAAGTTTTCCCTGTGCTTCTTACATCTTACTCTGTAACCCTTTACCTTGAGTGGTTCTTGGGACTTGTACAGGGTGAACATTATTGTAAAAATATAAAATAAATGGCTATCAGTGATGCTTGTATTGATTCCTGACCACTGACAATCTCTTTCTATCTTATTTCCAATGCATAACATACATGTTGCATGACAAAATGTACTAAGACAAATTTTACATAAAGCATTGCAAAATTTGGTATTTAATCTCGAAATATTTTCCCCTACTGCCAGAAATATTTACTTTGCTAATGCGGAAAATGACTTATGCTAATCGAGGTGATGGTGGAAATGTGTTAAACTCAGTAAACAATAACAAGAAAAGTTTAAACACTGACTGCATACACTGGATTCAAATGAGGTTGTCATCAAATTCCAATCCAAGCTTAATTATTATTTCATTATTTTCCCTACATTAAGGATTTACTGGCTCTTTATCAATTGAGTGAATTAATGTTTTAATATCTTAATAAATCTTAATTATAATATCACGAATTACATAGAGCTAGTTTCTACATGACATATCCTATTATTACCAGAAGTTGGTTCATGCTAACATCCTTTGATTGCCTTATTTCCTAACCATTATCACTCCTCAGCCTTCAGGCTGTGATAAAAGTGTAGTATCTGCCATTGGTTGGACAAACTACATTTTATCTCCCAATTCTGTTTCTGTCTTCAGACAGAATGAAACTCAGTAGCATTTCTGTCTGTGGACAGAGTGTAACTGAAAATATTATTGAGTAGTGCTTGGTCTTGGGGAAGCAGCAGTCTGTGGCAGTAACTCCCTCATTGCATTAAAGAGCGGGGATGAGTTGTAATACACATTAAATTGACCTTGTAATGGGATTGGCAAATAGGATTTTACCTATTTGTATATGCTAGTTATAGGAGAAATGAAATATACAAGGGTGGGACCCAAAAGTAACCGAAATTGTGTCATATAATTTTATTCATTTATTGTTGCATGTTTATATTCTTATCACCTTCAAAGTATTCTCGATTTGAAGCAATGCACTGGTCCAGACATGTTTTCCATTGTTCAATGTGGTCCTGGAACTCTTGTGAAAGTTATGTTTTTTAATGACTCCGTTGTTTTCTTCTTAACCTCTTCTGCATCTGCAAAACGTTTTCCTTTCAGGACTTTCTTCATATGAGGGAACAAAAAAAGTCACAGAGGGTGAGATTGGGTGAATAAGAAGGGTGGGGAAGTGGGGTCATACCATTCTTGGTCAGAAACTGTCTCACACTCAAGGTGGTGTGTGCTGGCGCATTGTTGTGATGCAACCACCACCCTCCACTTTGCCACAGATCAGGGCATTCTTGTCTCACAAACACTTCAGGACTTCCAAGTAAAAAGCCTGGTTAACAGTTTGACCAGGAGGAACAAATTCTTTGTGGAGAATTCCTTTCACATCAAAGAAACAAATCAGCATCGTCTTGACATTGAACTTCACTTGATGCACTTTTTTGGGCCGTGGTGATGTTGGATGCACTTTTTTGGGCCGTGGTGATGTTGATGTTGATTGCTGCTTTGTTTCCAGGTCATAGCCATAGCACCAGCTTTCCTCACCAGTGATGACCTTCAAATCAACTTCCAACTGTTCTTTCAGTTTATGACAGGCATCCTTTCAGCCATGGTAAAAATAGATGAAAAGGCATGAAGCACCTCAAAACAAATGTGAATCATGGAGCTGTACATCTTCCCATGATGATTCCAGTTAGCACACTGATGCCTGAGGGTTGCTTCAAGTGGCATCTAGCGGTGGAAGCCTGAACTACTATGGGCTTGTCACACAGAAAATGATTCCGGTTACTTTTGGGTCCCCCCTCATAGAGTTAAGAGTCAGACGGGAGAAAAGTTAACTACTGATCACATGTCATAGAACAATACTATAGTACAATATGTTATTGCTGATAGGATGTTTAAGTCATTTGGACATAATTTGTTGAGACTCGGATCCGTTGTTTTGCAGCACAGGCTAGGGCTAAAAAATTGAAAGACAGTAAGGCAGGAAGAGGAGAAAATGGCAGGTTGTGAAGTTATAATGAAAATTTCTGTTATGGCATATCCCAAACAATTGGAGAATTTAACTTTCATCAAAATTTCATAAATGATAAAAAAAAATTTTATTACCTAAAAAGAGACTTCTCATAGTGAAAAGAAACAAATTTGAGTCTATTAAACAGAAAGAAGATGAATCAATTATACCATATCAGATTTTGGACAGCTAGCAGATTCTGTGGATTTGAGAAATTGGGAACTTGAGATTTGATGATAGAGAACAAATTAATTCAGTTACAGTTGCTTAAAAGTATGGTTGATATATCTCATAAATATAAGATATTGGAACAATTACAATTGAATAATTTGTCTCTAACTGCATGTGTGGAAGTTATACAACAGCTGAAATTGATTGAAAAGTATAATTCTACTGAAGACAATGTTGAAATTTACAGTATAAAAAAGAAATGCAAGAAATGCAAATACTGTAACTGCAAGCACGAAATTGGCAGAAAAAAGTGCTTCACTTTGGGAAAAATTTGACAAAACTAAAGAAGAAAAAATCCTTTTTAGTTTACATGCAAAGTTAAAAAGAAAATAGTATAGAAAAATTGAAAACAGAAGGAATTGATGATGTCTTTTCAATACAAAGACCTAACGAAAAGAATTCTTTTGAAAAAAATTAAATTAAATAGCATGACTTTTCCAATGGAAGTGGATATAGAGAGTTGGGTCACTCTAATCCCATGAAATATCTGGGAACAAATGGGTAAATTGAAATTGAGAAAGTGTGATCTGGAATTGAGAGAATTTGATCTATCTTTTATATTAGGTTGGTGCAAAATAATGTCGTTTTCTCACATTATTTTGCACCAACCTAATAAAAACTTTGGCCTACTTCAATGGAACTTTTGAAACCTATGACCAATTTGAAATTATTCCCATTACAGTTAGTGGAATGTAAAAAAGTTAATGGACTACTAGGAATAGATGTTCTAAAGCTGGATACATTGAAATTAATTAATACTGTAAAATCAGAAAAAAAGTAAATGGGAATGTTAAAGGGGTATAAAGCGAGCATACAGTTAAATAAAAATAGTCCTATTTTGAATCCTGTAAATTACCTATTCACTTTCTACCTTTAGTGGTTGCCAAGTTAAAAAAAATGGTAGAGGAGGGAATTTTGAAGCATGTTCCTTCAGGTGGCAGTAAATGGGCCTCTCCCAATGTAGTTTTGTGAAAGTCAGATGGAGTCTTAAGAATATGTGGTGATTTTAACATAGGCATAAATCATAAAATATGCTTGGATTTGTTTTCTATTTCCAAAACTGAAATCATTATCCAGAAATTATCGGGCATGAAATATTTTGCAAAAATTGATTTAAAATCTGTCTATAATCAAACACAGATTGATAATAAATGCAAGGAAATTAGCACAATAAAAAAAACCCATAGGATTATTAAGATGGACAAGAATGTCTTTTCGAATGAAAACAGCAAGTGGCATTTTTTAGAGAGCAATGGAAAATGTGTTTACTTTAGTGCCACCACTAAAAATGAATTAAAACAACAACAAAAAAGAACATGTGTTGAAAAAGTTAAAAAATGCTGACATTCACAGAAAAAAGTGAATTTGTTTGCAATACAATTTCATATTTAGGGTATCAGATTTCTAAAGATGGCATTGTAGCAGATCCAAAGTTAATTAAAAAGAATAAGAATCCTTTTTAGGATTGGTTAATTTTAATAATAGATACCTACCAAAATGCAGTGACTTAATAGAACCATTTGCTGAAAATGTGTAAAAATAATAGTGAGTTTAAATGAACTCAAAGGCAAAACTTAGCATTTGAGGATTTAAAAAAGATACTCACAGAAAAACTCATTGTAAAAATCTTCAGCTCCAAAAAGGAGCTTATGTTAACTATTAATGCAAATGAGCAAGCTGTGTCAGCAATTTTTTTTGCAAGAAGGCCATCCAATAATGTACCTTTCAAGAAGATTGATGGCAGCAGAAATAAATTATTCAAATATTGAAAAAGAGGCATTGGCCATTGTCTGGAGCTCAGACAGAGCTTGACAATTTTTATTAGGTAAAATGTTCCTATTTAAGTCAGACTATAAATCTCTAGAGTTTATTTTTAACTCAAGAAAAGAGCTACCAAAAATTGCTTCTTCCAGAACTCTAACATGGCCAATAATTACAATTTAATAAGGATCAAAAAGAAAAAAATGGAATTCCAGAGTGAAGAAGTATTACATTGGGTTGAAACAGACATATTATCTCAATAAAGACTGGACTCAGAAACTCTACATGATCCAATATTAAGCAAGATTGCTGAGAGAATAAGAAGAAAGAGATGGTGTAATTATTCCAAAGGTGGAAGACCATATAGAGAAATAAGGTATAAATTAATGATGGAAAATGGCATCATATACAATGGAGATGTGATAGTACCACCAGAAACAGTAAAAAAAAAGATATTTTAAAAAGTGCACATAATGATGTATATTGTGTGATAATGATTACACAGAGATTAAAATTGGAGGCATGATGTCAGGATTATTATCACAATTTTAATAAGATATGTACATAAATACCCAAAATGTACAGAAATAAAGAACTTTCAACAAAGGAGAATACACTCATGGCCTAAAGAATTTGAACTAGGGTCTCATGTTCATATAGATCATGTACACATTTATGGCATAGGACTATTTCTAATTTTTGTAGACTCCTTTTCTGGATGGCCTGAAGTCATTAAAGTTAACGATAGAAAAACAACTACAATAAAGCAATTATTAAGAGTGATATTTTCTAGAAATGGGTCCCCGAAATCATTGGTATCAGACAATGCAACAGAATTTTGATATGTAGATTTATATAATTGATTGAGGCAGATTGGCTGCTTGTCTTACAAAACACCACCATATTACCAACAATCTAATAGGATTGCAGAAAGAATGGTGCAGACAGTAAAAATGGGATTGAAGACATTTTCCCCAAGTAGAGATAATAAAGACAGTTACTTACCAAGGTTACTGTTTAGTTGTAGGACAATTCTACATGCAGACAGATTGTAAAGCCTATTTGTATTAATGGGAAAACAAATAAGGTCTTCTTAACAATGTCTTATTCAACAAGTAAAAAAATGTAGTATAAAAAAGCAAGAGAGAACTAATTTTTATCATGCAAAGGGGACATATCATGGCCATTATAGCAAAGAAAGGAAAAAGCCTAATAACACATTCTGACCAATTAAGACACAGAATTGAAGAGGAAGATGTGATGGAAGAAGATCTTGACAAAGAAGAAAGGATGAGTTCTTCAGATTAGGATAATGTAATAGAATATGAGCAGGAGTGACTAAGACAAAAGAAGAAGATAAGATGAAACCAAGATCTTCATTAAAAACAACAGGACATAAACCACAAGGGGGAGAGGAAGAAAGAAGTTGTAGAAGAAGTTCAAGAACAATAAAAGGCATTAAACCTCTTCAGTTCAGGGAAGGGTAATTGGATTGGTAAACAGGATTTAACTATTTGCATATGTTGGTTATAGGAGAAATAAAATATAGAGTAAAGAGTCAGACAGGAGAAAAGTTGACTACTGATCATGTGTCATAGAACAACACTATACAACAAGCCTTGTGTCACATCCTGTTTCAGTGCGGAGGGGTCAGGCAAATAACTTTGTTCCTAATCACTAGCAATTCATTTCTTCTTATTTATGAAAGCATATAAATTCAATGCTGAAATTTGCTAACACATTTTAGATAAAAAAAAAAAAATTGCAAATATTTGGTGGTTATGGCTTCAAAATATACTTTTAGGTATTAATGTTTCTAAAGAAATTTTCATCTGTTCATGATTATATGAATGACATCCCACACATGTACAGAGCCACCTGGGGTAAAGGATTACAGAGTAAGAGGCACAGTTTATGTGGATATGTGGGGAAGATAACTGAATTGTTATAAGTGTGTAAAAGGAAGAGGTGTTTATTTTTTTAGTACTATTGTTCACCCAATACAAGGCCCAAGAGCCACTCAAGGTAGAGGGTTACTGAATGTGATTGTTATAAGTGCATAAAAGGAAGAGGTGATTATTATGAGGATATGTAGAATAGATAATGGGTGATGCTAGATTCAAAGAGGTTAAGACTGTAGCAATTGGGGAAGCAACCTCTCGGGAGTCTGTTTCCCAAAGTGACAATTCTGGGAAAGAAGTTGTTTGAGTGGAACTTCCTCCTTACTAAAGGAATACAAAGGGAATGATGGTGAACTCTTGCCATGTATGTGGTACATGAAAGTGAACTGGTGGAATTAAAAAAAAAAAAGATGATTTGATGCTGTATACATGGTATGGTGAGACCTAGCTGTTAAGATTGTAGTGATCCGGGAAGTCAGTTCTACTAAGCAGCAGTTTGTGGGAAGAAACTGCTCAAGTGGAATGAGGGTGGTTCACTACATTGTGCATCGTGTGGCATAGTGTGGCATTGTGGGTCTTGGCCGTGGAGGTTAGAACTGCTAGAACTAAGGAAAAATTAAGAAAAAAAATTCTTCTATGTGCTGTGTCCATTCAGGACATGGGTTATCATGGCTCTCCACAACTTCCTGTCTTTTGTAGCTCTTAGTAAGGTTTGTCTTTTTGCAATTTCTCTTAATGCTAATTCTGCCAACCATTTACACAAACTTGTTCAGGAGGTTATTTACTGTTTTCCTCACAGCATTCTTTCCTTACTATGTGCCCTGGAAATTTCAATTCTCTCCTTCTGATGCTAATCATATAATCATTTCACCAAATGCAAGGCAATAAAGCCCCTATGATGCAAGAATTTATTGAGTGTGAAAGAATTATAAGAAAACAGAAGATGATTGACATTGCCACTTAAACTTTTGGAAAGCAAGAAGCTGGAAGAGAGTTTCACAAGTGAGAAGTGCAAGAGAAGAAACAGCCATTTCAACAGTGAAATAATGAGACCTAGCTGCTAATCTAGTACTGCACTTAAATTCATAAATTCTAGGTACCAAAGAGGAAAGCTTAGAACAATTGCTATGAAATTATTTATAGAAAAGGCAGAGGGAAGCTATGTTATGGTAGTGGGAAAATGACTGAAACTGAGATGCCAGGTCAAGACCAATAGCATTGCAGATTCTTCTTTAGATTTTATCAAGAATTTCAAGAATAGAGATTCCTTTATATATTTCTTTTATATATTTATAATTATATAATATTATTACTATTATACTATATTTGTTTTAACATGAAATATACTGTAAATTTTGACATCTGTTTCCATTCTATGTAAAGTTTTAACTGGTTTGTTTTGTTTTACAGCATATCAACCATTTGCGGATTAATGTTAAATTCTATCATTTTGATAAACAATAGTCAAGTTGACATATTTTCTGTTTGTACAAGATTCAAAAATGGTAGACAAAGGTATGACAAACACATGGCCCATTCTTATAGGGTTTACCTCTAAAACCAGAGAAAGATAGTCAAAATTTCTGTGACATATAAGGAAGAAAGAAGGCCTGGAAAATTAAACACTCACAGGACATACCAAAAGTAAAAGAAACAGAGTGAAACATTGAGTAGCCAACATAAGAAGCTTGTGCAAATTGATAACAGAGCAGGGTATGGGAGGGTTAGTAACATGACAAACATTGATAAGAACTACAAAGGAAAGGAAATGAGTCATGATTGCCCACATCCAGAAGGGCACTTAAAAGAAGAAGACCCCTTTATATGAGGATGCCATTGGAATATTCTGAAATATAACAAGGTGTTAAGGTTTTAGTATTTACTGTGCCACTATATAAGTGTAAGGATACAAAAGGTGATTATCTCCCTTTGGTTGAGGACCACTTAATGACACCACTCCATACAGTGGTGAAAGTAGCAGTCAATTTCAGTTAGTTTACAGCAGCCAAATAAGTGGCTGCTTTTTTAGCTTGGGCCCCTATCCTTTTGTTCTCTTTACATTTTGCTTGCCATGTAGATATATGTGATAATTTTTTCTCTGTGTGAGACATGTAAATATGTATTTATAGATTTGTGTATGTCTTAGTGGTATAAAACATGTTTGTGATTCCTTTTCCTTTCAGCCATTCCATTTCTGAAATAAAGTGTTATTATATCATTGATATAATAATGCCCATAATGGGAGAAATATAAATAGGTGAATAAACCTTTCTTACATAGCTCTCTGCCATTACATATGTAATCATTTGAATGAAACTTGATTTCTTTCATAAATCCTACCTGTGATATCATGTTACATTGCTAGACTTGAATGAAGAAGAAAACTGCTGAAAAGGAGGAAATACTGTAATGCTTTCTAACAAATATCTATGCTTTGGTGCCCAGCTGTCTTATCTGGTTCATTCATCATAATTCCAGGCTCTTATCTGTAAAAACTAAGAAAAAAAAATGAACTAATTATAACTAAATATTAAACCCATGAATTTACCAGTTAAAATTTATGAAATCCTAACAAACTTTTCTTAAGTTATCTTATGTCTATATACACATAGTTTTTATCTTCAACTTTCAGGTGCCATGTCCCTTCAAGACGTGAGTGATCATGGCTCTCCACAATTTCCTGTCCCTTCTAGCTCTTAGCAAGATTTGTTATTTTTTTTTGCTATCTCTCCTAAACCCTGTTCTGCCAAACATTTACACAAATTCATGGCATAGATTGTTTGCTGCTTTCCACTGTCTCTCTTGCCTTCAATATTTCCTGTGAGAGTCAAATTCTCCAAGCCCTCTTTCTCCATAGTCCATAATATGTTGTATAACACTGAACGTGGTTATTTAATTTATAAGACTGAAGTTGCCATTTTACTTCTATATTTATGTATGTATGTAGACAAAAAAAAATCCTTTTGTCTTCATTCTTGTATGTATAGGAGACCTGAGTTACTTACTGAAGGTAGATGAAAAGGCTGGAGCAATATCACCTACATTACTTACACCAGATTTGTATATCCAGTAACAAATATACGTGAGTGATGTTGATATCCTCAAATGCAGTCAGTCTACCAGTATAGAGTCTCTGGTACTTCAGCACCAGTTTAGAAGGAATGGTCCTGTGGTCAGGATGAAGGACAATAGGATCCCAAAATATTTTCTATAGAGTGAACTGGCTGAAGAAAAAACACCAGTGCACAAGCCGAAATTAAGATGTAAAAATTGCATCAAGAGCACACTGATGAAGGCTAAATGACTAGGAAAACCAAGAATGTTCATCCTGGAGAAAAGCAGTGCTCAATGGGAAGAGAGACTTTGAACAGAATTGTGTTGCACAAGAAAATCTCAAGAGATATTCATAAGGGTCTTGAGGTTAATATCACTGAAAATGTTGCTATAAAATTTGATCTGATGTGTAATGAATGTGGTTGCATCTGTCTTAGTAAAGCAAACCTCAAAAATCATCAAAGAAGTCACACACATAGAAGTCATTCATTTATACATCATGCAGTATTTTTACATCTACTGCAAAAGAATCTCAATCTTGCTACATTTACACAAGACAATGTAAGACCCTCATAGAACTAAAAAGTTTCATCCATATTTGAGGATGGATCAAGTGATGGAATTGCTTGAAGTTAGGTCGCAGTCACTGTTATATAAAAATGGAATATGTGAAAATGTTTTAAGTGTTGAAATTTTGCTACTTTACAGCTGAAAACTGAGGTAAAATGGTTGCAATAAAAAGCCTACTACACAAAACACTGTTGTCAATTTGGAATATTCTAACAGTTAACAGAAACTAGGCGTCACCATTTTACTGTTGAACTAGCTAGATGCAACTGTCATTTCTATTCTAATAGCTTCTTTTCTTGCCTGTGGAACTCCTTTCTGATATCTTGCTTCCCTGCCACCTACAATCTTCAAAAATTTAAAAGCAATGTCAATCAGCATTTTCTGTCTTCTTGAATCCTATACCATTTTCCTCACTTTTCCTCACTAAAGTTTTCTCATTTTCTTTCACTCACTGTAACCCCCTGCATCCTAGTGGCATTATCACCTTGTTTGGGGTGAAATGATGAAAAAGAAATATGTATATATTTAACAGAAGTATTAAATTTGTCAAGTTATAATAAAAGACATAAATAACAACATTCTTCACATATGCACATACACACAGATGGGTGTAAAAGCTCACCCATGCACATGCGCATGAGCACACACACACACAACACACACACACACACACACACTATGAAAGGAAAAAAATCAACCATGCACCAATGAAAAGTGGATATATAAAAAAACAACAGTCAATTGTTGATAGCCCCTGACGAATGGATGGAGTGATTGCTGCAGGGCCCATCTATGAAACTCTGGATTCAAGATGCTGAATGCTCAATGTAACATCAATCAGCTAAGCAACAAACTTTATATTTGTATTAATTATATATATATATATATATATATATATATATATATATTATAAATTAATTGATTTAAAATGTGTTTTTTTCGCTACACAGTTCTAACCCTGTTTTAAAAAATTCACTTGAGAATGAAATGTAACTAATGTCTTTAATTTAATTACAAAATTAAATTTGAAGCTTTTAGCTTCCATTTTTGAAACATGGTTAGAACTGTGTAGCAAAAAAAACATTTTAAATCAATTAATTTATAATATTAATGCTCTGTAAATTTACATTGAGCACTATTTTGTAAAAATAAAAATATCTATAAGAACACCAGATTATATATCTTACTGTTCTTTCTTTTTATTTATATATACATATATATATATATATATATGCATATATGTGTGTGTGTATCTATATATATATATATATATATATATATATATATATATATATATATATATATATATATATGTATATATATATATATATATATTTATGCATATATAAGTGTGTATCTATCTATCTATCTATCTATCTATCTATCTATCTATCTATATATATATATATATATATGTAATTGACTTTTAAAAAATCATTTAACATTTTATATTTTATATTCCATATTACATACCCAAATTTATTAGATACTGTCAACATGGAGAATGCATGGATAAAAACAATTCTTTCATCTATTTCCTGTCTATTCTAAAGGATTTCAATCTCAAAACTCGAACTCTTAAGGCAGAGAATATATATATATATATATATATATATATATATATATATATATATATATATATCCTTGTGCAGGTATGCAGAAAATAGAAAAGAACACGTTGGGTGCATAATCCGGGGTTCCTTAGTATTTTTGTTTTTATTTTTAAGAAGACAGTGCTCCATACAGAAGTAGAGCTTATATTATAATAATATTTTTTGTTTAAAAATATGATTCCTTCGCTACATAAGAGTTCTCATGTTTCAAAAACGAGAGCCGAAATCATCCAAATAATTAATAAAATTAAGTTGGATTGAGGTGTTTAGTCCCGTTTCATCTTCAAGCGAAATTTTAGGAATAAGCTATCTCTCAGTTTACGTGTATTTTTACAGAATTTGTTATTGTGGGAGTGGCTAGACTATTTTCCTTCTTTGAGTGGTCAGGGAGTTAATTCTTATCAGAAATCCACTCCCATAATAACACCAATACATGCAATCTACATGAACCAAAAATTTTTAAAAAATTAATCATTTTGTCTGACGATCGCAAAAGCGTGAAACCCAGCGTCACAAACTCACATCAATCCAACCAAATATATATATATATATATATAGTAATTTTTAATTTAATTCCTGTATATACACAATAAAATTTAAAATGATAATTACCTCTCAAATTCAACAAAGGACAATGACAGAACGTACTAAATAAAGGACAGTACTTTCCAAAAAAGAATGGTTAATGATTCTCACCCTAAATTACCTTTTTAGTTCAGAATCCTTTACATTGCTAAGCCACCACTTGATAATATATTGGCTGAATGAAAAAGTTTCTCATGATTTTATTTAAAAAACAAAAACAAAAACAAAAAATAAAATAAATTGAGTGTATTGATCTCTAGTTTTCAAAAAAGAGGCTGCTGAGAAATTTTTCTATGCTTTAATAATCATAGTTTGGAAGAAACAACAATATTTTTTTTCATTGAAAATATAGTTTTGTGCAAACTTTTGGTGCATTAATAATAGTATTGAGTTACAATCGCTCAACACCAGTTTTGTACTAAACTGACAAATGTTTTGTACTGCACTAGCAAAAGTTGTTCAAACCTGACAACAAAATGATAACAACTTCTGTAGCCTTCTCAAAACATTCATCATATACTCATTTTTTGTACAGCACCAACAAAAGGGTTTGAACCAGGCAAAAAAAAAGTTTGTTCATAAATAATAACAAACTGTTGATGCACTGCTTTCTCAAAGAATGTTTGAGATATACTCATTGCAGTAACCACAGATCTGATACTATTGGACAACAAGCAAGCACCAACATTTCTATGCAGATTAGTCGGAATCACAAGTGCCATATACATTTATTAATTTGTGCTAATTAGCCACATTACTAGAGATAAAATCAGGATGTAATGCTGGTGTAATAGATAGTGGCTTAGAATGAAAAATCAGAGAGTCATGTCCAAATTCCAGTCAAATTCATTAGATTCACTTGTACTTGGTTTAAAAATGACAATTGGAAAAAATTCTAATTCTTGTCATTTTTAAACCAATTTGTCTTATTTTCAGAATTATTCTGGGAAATTTAACTATATTCACATGTACAAAAATAATTTTGGGAAAGGTATTAATCTATCTCTTTTCCCCCTGCCCCAGCTAGGATGTGTGGGTGGGAGACATTGACTTGGAATGAGAAATTAGTGTGCCAAGTTTGAATTCCAGTGGCATTCATTATGTTCATTTATCTACAAATACTCCCGGGAAAGGTTTGAATATAGCCCTTCTTCCTCCAGCTATGGGTTAAATAGTAGGATTTGTATTTGGAAAAATCATTATCTCCAAAAATTGTTAATGCTATATTCATTCACAAAAAAAAAAAGAATTATTCTTACAATGAAAAATATGTTTTGGCTTTAAATAACCCATAAAAGGTTGATAAATCTTAAAAAATAAGTCACTCAGTCTCCCTTCAGCTATGGGTTAAATAGTAGAACTTGTATTTGGAAAAATCATTGTTATCTCCAAAACTTTTTAATGCATTATTCATTCGTGACAAAAGAAAAAAGAATTATTCCTCCAATTTAAAGTGTTTCAGCTTTAAAGAACCCACAGAGAATTGATAAATCTTAAGAAACAATCAATCTCCCTCCTGCTATGGCTTAAAAATTAGGACTTGTATGTGGAAAAAATCATTGTTATCTCAAAAAATTTTTAATGTATTATTCATTTGCAACAAAAAAAATTATTCCTCCAATCTAAAATATGTCTCATTTTTAAATAAACCACAAAGGGTTGATAAGTCATAAAAAAATAAATCAGTTAGTCAGTCAAAACTAGACAGAATCATATTTAAAGACAAACTTAGTTGCACCAGATGACCAGGTATTCTGGGATTTCTTATCTTGTTGGTCTGTTCTTCCATGATAATTTTTCAAAAATTAATATAAAAAGTAAATTGGCAAGTTTTAGTGAAAGAAAAAAATCTAAAATATTATTATTAAATGTTCCTCTTTTATTTAACTGCAGTGAGGGAACTTGGCATAGAACATATAAATGTTGGCACTGAGAGATTTTTAATCATATGCCTTATAAAATAGATGAGCAGGTAAAACAATTTCCTTTAAGAATTTTCAAAGACTTGACAGTTCAAAATTGAAAAGATGATGTAAAAGCTTTAAATCAGATAGCTTCCCAACAAGAAGCAAACAAAAATGATAGTAAAAATATAAATGCTATGAAAATCAAGAGAAATATCTAAGATTCGTCATATCAGTTGGGCACAAAGAAGAAAATGCTAAGTTTTGCATTTTGCTTGATTCAGTTATTATTGAATTAATTTTATCAACAATTCAAATGCTATCTTCAAATCAGTAATAATTGTCTCTTGTCTGTGCATGTGTGTACATGTTTATTGGAGAGACATTGTGTAGGCTTATAATTCAGTTTATTTGAAGCTATTTGAGTTCTTTGTTTTAATTCAATTCATTGTTCAGGAAAGATGAAAAGACAAAGAGAATAGGTTTCCACTGGGAATGACTTCCATTAGGCAAAACAAGATTCTTTTCTACTAGAAATTTACAAAAAAAAAATAGTTATTTTTAAAAATTTTATTTAGAGCTGCTAATTTTCTTCATTTAAAAATAATTTTGTTTTCTATTTTTTCATAAATTTGAGAATTTATGTTTATCTGAAAGAATAATTCATTAAATTTCTTTATTTGTGATCTCATTTTTTTAT
Source organism: Acanthosepion lycidas (assembly GCA_963932145.1). Taxonomy (NCBI): domain Eukaryota; kingdom Metazoa; phylum Mollusca; class Cephalopoda; order Sepiida; family Sepiidae; genus Acanthosepion; species Acanthosepion lycidas. The sequence goes on along the minus strand of OZ010580.1, from coordinate 131,890,366 downwards.
GTTAATTTAATGTTTCATAAAAGTAAACTGGAAAAAGGGAACAAAATCTAAAAATATTTCTTAATATTTTTATTTGCTGTCCACCTTACGTTAATTCTTCAAACTTTAAAAGCACTGCACAATACTGATATAACATCACTATTCTGTTCTATTTATAGTTGATAAAAAGAGTTGGTACATTCTACGACATTAGGAAAACATTTTAATTAACCTTTCCTGGATGCCATTCATTTACTGGAACTTTTGGCACCTAACCACTAGAAAAGGATCCACATTTCCAGTCTGGTTGTTTCTATATGCAACTGTTATAGGCACTGATCATTTAAGCATTCCATACCACATCCCAAACAAGTCTATTAATAGAAAATAACATTCCTGCTTCCCCTCCTGAGGCCAGTGTATCAATGATGAGGGAGCTATACTGATAAGATAGGTATTCACAGTTGGGATAAAAATGATCTTGAATAAAAAAAATTAGAATTCTTGACCAAGTGTTCCAAGAAATATGACTCAAGATAAACCTTTCCAAAATAGAAACTATGATCAGGAATTGGAATGAAAACAGTGATGGCACCTACCCTGAATCCATCATAACAATTTAGGGTGTAGAATCAGTAAATACCAAATATTTCAAATACCTCAGTATGTGGATCAGTTATAACAAATTTAGTATAGGAGATAAAGAAATTGAACACAGAATACGCTGCATTAGAAATAGTTGTATATAATACTGCAAACTACTACCAAACTACTACCAAATCATTAACCTAAAAACTTGAATTGTGTTCTTAAGTAGTGTTGTCAGATCAAGAATTTAATATGGTTGTCATGCATGGAGCCAAACTCAATCAAAATATCTAAACTATCAACTGCAGACAACCACCTTCTCAGATCAATGATTAAAAATGGCTATAAGTGAATGAAGCATGTGGGTCTTTGTGAACACCATACTTCTTCAAAGATTGTGGATTGGTGCTATAGAATCACAAAGAACTGTACCAAATAATAGAAACAGTGTCACTTGAGGACTTTCAACAACAGCAACAACAAAGGTGTATAGCACTTGTAACTTGAAGAGAAAATAATGGCATAATCAAAATGTTGAAATTCCACACTACTTCAAACAAAAGGTTAGGAAGGAAGTCTCCATCAATACTGGAAAGAGCAATAATAGTGACTTGAGAAAACTATTTTTGTGAAAAATTGTTTTAAGAGAAAGATTTTATAAATTTCAACTGATGTTAGCACTGGCTGCTCAGTTGATGACTGCCAAATGTTTCTTTAAAAAGAAATTTAATTTTAACATTATCATTATAATTCATTCACTGAAACTTTCAGCATACTTTTAACAAAGAATTTACACTTACATTCTGTTTGTATATGTCACTGTTATCTTTGGCTTTCTAGATTCAGAATATATTGTCAGGCTTCTGAGCTGGAGTCTGTTACATTTTCGGATTGAGAAATTTATATAATAATATTAAGTAGAAAGGAATTTGGGAAAAGCGAGGGCAGATATTTTCAAATATCTCCTTTCCTGAAAGAAATATTCTTTTCCCAAGTCAATAACAATTTTTTTTATAATATAATTTCTATTTTAACTATTTTAGTTTGAGAAATTAATTTATGTATTATATATTTTAACTAATAGAAAGTTTTGAATTGAACCGTTTTCTTTTAATTTTTAAAAAATTTTAATAGTAATGTATCAGTATCAGTCTTCCTATATGGCAGTGAATGCTGAACAATCTCCTCACAGATTAAGAAGATATTTGAAGCAAGAGAAATATGGTTCTACAGAAGTATACTGAGAATACAATAGACTGTGTGCAACAACTAAGTTTTAGAGAAAATAGAAACAAAAAAGACACTTATACTTAACATCAGAAAGAGATAGTTGAAATTTCTAAGGTGTATAATGAGGAAAGAGGGCTTGGAGAATTTGATATTCACAGGACAGATTAAAGGCATGAGGGACAGAGGAAAGCAGTGTATAACCTACTGAATGAGCTTGTATAAATGGATTTTAGTACAGAGTTTAGGAGAGATAACAAAAAGACAAAAGTTGCTAAGAGTTAGAAAAGACAGGAAATTATGGAGAGCCATGATTGGCAACATCCTGAAAGGACACAATACATAGAAAAAGAAAAAGATATTTATTAAATTATAATTTCTATATGATGACAACAGAGCATCCAGTAAAACATCTAATAATGATTGCAATATTAATATGATGCATATTTCAGCTTTCACTTTAGCCTTATTTTATTGGTTTTTTTGCCTTCGTTTTATAAAATATTTTGATATCCAGAAAATAAGGCCATGACTTTTTAAAAATAAACACTTATACTCAGAGCAAATAATACAGTTTACTACATAGTATATTACATCATTCATGATGCCATAGTGGGGCAGGAGTGCTGTGACCCCCTCTCTCTCCACACTTTTTTGCTGAAAGTAAAAGCTAAACAAAAGACTAAATTTGTTCTCTTGGCCTCAATTTATGATAAAGCTATTAAGCTGAACTTTATCATTTGTCTAAAATAATTACTGCCATTAATTTTCAAAATAAATCAGAAAACATTTTTTGCTTTATTTTTTTCTGAAACATTAGAGATGTGCTGGTGATGTAATGGACAATGGCTAGCAATGAGAAATTGAGAGCTGAATTTGAATTCCAGTTGGGGTCGTTACATTCACTTAATGCAAAAACCCTTAGGAAAGGTATGAATCCATTTCCAACTCCAGCTATGGGTTAAATGGTAGGACTTTTATCTGGAAAAATCATTGCTATATCCAAAAACAATTGTTAGTGCAATATTCAATTGCAAAAATGCATTATTCTTAAAATCCAAAATATGTTTTGGTTTTAAATAACCCACAAGAAGTTGATAAACCATAAAAAAAGATCATTTCTGAAACATTAGCTTTTAAAAATTCTACATAAGTCTTACATTTGAAAAGGAGTCTATACATCTCATCCCAGAAAATAAGAACTAGCAAAAAAGTAAAAAATTGTGCATTTAAAATCAAAGAAAAAACAAATGTTTGCATTAGCATACTACATCTAATAAGTATTCCTTTTAGAAGAGCATCAAGAAAATATATATAGAACCAAGAATCTTTAACATTTAATATATGATTTAGCCATCTTTTAACATCTGAGTTAGCATCCCCCCTTTTTATTTTGTGGCAGGTTCTTTAGAGGTTGTAATTTTTAAATTCTCTATTCTTTACAGGTTGGAATTATCAACTTATAAACAAAATAGATAAAAAAAGGATTTTTATGAATTTTCACCAGGGAATTAACAATATTTTAAAATTGTAATTAAAATAAAATGTTTTCTTACCTATTTTTCTCATTTCTAAAAGAACGAAAAAAGCCAATAAACTTTTAAAAAACGAATTTTCATTAATTCTAACATAAAGTAAACTAGAATTAATTTAGTTAGAATTAACGAAAATTTGTTTTTTTAAAAGTATATATTTGCTTATATAAAGTCAATATTTCCTTTATATGCTGCAAACCCATTGGATAACATAAATTCAACACCCTACAAATGAAATGTATGTACTTATTATTACATGTGCAACATAAAGAATTTCAAAAATCCTTACAAATTAAAATTTCCTAAAACAAATTTCATACTTTTAAATTATAAGACACATCATTAAAACATATTTTATAAATTGCCCAACTTCAAACAAAATAAACTTATTTTTATAATAAATATTATTAATGAAACACAATATTAAGAAAGAAGAAACCAACTTAAAGTAGAATTTATTCAGCTTATAATTTACATAAAAAGATAAAATCTACATTTCATTTAAAACTTATATCAACTTATATGCAAAGTTTCATCTTTCCAACAGCTGATTACATGTGACAAATTATTTAAATTTTCATACCTTTCAACTAATAGAAATTAAAAGTCATTTTTTAAAAAATGATTATGTGCCAAGTCATATGTATAGAACATCACCCATGTGATGTATATATTGTTATATACCATACCTATGAACACGAATGGATATGTCCCAATCCTCATAAATCCATTGGACACTATTGTAAGTGGGGGTAAAATACTTTCTAAGTAGTCCACCAGTAGCTGTGGTTTACCTACTTCATGCCACTAGCGAGTATTGTATTTTGTTGATGTTATAAAGATTACCATTTCATTTCCAACCTCCATTTTGGTTATTCCTCATTCAGCAACCGTTTTTAGGTTACAACATATATATATATTAATATATAATAAATTGGGATCAAATACATATCAAATATAGATCAGAATGCAAAAGAATTTTAGGATAAGGAACAAATAGGAAACATTTATAAATCTAATAAATAGTAGGGATCTAGTAGTAGGGATCTTAGATTTTTTAGGTATGGAGATTATCAAAGTTGGTAATGTAATATAGTGTGTTTGATGTGTGTTTATAGATAGTATACATTATTGTTAGATTCCTGAAAGTTCATATCTTCTCTGCTTCATATCTAAAACATAAACAAAACAAATTCTAAGAAAGTAATGAATTGTTTATTTATTAATCTGACTGATTTTTATTAATTTAAATGTTATTTTTAACAGATACCCATATTTGTGCAGATGCTCTGCTTATTTTAAATAGGCCCTAATATTTGAGAAATCCTATTAGAATGAGAAGGATTGTGCTTAAAGGTAGTATTAAGCCTTGGTTGATTGGTGATGACCTTCACGGCCAAGTCAGTTAAAAGCATATTGGATCTAACAAGAGTTTCTCCCATAAAGGAGCACACAGGGTCAAATTCTGATGGAGGACACATTTTTTTCTTTAATAGGATTTCTAAAATATTCAGACTTGGAGACAAAAATAAATATATTGTTTTAAATAAGCTTAGCATCTAAACAAATATAGGTATCCACTAAAAATAATGTTTAAAGAGATGAATATATATATATATATATATATATATCATATAAAAAGATAATAAACTTTCCATGACTGGCAGTCATAGAAATTTTCTTGGAGAGTGTATAAAGTTTATCTTTTTAGATTATATGTTTGTTCTGCATTCGTTACTTACATTTTATATTGTGCATTATATTTTTTTAAAGAATTAGCATCTTTGACAAGGTGAAAAGTAAGTTCAAGCCTTGTTCAAAGTTACTTGCTTATTTCTCATTTCATACTGTTTAATTTAGTGTATCCCTTACAGAATGTTATGATAAAAAGCAACACTATCAAATGAAGATAAAAACTAGTTATAAGAATAATATATAGTAAAGTTAGATTGGTTAATTTAATAATGTATTAATAATATTATTAATGTCAAATATAGATCTCACAAGGTAAAACCAATATGGATTAATAGAGAAGTAGACATAGAATCGTTTATACATAAGTAAAAATATAAATATAGATCTACTTTGCACTAGAACCCAAAAAGGTGGACATATGTCTGGTTGAAACTAAAGTCAAAAAGGTTTACATATGTCCGTTTTACATTAGGGTAAAAAAGGTAGATGTAGGTTCAGTTTACACTAGATTCAAAAAGGTAGGCATATCTCCACTTTAGATGAGTTGAAAATATGGGCATAGGTTTGGTTTATACTAAAGTTGAAAGGGTAAACATTGATTTGGCTTACACAAAAGTTAAAAAGGTTCATATATACAAGAATCAAAAGGAAAACATAGGACTGGTTTATACCCAAGATGTATTGATTTGTTTTTTTACAGCTTATCAACCAGCTTTGTAAGTTATTGAAAGACAGAAAATATTTTTATATTGTAAGAATTTTTTTGCAAATAATAATGATTTACTGATACTAGTACTACTAAGTAACCCATAGCTGAGGGAAGAAGAGGTGAATTCATACCTTTTCCAAGGGTATTTGCATGTAAGTTAATATAACAAACCTGACTGGAATTTGAAATTGGCTCTCTGAACACCAGTACCCAGCCATTATCCATTACACCACCTGCACATCCAAGCTTACAGCACCTGATCTTCCCAATAAGTCAGTCAAGACTGTAAGCTTTCATTTGGAAAGTGAACCCTTATAGGGAAGGGTCTTACTCTTCTTTACTAGAAGCCATCAGTGTATTGTAAGCCCTGACAATAGAGCAAAATAATAGTAATAGAGAAATATGCTTATTGTGAATTTTATGAACCTTGCTTTAATTTAAATTGATTTTTCAGGTAATTCATAATAAAATATCCATTATTGGTTTATGACTGTACAGGTTTCTGTTTCAATGCTTTGTAAGTTAATGATTGAAAATTGAGCCTTGCTAAACTACCCGTGGTTTTGCAAAATAGCAATATGAAATGTTATTTATTAATTGTAACCATCTTTTATGATTAGTATTCACTACTTTTTCATTAATATATTCTGTAATAACATATTAAATGATCGACATTTGTAAATTAATGAAGCTGTTTGCCCAATGCTTGTATCTGATTGCTAGAACACTAAAACATGATTGCTCACAATATGATCTTTTTAAAGAAATTTTATCTTGTTTACCTCTTCAAATGTTCTATTATAAATTTATATTACAATGGTATTCTGTTCCCCAAATTAAGATTGGAGGTTTTGAGGAGTGTGGAACTACCTCTGAATTGCTGTTGTTCTCAGGTCCACTCTGACCTTGGGTGGTGGCACCTATTAAAGTCCCAGCAATGAGCAAATAATGAAACCCCAAACAAAAACAAAATACTATGAAAGCATAAAAATACATTTTTATATCGTAAAATGGCCAACAATATCTATTTATAGAAAAATGATCAACAATACATTTTATCTGCAGTTGAAAGCATACAATTATGTTTAAAATATATTTAGTTGTAGGCATAAAATTGATATTCCATTAAACAAATTCAACCAACCAAGCAAAACAACTTCAACAAAACAACATAAAACACACCTATCACCACTCTAGTAATGATGTCCCTATAAACATGTATATGCACAAAAGCTGAGTATCATCTACCATGTATTCAGCTGTGAAAGCAGAATAACATATCTTATTTTTATTACTTCAAAGCTCCCACCAAAATTAAATTTCAGCATGAAATGAGTTGATATGCCATTAAACAAACAAATCAAATCAAATCAAATCCCCAAATTGAAGCCCTGTAAACTCTTTTAAAACCAAAAACCTTGAGCTGCCTTCTATATCACTTGGGTGGTGGAAGATTTGGTTGAGGAAAATAAATATTAATTATTTACATTTAAAGTAATGTCTTCATCTTTATTACAATATTTTTGTTACTGTACTCTTCATCTCTCTTCAGGTGTCTGTTGATCCAGATGATCTTTGGGGAAATTCAAACTAAACCCTTTTATTTAATCTACAAGGTTAGATTGTTCTCATTTTGCTATCTATGTCTAGGGATAATCCTTGTTAATTTTTCAGTTATTGTTATTCCCACTTTCACTAAATCTACACCCATACTACCCAGCCAAGGGATTGATCTCACATTTATTTTGCAAACAAATTCACTAATCAACATTCTAATCCTCTTGGCTATAGTCCAGCTATAAATAATATAAATAATGGTAACAACTCATTCCAGAAATTCAACCAGAAAGGTAAGTAATAGTTGCATCACATTGACTCATGAATCTTGGGGTATTATATGTAATAGAAGACAAAATCCTGCTTTCCCTCCTGAGGCCAATGGTACTGATAATTAAGTGGGGGATGCTGATGAGATAGATATTCATAGTTGGGATAAGAATGATCTTGAATAAAAAAATCAACATCCTCTACCAAGAGTTCCAAGAAGTAGGACTCAAGAGAAACCTTTCTAAAACAGGAACTATGATCTGGAACTGGAATGAAAGCAGTGATGGTGCCTACCCTGAATCCATTATAAAAATTCAGGATATGAAATTAACAAATACTTCAGATAACCTCAGTGTATGGATCAATTATAACAGAACCAAAAACATCAACCTGAAAACTTGAGCCATCTTCTTAAATAGCTTCATCAGATTGAGACTTGTCATGCATGGAGCCAAATCTGTTCAGAAATATCTGAACTATCAGTTTCATACAACTACTTTCTAAGATCAATGGTTAAAAAAAGGCTTTGAGCAAGTGAAGCCTGAGGGTCTTGGCAAAGATCATCCTTCTTTGAACATTGTACACTGGTGCTACAGGATCACAAACAATGAATTGTATGAAATAAAAGAAATCACATCACTAAAGGACTACCAACAACAGCAACAACTAAAATGGATAGTACATGTAACTTGACAAGAATATAATGACATAATCAAGATGTTGACACTCCACACTACTTCAAATAAAAGGTTAGGAAGAAACTCCCCATCAATACTGGAAAGAGTGATAACATCTACTGAACTTGAAAACATATTTTCCTGAAAAATTGATTTAAGAGAGAGATTTGTTAAATTTCAACTGAAAGCAGTACTAACTACATAGTCAATGAATGCCTTGTACAGAAACAGCTAATATTACCATTACCATAGCAGCAGTGGTCTGTGTAAGGCAAGATAACTTGATAGAGCCTATCCCTCTTTTAAATTTAGTTTTTCTTCTTGATTTATCTGCCACTTCAAGGCAAGAGAGACTAGTCAGCCCTGCTATTTAAGTAATGGTGAGGAAGGTGGCTAGTTCCCCTGATAGAATCAAAATTGACATTCAAGCGTTCAAGTTGGAGGACATCATCTGTGGTTTGACCTGGAGAGGGATGGTTTCCACCAGGTCAGATTGCTCAAGGCATGCTATACATGACTGAATACCTCTCCAGCTTTTAACCAAGATGTGGAAGGAATTGTTCAGGTGCTTGACTGTGCAGTAAGCCCACAACAACACCTGGTCGTGGAACTTATGATGATGGTGAGGAGGGTGGCTTGTTCCCCTGATAAAATCAAAGTTGACATGTTCATTAGCCTTCAAGTTGGAGGACATCAGCTGTTGTTTGACCTGGAGAGGGATGGCCTCCACCAGGTTGGAATGCTCAAGGCATGCTATACATGACTGAATACATCTCCAGTTTTCAAATGTGAAATATGGATGGAATTGGTCAGGTGCTCGACTGTGCAGTGAGCCTACAACCACACCTAGTCATGGGACTGATGGTAATGATGAGGATGATGATCATCATGATCATCATCATGATCATCATCATCTGTATCACAGCCAGTAATATAAGGTAGCAAATTCAGATGATAGATCTGAGTATACTTAAACAAATTTAAGAAGGTATTCATCTTCTCAAATCTTTACTGAGTGCTTAACTTGGTAATTTTATATGGTTCAGATAAAACTGGTCTCCTAAGTTTCTATGCCCTGGCCTCTGTTTTATTGGCTGTGTTAAGTATGCTCTTCTACCTTTCCATTGACTATTATGAAAACTGTCAATGCCAATCCTACCAAAGGTTGAACTCTTCATCCTTAGCTAACAAATATTGTTGAATTACCCTGGCTCATCTGTTAATTAAAAATGAGCCGACCCTTTTCCATAAAATCTTCTAATAATTTGTTCTTGAGGTGGTGGGAGTTGAAAAGTTAATTTGTCTTTGGAATCTATGCTAGACAATTTTAGAGCTTAAACAGGCTGGCCTTTCATGAACCATAAAATCCCATTAAAATGTTCCTTGTGCATACAATTGATTTATGCACATACACATGCACACACACACACACACACACACACACACACACACACACACACACATGCATGTAGCCTCGCACACATATACCTTAAAAATCAATAGGTATTGGAAAACTAAATATATGGAGGCCTGAAAGGGCACCTCGAGGCAGTGTAATGGTTAGCAAGCTTGTCTCACTAGAACAATTACGACTGAGTAGTGAGTTCGATTCTCACTGGGTGCCCCCTACTTTTGGCCTTGTACCACATCTAAGCTACGAATGGAAAATGACTATATGGAAGCCAGAAATGATTCCACGCCAGTCTTTATTATTGGTAAAATTTGAAAATCTGTATTCCAATTGCAAGAATAGAGTTCTACTCAGACAGCTTTTCCCCAAGAACTATTTTGTGGAACAGACTCTTGTGGAACTATTTTGTGGAACAGACACATGGATGCTTCCCTCAATACTACAATCTCAACCATTATAAGTCAGTGGTCAATTTTTATCTATCCTCCTTATCTTAATAATCTTCACTTCTTACCATCTCTATTTTTATTTACTAGATGTTTTTTTGCAACATTCTGATGTATGTTGAAATGCTCATAGTATTTAGTATTGTTGAAGTTATCGCTAACATTTTTTGTTAAGATTTACAAACTCTGTGTTTTGTTCAATTTTGCAAACCAATCGATGACATTTGAATAAGCTGATTTGTTTGGAAAAATGCTTTGACAAAAACCCTACTTCATGCTTTAATAATTTCTTTAATTTAATTTTATAGGATTTCATGGTAAACAGTTTAAGAAAATTTATTTTTTTCCTTTTTTACAGTGAAGAATAAATTCTTAGGATTTCTTACTCTTGAGCATGCAACAAAGAACTGGTCATGCATAAATATTTATTTCTGGAGCCAAATTTCAACTTTTTGAAACGTTTAGCATTGTGATTTGTTTATAGTTCTTGCAAACGCAGGTCAAACGAGAAACTATATTCGTGTATATATAAAAACTTAAAGAAAAGATACGCAAAAAATATATTGCATTTGGTTTTGGTTTTGATCAGTCAATGAATAGCTATTTTAGAGGGTGTAATGAACAGAATTTTATATATAGAAATCAAGCACCTCATTCAACATGATCATTTTAAAATGGACTTTGAACAATTTATTCATAATTTCAATCCTGATATGCAACATCTTATTTGTAAATTGGAAAAATATAATAAAAAATTAAATAGACAGACATAGTTGTTTGAATTCTTGCTTCCTAAATACACTTTATATATATATATATATATATATATATATATATATATATATATATAGATACACCTAGTGAGCCAGACAAACCTACCTAGGTTTCACCTAAACGGATCGTCAGAGAAAGTTCGAACTTTCCCTGACCATCCGTTTAGGTGAAACCTAGGTAGGTTTGTCTGGCTCACTAGGTGTATCTAGATCTGCTCTACGGTTGTATTGAGCTCTTTTGTTAGTTAGTTGTTTACTCATATCAGGGTTTTTTCTTTGGGCTTCAGACCTGCATCTGTGCGATTTTTTTCAGCAGTAGTTCATGTTTGTAGCTCTTTCTTTTTTTAAAACCTTTTTTTCCCTCAAGATTGATTTCATTATTGGCAAATCAAAAATTCGAGAGTTTTTCGAAACGAGTCTAGTTATCTATATTTGTATGTATATATATATATATATATATATATATATATATATATATATATATATATAAGAGTATGATGATGATGATGATGATGGTGACAGTGATATCATTCATTATCATCAGTCCTGATAAATATCAGTCTTATAATAAAATAGATAATAAAACTGGAATATGAAAAAGTTTTATAGTAAAAGAAATTATAAAACTGACTAAAAATAATTTAAAAATAAAACTGATATTAATAAAACTGGAATAGGAAATAAATTACAGGTGTAACAGGTGAGATAAAAGTGATATCTAGTTGTGTCAATTATCAGAGTGCAGTACAAAGTGTCTTGTGTGTTTGGGAAATTCAATGCTTTACATTTAGGATCACATAAAACTATTGTAGTAATTTTACCTTCTTTATGACTAGTAAATAAATAAGAAGTAAATAGTGCTAAATTTGAGCTTTAAATAATAACAATGAAACTAGTGTAGGATTGGTCATTCAATTAAAAGATTGGTTACCTTTGTCTGGTTATATGTCAAATTGCCTTGGTGACTAATTTAAATTGGCTTTTGTTCCTATACATTCTGTATTAAAGCAGGATATTGTCAAAAACTATACAAGTGATTATTTTTTTAATTTTTTTTTTATCTGTTATGATATTTTGATACAATTACAGAAACCCTGAGGGGTAACTGATAAGTTTTTCTTTCTTTATATCTTTATTTTTGTAACCTTTCATTTTTGGCAAATTATATGAAATTACTTTCAGCTAGCTTTAATCTAAGTTCTTGCTCTTAATCTAAATTGGTATTGATGAGATTTTGAAGTATAGTATTCATCTGGCACCAACTATGAAAATTTCTGAATAGACAGCATAGTTATATAGACATCTCAACAAACTTTAACTTTCATGCCCATCAAAAAATGTTGTGTCAAAAGAATCGTTTTTCCCTTGACACTGTTATTATTTTTACTACCTTCACTCCTTTGGCAATTTTATATTTAAAACATTATAAAAATATGTGAACCAAGTAAACGTGATATTTATTATTTACCTTTTATAAATATTTATTATTACCATTTTATATAGAAATAAATGTGAAAAGACATCTTTTTATTAGAAAATGAAAAAAATTATCAATAAAAGGTTGTCAGCCCAGCCTACTCCTAAAGAGTTGTGAGCAGGAGTCACAGAGGAGTGTGTGGGTGGGGTAGAGGCAGCTGGGTGATTTGGGTTCGTCTGACAGTATACTGCAGATCCTCTTCATGTTCACAGTTGAACACTAAAGTCTTGATCCCCACTTAGATGGTCCTATGCCAGGAAGGCCGATTTGCAGCAGCTGTTTCTCAGGTCTCAGAGTTGATGTTATCCTGTGTCGAGTGAGATGCATTCTGGACACATAACCTGCCCAGTGAAGGCAATGTTGAAGAATGGTAGCCTTGACGCTGAGGAGAGATGCCTGAGAGAGGACTTCATTATTGGTGATACAGGCCTCCCAACTGATGTGAAGAATTGACTCCTCCCTAAAATGTGTAAACCATCTACAATGCAATACTTATTATTCACCATTTTATAAATAACTATGAAAACATGTTTTTTATTCAATCTAATAAATAAATAAATAGGCTTTGTTAGTTCTCATAAATAAAGAAAATGCTTAAATCAAGTTTCATATATTTGGATTTTATTAAAATTCTAATCATTGATTTTTAAAACAATAAACATTGCCTAGAGAGTCAAAAGTGTATACAGTAATAGCGGTTTCAAATTTTTTATTCATGATTTTATAAAAAATATCAATGAATTGTGAAAGAAATGATTGGAAAATGTATTTTTTCCAAAATTTATGATTACTATTACTTGTTTAAATTTTCATGTTTGACAGCTTTTTTTTTTTAATAAATTTATGAATAAAAAAAATTATTTTCATATTCATTTCTTTATAAATTGACAAATGATAAACACTGTATTCCATTAGTTGTTTTGCATTTTTAAAATGTAAATATAAAAAATTATTCTTGCAAATAAACAATCTAATAAATAAATAGTGTTTAATATTTTTGTTGTCAGTTCTCAAAGAACAAAGAAAATGTATAAATTCACTTTCATATGTTTGGGTTTTATTAAAATTGTAATCATCACTTTTTAAAACAATAAACATTGTTGACAGAGTAAAGGTAGTTAAAATAATAGCAGTATTAAGGAAAAAACTGTCCTTTTGACACACTGCCTTATTGCGAGTATGAAAGTTAAAGATTGTCAACACTCCTTAAAATCTTTTAAGTTTCATAATATTTTCAAGGTTGTAAAACAGGAATCTTCATTAAAAATATGAAATAATTCAAATCAATTTTACTGTGTAATATTTTTAATTATTAATTGTGAAATTTATATGATGTATAAATGATGCGTTTAAAAAAGATGGCATCAATGAAATGATTTCTGCAAATATGAACATTTATATATTTTTCTTTATTATTTATTTTCAGTAGTTTATAAAATGGAAAAAAATGTATTTAAGATTCCTGAATTCAAGTAAAAAAAACATCTTCTATGCGCCATGTCTTTTCAGGACATTGGCAATCATGGCTCTCAACAATTTCCTGAACTTACAGCCACATCATAGTGAAACATTGGTTCTCATGCAATCATTAAAGTTAAGCAACATTGAGCCTGGTCAGTACCTAGATGGGTGACTGCTTATGTCAAGCTGTAAGCTTGAATGTGTGGCTGGTGTAATGAATAATAGCTTGGAATTGATAATTGGAGAATCAAGTTCCAATTACTGTTTGGTTTGTTTGGTTTATACTTATGTGCAAATACCCTTAGGAACGGTATGAATCCACATCTTTTCCCTCCAGATATGGGTTAATTAGTAAGACGTGTATTGATAAATGATTATTACTTCCCCTCCCACAAAAAATTCTTATAATCTAAAAATATTTCCTTGCAAAGGGTTGATAAGCTGTAGAAAATGAATGAATCAATCAATAAACTAATATATACTTATGTTTAATATTTCACATGAATTAAAAATCACAAACTTATTTAATTTTGACAGTATTGTATAGAATGCAACTGAGGTATTTTTGTTTTGATAAGCTTTGTACCTATACAGATGTTAAAATATGATACTTTGAAAATTTATTTATTTATATAAATTCTTTTGATTTTCCAACTATTATTATTAATTCATTAAGCTATCCATAACAATCTTACAAAATACAGGCAGTAGGATTGGTGACTTTATTTTCCTTATAAAAATTGTTACTGGTCCAGCTAGTTCACAATAGACACAAACTCAGGACATAAGCTTACAAACAATGTTCTTTTGTCACTGACTCAGGAGTAAATCTCATGTCACATCAGTAGGTCACAAAGTACTTTTCAGTTTATTTCAACCCACTAGTCCCTGATGTCCTTGCAATTATGCTTTTCTTCCCACATCATTTTATTTCTGTATTTCTCATTAGTTGTAATTGATTGTTTGCATGCCACAATCAATTGTTTTGGTCACACACATATATATATATATATATATATATTCAATGATTGCATATATATATATATATATATATATATATATATATATATATATATATATATAAAAATATATATTTATCTCATATACATATATATATATACATATATATATATATACACACACACACACACACATATATATATATATATATATATATATATATATATATATGTACACACACATACATACACCCACATATATATATTTGCGTGTGTGTGTGTATTTAATAAGATTATTTTATATAAATGTGTGCCTGTGTGTGTAAGTATTTACTAAGATTATATTATGTTTGTGTGTGCGTGTATGTATGTATGTGCGTGTGTAAGTATTTTCTAAGATTATTTTATATATATGTGAGTGTGTGTAAGTATTTACTAAAATTATTTCGTCTGTTACAAAGACACAAGTGTAAATCAATCAGTGAGAAAATAACTCTCTACATTAGTTTATTAGCTTGCTAACCTCAACTTCATGGAACGTTACCTGATATTTATGTATATGTATTGTATATATATATATGTGTGTGTGTGTGTGTGTGTGTGTGTGTGAATTAAAAAACTGAAACCTAAATTACCCCATTCAGATGGCGATATATATATATATATATATATATATATATATATGAGAAAACAATATATATACAGGGTGTCCATAAAGTCTGTGTGCATTTTAAAATACTTAAGTATTTAAAATTGTATACAGACTTTATGGATACCCTGTATATATATATATATATATATATATATATATATATATATGTATGTTTTCCTATATATATATATGCTTTCCTATATATATATATATATAGAGAGAGAGAGAGAAACAGACAGACAGACAGAAACAAATTATAACAAAGCATGTTACTCAGGACCTCATTGGACCAAGGTGATGGCCATGTTGATGTGACTAGTCATACATGGAAGGAAAATGGATGCGGAGAATTTTAAATTTTATTTTTTTTTACGTGTTTTGAGTGTACAGTCTAGCCAATTTCATGTTTCCATCACAACCAATGTATTTAGTGTATTGTTTTGCATTGAATGCTCACCACAATGAGACTGGCCATAATTTTGATTTAAAAAATGCTACTAATTAAAAAAGAAAGCAATTTACTAAGACCAAAATGTTTACAAAGTACTTTGATTGCTAGATCGTCCATGGTGGGTTTGCATCCAGGTTCTTATAACATTTCACCTTTCCTGACAGGTCTTCTATTATCACGATGTGTGGGATATTTAATAACAAAAGTGATGGAAGCATAAACAAAAAGAAACTAAACGAAATCAGTTAGACTGTACAGTGTGCGATGGGTAAATTGTCGCTATTTTATATTTTTAATTTTGTGCATGAATGTTGCTTGTTTTTGATTTTGTCAACTGCACAGGATAGTAGGGTCATTTGGGTACCATCTGTGAGAAAAAGAGAACCATGATGCAATTCACTCTGCCAGAAATTTTGAGACAGCATGCTGTACTGTTTAGCATTCATGTCAGAAGCTCCAATATGAACATTTCAGAGTGTTTGGGTGTCAATCTGAGGACAGTGCAGAGGATTTGGAAAGGGTTGGATGAGTCTAATGGTGATTACAAAAGTATGGCAGCTCAGAAAACTCACTCTGATCATTCTGATAAGAAAAGAATTCCTAAATTTGTTGGTGAAGGCCTCAGACTCAACATGGCGGCCTACATCAAGTTCCTTGAGGAGATAATGCTGTCCTGGGTCAAGAGGGTGGCTGCTGGCAACAGGACACACAAGCAGGAGAACCAGTCATGGCTATCAGACAATTTCTGTGGCCACATTACCTTTAACTCTCCAGAGTGCAACCCTCTTGATTATTATGTGTGGGGTGCAGTTGAGCAAGAGACCAAGAAAACTCCTTGTAACACCAAAGATGAACTGAAGGCAAGGATTATGATAGCATTCACCAACTTAAACAAGGAGACCATCCAGAAGAGTTGCAGGAGATTCTAAAGTCCTTTGGAGGCTGTGGTTGAAGCCAATGGCAATTTTATTAAATAAATTTACTCTTTAATATTTAAAGATATTTTTGTGTAATGATAGTAAATATATCTGTTAAAATAAGATGTCAGTGTTATTTTTCATTTTTGCATAATTTAGATTACAATTGATCCATCACACCCTGTATATCTAAAATATATATTTGAAAAAAATTAAATTTAAAATTCTCAGCATATATATATATATATATATATATATATATATATATATATTCATAGGATATATATATATATATATATATATTCATAGGATATATATATATATATATATATATATATTCATAGGATATATATATATATATATATATATATATATATATATATATATATATATATATATTCATAGGATATATATATATATATATATATATATATATATTACGAAATGGACAGAGTCCGACAATTTATTTATTAAAGACATTTTTTATGTTTAACGTTCTTTTTATAGATACAAGTATTTAAGTAAATGCTCTGTTTATAATAAACAGTATTAAATAACATTTACCGGCCTGAATGTCCGAGAAATATTCATAGGATATATATATATATATATATATATATATATATATATATATATATATATATATATATATATATATATAGGATTAATATTAGTAAAAGTTTGTCACTTAGCTGATTGATGTTAAGTAAAGAAAAACTTTTCTATACCAACCGGTTTTGTTCCTTGAAGAACATTATTAAGGTAAATGTGGAGATTTTATTTCATAACTTGTATTTATACACAGAAGTAACTTGTAGGAAAATTGTTATCAGATTTTCAATTTGAGAACATTCTGAAACATTCTTAAAGCTTGTGTGTCAGGGAAGGTAAACTATGGAGGATCTAAATGATATAATTAATTACCTAATAAATGAAAGTAACACCAACAACATTTACTCACTTTTGCTTATTAGACAATAAATAACATCACTTAGCATCCTTCATGTTATTTCTGTGTATAGGTACAACATACAAAATAAAATCTTCCTATTTACCTTGATTCCTTACATAATGAAACAGATTGGTAAAGAAAAATTTTCCTTTTGTTTTTTCTTTTATTTAGAATTATCTTTACATATGTATTTTATTTATAACTGAATTTTTGGAATATTTTGTGGAATTTTTCTTTGTGAACTAAGTGCATGGACAAATTCTCATATTCTTCTTTTATTGTACTGAGCACATCTAGACATTTTCAAGGGGGTTATTTTTCGTGGTACTAAGGAGTGTTAATGCATTTTTGTTTGATTTCCTATATTCATATCTCTATGACTTCTTCTTCTTTGTGCTGTGTCCCTTTTAGCTCTTAATAATTTTTGTCTTTTTGCCATCTCTCCCAAAATCTCCTTCACCATCAATTCACTGAAGTTTGTCAAGTAGGTCATGTGTTGTTTTCCTCCGTCTCTCTTACCTTCAATCTGTCATGTAGGTATCAAATTTTCCATGCCCTCCTTCCTCATTATGTGATCCAGAAATTTCAACTATCTCTTTAAATGTTAAGTATGTCTTTTTTGTTGATATTGTCTCCAGGACTTCATCATTGCTCACATGTTAGGTCCATGGTATTCTCAGCATCCTTTTGTGGAACCACATTTCTGTTACTTCAAATATCTTCTATATCTGTGAAGAGATTGTCCAGCATTCACTGCTGTATAGGAAGACTGATACTACATAACAGTTCAGTACTCTTTTCTTTGTTTCTAATGATAATTTTCCTGTTTCTTAATACTTTGCTTACCTTTTGGACGGCACCTTTTGCTATCCCAATATGTTTTCAGTGTTGCACTTTCCATCCTCTGTTTCTTTTAATCATTTCACTCCAAGCAATGCAGGAATGCCTCTAGTATGCAGAGAGTTACAGAGAGTGAAGGTGAGAGAAAAATTTGGGTATAAGGGGAATCAAGGAAAGGCCTAAAAGCTGAATGGGGCTCAAAAAGATAGAAGATGGTGATTGATGTTGCATTGAAATTTTTGAAGAGTGTAGTTATCAGGGAAGCAAGGAAATGGGAGTTCCATAGGCGGGAGGTGCGAAAAAATAAACTGTTAGGGTAGAAGTGGTGGTTACAGTTACCTAGTTCAACAGTAAAAGGGTGGGACCTAGATACCAATCCAGTAGTACCCTTATTAATACGCTTCCCAGATATCTAAATCGTTGCACCTGTTTAATTTCGGTATCTCAAATCAATAATTTGCATGCTTGATCTGAATATGAATTTTGGTTCTTTTATAGATAAACAACAACCACTTACCAAAGATTATTCCTTTACTAGAAAAAAAATGATCAATAAATGTAATAGATATAAAGCGTCCATTCTTTTTAATAAGATGAATATATATATATATATATATATATATATATATTATGCAGTGTTATATTAGAACATGCACATACCCACTACAAAACTGTACATCTTGTTTCAACATTAAAAAAATCTTTTTTAATGTTTCATCAGGTGGGGAATCAGGATGCTACATATATATATATATATATATGTGTGTAGATAAGTTTGCATATTGTCTGGTTCATACTCATACCTGGTCTTTTAAACAGGATTAGAGGTTTATCACTTGTTTCCTGTTTAGGATTGGGTTTTCAGTTCCTTCTAAAAATATATTTCAGTTCTGTACTCCTAACGCTTGTCCTTTCCTCTGTTAATATAACTCCACACAATAACCCTCTACCTTGAGTGGCTCTTGAGCCTTGTATTGGGTGAATATTAGTAAAAAAAAAAATATGCTATAGGCCAAAAGTTTGGGGCTATCTCTAGATTTAATAATTAGTAAGTTTCATACCATCTTTTAATGGACTCTTGCTAAGCTAGGCTGCTGAAAATATTTCACCTATTAGTGCATGCCATATAATTATTTAGAGTGGGCATTATCTAAAATTTCAAATCTGCCAGTCCTAAGATCACCATTAGCCAACAAGGTGGATTAGGCAAAAAGAGCTAAAATTTTTAAGAAACTTTATGCAGTAAATGACTAATTTCATTATAATTATTATTGTTATTATTGAATATATGATAAAACCATTCAGGAGAGAAAGTCCCTCTGGTGAGCAATTAAATTAGTTTCAATTTTTAGGTGATTAGTTGAAATCCAGATGCTGGTGCCAAACTTAGTATATATATATATATATATATATATATATATATATATATATATATATATATAGTGCTGTTCAATAAAAGTGACTCACCTTATCCTTTGAATTTAGCTCAACTTTCATTTCATTGGAGAAGAGAACATTCTTCCAGCCTTCTACGGTGAAATTTTTGTAATAGTGAGCCCATTCAAGTCTCTTGGCTTTGTTGACTTTGCTTAATAACGGCTTAAACCTTTGTGTACAAGATTTGTAGCCTTGTTCTAACAAGATTTGTAACCTTGTTCTGACAGACTGTTGAAGAGGCAAGACTAACACCTTCCTCTTTGATTAGACTGGCTGCAATTTCTTGGCTAGTTATAGTCCTATTCTTCGCAACTTCTCTCTTGATTACCCTGCCAGTTCTACCATCAATCTTTTTCTTTCGTCCCCTTGTTTCCTTCCTTGGAGCAGGAGTGGCATCATTATGTGCCCTAAGCACTCGAGAGACAGTTGATTGCAAGCTTGTAGCAATTTTTGCAATTTCTCTTATAGACTTGCCTGTTTTTGAGAGGGCAATAATAGATGCCTTAAGTGGTTCTGATGCGTGTTTGTACCCTTTCATCTGGTTAGTGACTTGAGTGGCTATTTCAAGCTGTTTTTATACTATATGAGGCCTTCTGGAATATTCTGGAATACTCTAGATTTAATTTAAGCTGTTCTAGAATTCTCTAGAATATTGTTCTGAGTGTATTGTAAAATAGTTTTCAATATTTTGTTAAAAGCTCTTTAAATTTACCAGTTTAATCATTAGAATGCGATATCTGAGTCACTTTTTTTGCACAGAGTTTTTTCCTGAATCTCATTTATATCCAAATTTATAATTATCAATAGAATATCTTAGGGTGAATAAACTTTTTTCCTAGGTGGTCAGGAAGGGGTCTTTATATTAGTAAGATTAAAAATTATTTTAACCCCAAAAACAATAGACAAAAAATATTTTTAGTAAAAAAATCAGGTAAGTCACTTTTATCAAACAGCACTGTATATATATATATATATATATATATATATATATATATATATATATATATACAGGGTGTATTAAAAATTACTTTTACAAACTTTGGGGATCTACTGAACAATCACACAGTCACCTACAACTCCAACCCACACGTTATTCATAAACTAATATTGGTGTCTAGCCTATATTGTACCATGGAGATTCTGATCTGCCCACAAATGGTGTTTGTGTAAATTTGTTATTCTATCTCTTTCAAATGTTGCCTCATCTGTAAACAGGACTGAAGAGACAAACAATGGATTTACAGTCTGTGCAATAAACCACCGGCAAAAATTCAACCCTGATGAGTGATCAGAGAGTGAAAAACCTGGCACATGTTGCAAATAATATGAATACAGGACCTGGTCTTGAAGTATCCTACATGCAGTACTCTGAGATATATGACATGTTAGAGCCACTTGACATGTGGTAATATCTGGATTGTCACCGACAGTCTGTAGAATGTGTTCTCCATGGTCAGGCATACAAGCAGATCTCAGTCTTTCTTGATCCATAGTTTGTGCTGTTACAGATCTTTTCTCAGCAGCGTTACACAACTGACTTTGATCTGGAAACACAATCTGATACAGACATGCATCCAGTGAATCCATTACTATTTGCACGACCATATGTAAAAATCATATTTGCCTACTCACGATATGTATATCCTACCATTGTTAAATAGAACACTTCTTAGTTAAGTCAATACTACATATGTTAAACATTGAAGACAAACTAGCTACAAATATGCATAAATGACAAATGTAACTTAGCTTACATGGTAACACCGCACCTACTATAAACTTTCTTTAAACTTAATAACTCAAAAGCAAAAGATTTGCTGACATATGTTAATGTGGACTTTTGTTCTTGTTTTGACATGAAGAATCTGCCCCCAAAGTTTGGAGAAGTATTTTTGATATACCCTATATATATATATATATATATATATATATATATATATATATATATATATATATATTAGGTTGGTGCAAAAATAATGACGGTTTTTGACGTATTTTTTAACATCAAAAACCGTCATTATTTTTGCACAAAACCTAATATATATATATATTATTTAAAAGTTTGCTGTATACTTTGGTGTCTCTTGGGTGAATCCAATATATCTTAGGGTTGCCAGAGATCAACTATTCTTAGATCAAGGTTCCTGATGGACATTAAATTTGATTCAGACCTCTGTTTTTTTCTGGCTCTTTGAGAATGAACATAGAGCATCAAGGTCAATCCTTTATGGAACTCAGTTCTAGACTCTCCTTGTTGTTTTTGTTTATCTCTCTAACTTATTCTCAGTGTCATGTCTCCAGGTGTTTCTCAGTTCTCTTTCCTTCCTTGTGGGTACAAGGTCAAGGTTTGGGGAATGATGCTGAATGCTAATGTCCTGAGAGTGTCCTATCCAATCATTCTCCCTCCATAAGATCTGCTTGGTAATGGAATCTTGCCCTGCTTGGTGGCAATACAAAATCACCAATGAGTTTTCTAATGTTGGTATACACAATTTTACTGAAAGGTGGTTTAATCATAAAAAGCCAAGGAGAATTTATAATGATAGTAATGCTTTATATGAATAAAGGTATTTGTTTGAAAAATGCTGGAAACTTTTGCACTTTTATGTTGAATACTGGATATAATAAATTTTGCAGTATAAAATGTCTAAATTTATTCATAAAGGCAGTTCAAGCAGATTATGTAACAAACATGCTCTGTTCTCAGAGAGACATTTATACCACTAAGATATACACAAAACTATATATACAAGTGTCCAATGCACAGAATAATATATTACATATATCTACACAGCAAAGCAGTGTAAGGAGAAACAAAACGGAAGGATCTTACATATAATATAGAGATACTTCTGTGTCTGGAGAAGCCATGTTTAGGACTCCAGATTTAAACATACTGAAATCATCTACTACATCCCAGCCAAGGATTTATTCTATAAACAAGAGTGAGTTTTGGGTTTTCCCAAATTGAGGACTGTGAGCTGGAGTTTCTTTCTGTATCAAAGAAAGATATATTCCCAAAAGGAAATGGCATCATGTGCTTGTAAGCTGCTGGTGAGGCAAATTTAGCCTCTGCCCAGGCCATGGGGAGCGGAGTGTTCTCCTAAAAAAAAACAGCCTTTTGGTTTGGCTGCTGTAGACAAACAGAAATTGACTGATGCTTTCAACACTGTATGGAGTGACATCACTAAGCAGTATGTCATGTGACCCATGTGACTTATTTCCACCAAAGGGAGATAATCCCCTTCTGTATTCCTACATTATATTTTAGTGATTACACATATCTGAGTAGATGCCATAAACTCTTAAACAGTATGAATGGCATCTACTTGGGCATTTGAGAGTTTTAATAAAGAGAATGTGCCATCCAGCAAACTTGCATCTCCCTTTGTAGGAGAAATCATTGTCTGATACTGTGATCTTTGAAACCACATGGCTGCAGAGCGCTTCACAACAAAGGAATCTTTACTTACATTTTTTAAGAAATGCAGATCTCATTCCAATCTTATTGAAAGACCATACCTACTTGAAAGTTCATATGTGCTAACATTATCTTTGTATCTAAAGAAAAAAGAAATTCATGATTTTATTTTTAACACTATTTCTTATGACTTTTTAAACAATATATTTTAGTGAATACACATATTTATTTGTACACCCCATTTTTTTTTAAACAGTGACAATTATATTTCACAACTTGTGCATTTCCAAGAGAATGTGCCCTCTGGTTGAGGTTTGAACCTGTGACTCTCTTTGTAGGGAAAATCACTGTCTAATCTATTGTTTTAACCTATTCTGCCACAGAGAGCTTCACAACCCAGTAAGGTTCAATAAGCCTCTTGAATATATAGAATGATAGAGGCAACTAATACTCCTTAAATGAAACAAGTTGTCTACTCAAATATGTGCATTTATGAAAATATAATGTTAAAAGTAATAAACAATATTATCTGATTAAAATAAAATCCATTAATTCTTTAGAAAGTTTTTTGTCATGTGTGAAAATCAGTGTGTGCTATGATTGAAAATGCAAGGGTGTGCTGAAAAGTTCTTGGTCTAACTCACTTCCCAAAATCTGATCCAATGATGAAACAGAACATTTTTAAATCCCTTAGTTAGGTTGAGAACTTTTCATCACTACACCAGAGAGATAAAATTGATCATTACATGAAGCTATATCCTACTGGCATCAATTTAAACTGACACCTTTCTTTTATTGGTGGTAATCTGATATCTTCAGTGACTTCCCACTGCCGTAACTTAGCTTCCCTGTACCTTTTCTATAAATATTTTCATGGTAATCGTTCTGATGAGCTTTCCTTTATGGTACCTTGACTTTACAAATTTAAATGCAGTACTAGATTGGCAGCTAGGTTTCATCATTTTACAGTTGAAATTGATAGATATAATGGTATTCTAATAGATTCTATTCTAATAGATTCTTTCATAGTTCTTGTTTGTGAAACTCTCTTTCAGCCTCTTGCTTCCCAGTCTATTTTGATCTTCAAGAATTTAAATGCAATGTCAATTGTTATCTTTTGTCTTCTTAATTCCTGTTCTTTTATTGTTCTCTCTTTTTAATGAAGTTTTTCTTTTTCTCACATTCTTTCACATTTGTGAAGACATGTGTCTTAGTGGCGTTATTGCCTTGCCTGGGGTGAAATTATTAAAAATATAAATATATTGTGACCATTTTCCTTAAAGTTAATATTTTCTTGATTTCAGATGAAAGCATTGAAACTTTCCAACATATCCCAGTGAAATTTTCAGTTTACAAAATTATAGTTTATTATTATAGTTTAGATAGGGGAGAGGGGTCATGTTGTCAGTTTAAACTGATACCAGAAAGATATAGGTAAAGAAAAGCAGACTGCTGAAGATTGATAATCGTTGTCTTTTGTTGATTACAGCTTTGAGCATAGTGAGAGAGTCAGAAGTATGGAGAGTGACATTGTTAATAGGGCAAAGATACAGAGGATCAGAATATTTGATTAAATATGTTGATGATAAGGTTTACACAAGATGAAGCAATGAACAATTAGGATGGATACTTACAAAAGATTTCAATAAAAATAGAAACGTTAGACTATCAAGTAATCAGAAATATGATGATTGGAGTCTCATGTTAAAGGTGAAAAGAAAATGAATAATATTTCAAACACACTGACATACATTATCATTTCTGTTACTGATTATAGTCGGAATTAGTTTTGTACGTTGGAAAGAATAAGAATTATACTTATAGTAGCACTTGTGTCTGTCAGTAATGCTTTGTTTAATTCTTGATAATATAGAAAAAATGAGAATTATACTTCTAATAGCACTCTGTCTGTCAGTAAAGCTTCTCTTAATTCTTGATAATATAGAAAGAATGAAAAGTATACTTCTAATATCACCCTTGTCTGTCAGTAATGCTTAGCTTAATTCTTGATAATATAGAAAAATGAGAATTATACTTCCAATAGCACTCTTGTCTGTCAGTAATGCTTCTCTTAATTCTTGATAATATAGAAAAAATTAGACTTCTAATATCACTCTTGTCTGTCAGTAATACTCCTCTTATTTCTTGTAATAGAATGAATAAGAATTATACTTCTAATATCACGTTTGTCTGTCAGTAATGCTTCCCTTAATTCTTATAATATAGAATGAATGAGAATTATACTTCAAATATCACGCTTATCCATCAGTAATGCTTACCTTTATTCTTTATAATATAGAAAAAAAGAGAATTATACTTCTAATAGCACCCTCGTCTGTCAATAATGCTTCCCTTAATTCTTAATAATATAGAAGGAATGAGAATTATACTTCTAATAGCATTCTTGCCTGTCAGTAATGCTTATCCTAATTCTTGATAATATAGAAAGAATGAGAATTATTCTTCAAAGATCACTCTTATCTGTCAGTGATGCTTACCTTAATTCTTTATAATATAGAAGAAATGTTAATTATACTTCTAATAGCACACTTGTCTGTCAGTAATGCTTCTCTTAATTATTGATAATATAGAAAAAAATGAGAACTATACTTCTAATATCACACTTGTATGTCAGCAATGCTCACCTCAATTCTTGATAATATAGAAAGATTGAGAATTATACTTTTAATAGCACTCTTGTCTGTCAGTAATGCTTAACTTAATTCTTGATAATATGGAACAAATGAGAATTATACTTCTAATAGAACTCTTGTCTGTCAATTATGATTCCCTTAATTGTTAATAATATAGAAAGAATGCGAATTATACTTCCAATAGCACACTTTTCTGTCAGTAATGCTTCTCTTAATTCTGGATAATATACAATGAATGAAAAATATAATTGTAATATCACAATTGTCTGTCAGTAATGCTCTCTCTTGATTCTTGATAATATACAAAGAATGAGAATTATACTTCTAATAACACTCTTGTCTGTCAGTAATGCTTCCTTTAATTCTTAATAATATAGAAGGAATGAGAATTATACTTCTAATAGCACCCTTGTCTGTCAGAAATGCTCACCTTAATTCTTAATAATATAGAAAGAATGAGAATTATATTTCTAATATCACTCTTATCTGTCAGTAATGCTCACCTTAATTCTTAATATTATAGAAAGAATGAGTATTATATTTCTAATAGCACTCTTGTCTGTCAGTAATGCTTCCCTTAATTCTTGACCATTTATAATATTGACTTGTTTTGAAATGGTGAAAATTTAACTGTAATTTGTTAGCTAAATGTAATTAAAACTGGCATCCAAATAAATATTAACTGTTGGGTTCCCTTCATCATGTTAGAAACAACACCTTATGTTGGAAATTCAGACAGAAACGTGACCTGGGTCTACAGTAGCTGAAATATTGGGATACAGCAAGAAAGATAAGCAAATTACTCATAAAGAATCAATGAATAATAATGATGATTTCTTGTCTTTGAAATTCAAAAAGTCAGTTCAAGTTTACAATAGCTGAAACTTTGTGATAAAAACAATAAAGATGAAGAAACTTGTCTGAAAGAATATATTGTAGCAATAATTATCTTTGGATTAACTGACATTATGTCATTATTTAAACTTACCAACTATATTATGAAAAATAACTATTTGCAGTAATTGAAACCTATTAAGCTTTTATTCCTTAATTTTTCTCAATAATTGCTATCTTTATATATACTGCATAAGTAGTATTAGTTATAATATTATTCTAATTTCCAAGATAAATCATTGTCAGTTATTTTTTCTTATGTAGCCATACTGTTTGAAAATTATGAGAATATTTAAACAATTTTACAAGGGCTTAATTATATTTTCTGCATGAGTAATCTAGAATTTTTATCTATAAAATTAACTATTGTTAAATGTCAGAAAGAATTCACCTCTTAAAATCATTAAATGGAAAAATATCCAAATAAAACTGACATGAAACAAAAGAAATAAAAAAGCAATCTATTAACAGCCTGATCTCATTCTGCTGACTAATGAGATATTCTGTCGTTATGGTAATACATGCTATGTTTGTGGAATGTTATGTGAGTAACAGCTGATAGGAATACAAGACTAAATCTTTAATATGTAAAATTATTGTTTATTCACTCCTTAATTTGGCTGGATGTGATATTCTGTTGTTATGGTAATGTGTGTTTATGCAATGTTATGTTAGTAATAACTGATAAGAATACAAGATTAAATTTCTCTAACATAAAATTACTTTTTATTCACTTTGGGATCTTCTTCTTGTGAGGAAGTGAGTGACTATATCCCCCTCCTTGCAAGTCAGGTGTATATATAACTTTCTGTTATTCAGTTGTCTTATGTAATGTGTATATATGTTCTAAATCCAGCTGGATTGATTTTCTGTTTTATGTTTGTGCAACCAACACCATCCTTTGAGTCTCAATTCTGCACTTGGTGGCTATGAAGTTACTTTCTAGGTTAACCCTCTGAAGCATATAGCTCTTTTGATCTTTTGATGAGACACCAAGTACAGAAATTACTTCAGTATTTTTTAACCCAGATCAAGTTAGATCAGAGATTCCTGATTGACATTAAATTCAATTCAGACATCTGATATTTTCTCCAGTTACAAGTAATTTCTCCAGTTACCACAACAATGGAATATCTCATTACTAAAAAGGGAGTTCACTTTGCATGAAAAATAAATATATAAAGTTACATTGTTTGTATTGATAGATTTAATGATTTAGATTTATTTAATCTTATTTTAGTTTTTTTATTTCAATTTCTTGTCATTCTACGATAAAAGCTATTAGTAAAGTAGCTCTTATTAAAATTTATCTTTTTACTATCTCTCCTTATCCCTATTCTGCCAACCATTTACACAAGCTCATTTTCCTTCTTCTTCTATATGACATGTCTGTTAAGGATGTGAGCGATCATGACTCTCCACAATTTCCTGTCCTTTGTAGCTCTTAGTAAAGTTTACTTTTTCACTATCTCTCCTAATCCTTTTTCTGCCAACCATTCTCCATCTTTTTCTATATGATATGTCCTTTCAGATCATAGGTGATCATGGCTCTCCACAATTTCCTGTCTTTTCTAGCTTTGAGTAAAGTCTGTCTTTTTGCTGTCTCTCCTAACCCCTGTTTTACACATGCTTGTTAGTTAGGTTGTGCACTGCTTTTCTCTGTCCATCTTTAAATGTCAAATTTTCCAAGTCCACTTTCCTCATTATGTGCCCTAGAAATTTCAACTGTCTCTTTCTGATCTTAAATAGAAGTATCCTTTTTGTTTCTATTTTCTCTAAAACTTTGTTGTGACACATATATTCAGTCTATTGTATTCTCAGTATACTTCTGTAAAACCACATTTCTTCATCTGTGAGGATCTCCTATATGGATGCCATATCTCCTATACAAGATTCACTGCCATATAAGAGGACCAATATTACATAACAGTTAAATACACTTTTCTTTCTTTCTAGTGACATTTTCCTGTTTCTTAATACTTTGCATAGCTTTTAGAAGGCATCTTTTGCCATCCTAATACACCTTTGGATTTCAGTGTTGCATTTTCTGTCTTCTGTTAAAACACTTCCTAGATATTTAAATGTTAATACTTGTTTTATTTTGGTATTTCCAATTTGTAATTTGCATGTTGGGCTTTTCTTTTGCTGACCATATTACAAATGGCTATTATAAATAAATTGTCGAGAGGAGTCAAATTCTAATAGAATTATTTATAATCGGAAATGTATGATTAAAATTATTTTCAGTGATTTGTAATTAATAAATAGCAATAAAAATTCCAGTTGCAGGTCAATGTTTATGGCAGACAGTCAAACAATGAAAACTGTCTTTTTTATTTTGTTTTTCTGAATTATTTGGAATATTCAATTTGACTCAATTCCATTGTTTTCCTTTTTTCTAATATTTTCTTGTCATTCCTAGAGGAATACTTTATCTTTTGTTCTATTTGCTTTTGACATTTTTAATTAAATATTTCTCCTGGAAAACAATAAATTTCTATAGATAAAAATGCTTAAAAAAAAGGGATAGAAAGAAAAATAAACAAACAAATTTGTATCAGTGCCATTAAAAAAAGAATTATAAAGTGCTTAAACATTTTTCTTGCAAGATAGATAAATGAGAACACTGGATATCTTTTTGGCTAAAGATCAAAGATGTATCTCTGTTTTTCATAGATTAAACAAAGGGTTCAGTTTGAAATTCCCTGAAGGTTAACCAAATTGATATACACAAGAAGAAGGTTGGAGAGCACAACAGCTAAAATGCTAGGATAAAGTTGAGGACATTACTCCAAATGTAAATAATGATAAATCCTCATTCTAAAAGCTTAGGTGGAAATTATTGAATCAGATAATAACAACAAAGATGAAGACGTTACTCGCAATGTAAAGATCTGCTGTCTCTCTTCTCACACTTCTTGCTTATGGAACTATCTTCCAGCTCCATGCTTTCCCGCCAACTTTAATCTGTAAAAATTTAAATGCAGTGTCAATCGCTATCTACTGTCCTCCTGATTACTCTTTTCTCTTCCCGTTTATCATTAATGATTCTTTTATTTTTTAAGGATGGGGAACAACATCATGGTATCAGATGTCGATTGACATTACACTTGAATATTTGAAGATTATAGTTATCAGGGAAGCAAGCCAGAAGAAGGGTGTTCCACAAACAAGAAGTGTGAGAGAAGAAGCTGTTTGAGTAGAAGAGACGGTTACATTTAACCGTTTCAACAGATGCCAGCTTAGTAGCTTATTTAAATTCTTGCAGTCTGGGAATCAGTGAAAGTAGCTCGTCGTAACAGTTGCCGTGAAAATACTTGTAGAAGAGACAGAAGGAAGCCATGGCATGTCTGTGGGAAAAAAACTGTAGACGAGATGCCAGATCAGGACCTTTTACACTGGATACTCATCACTGAATTTTGTTGAGGATTTCGAGGGGATACCAAACTGTATATGACAGCAATATTCCGTGCAAGGACGGATGGTTGATTTCTAGATTTGAAAGATGAACAGATGAGAAAAACTTTCTGGCATGACACTGTTTCTAATTCTTCCACACCCTGTAACTCCTTGTGTTTTAGTGGTTTTACTGCCTTGCATGGGTTGATACAGATTATCATTAGGCTGTAACTTGTAATGCCGTGTAAGTCCATTTGCTGACCTGCACACTTTGTTGCATAGATTGCAAGCAAAATGAAGCTGGGCATCATAGTGATAGATTGTTTTATTGTGATGATGTGTGTAACTAATCAAGCCAGCCTTGTTTTTCATGTGACATGTTTCATCCTTTAGGACTTCATCAGTCTAATTATACTGATGTAACTAAACGTGCATAAAGTAGAGAGAATCTTTAAAATTTAATTTTTTATATCATTTTCTATATATACACTACAGTTCAAAAGTTGGAGGAAACCTCGGGTAATTTTTAAAATTGGCCCCAAAAGTAGTTGTTTTGTTCTTTAAATAAGAGAAAATTATTATAAATTGTTAAAAAAAAAACGTGAAACATAATTTTTTTATTAGAAATTTTAGTATGACAAAAAGAAAAAAAGCATTTTATGATTAAATTTTGATCTTGTCAAAATAGCCTCCTTTACCTTTGATTACTGCAGCACAAATTGTTGGCATTCATTGCAAAGTTTCTCAAAGTATAAGTTTGATAATTGATTCCATTCTTTTTTCAATGACGCCAAGAACTCTTTTTCATTTTTTTAATTCTTCTGTCAAGTTCATTTCATGCTAATTCTGGTGGGGTGGCTTCAAACTTTTTTTAACATTTATATATATATATATATATATATATATATATATATATATATATGTATGTATGTATATATATATATATATATATATATATATATATATATATATATATATATATGTATGTATGTATATATATATATATATATATATATATATATATATATATATATATATATGTATGTATGTATATATATATATATATATATATATATATATACACACACACACACACATATATATATAATAAAAAATATAGTTTTATAGGTTGCTACATTTATGGGTAAATATTGCTTAACGTAAGTATAAAATTGAACACTGAGGTTAATATTGGGAGGTAATAGTCTGCTTCATGCTTGTGCACAATTTTCAGGCCACACACACACACACATATATATATATATGTGTGTGTGTGTGTACACAGACATACATACATTTCTACATATAGTCTTGATAATGCAATCAAAAGAGAATCATCCAATAAGTTGTTTCTAATCTTCACATATTTTTAAGGAATATTTAAAAAAAGATAGTTGTTCATTTCTATCTTCTTATTGTCAATATATCAGTTTTACTTATATTTGCATTGTCTTATGTTTTGCTATTTCCTTAAATTCTCTCTACCTACATACATATTTGAGCTACAGACCTGTACAAAAATTTCAGATGAAATCGTAGGAGGACATCAAAAATCAATATTCAGGAAGCATATTTTTGAGAAATGAATATCAAACATAAAAACACAGAGAGAAATTTATCAAATAAACCAATGGTAAGTTGTTTAATTTATTTTATTGTATGTATTCACAGAAATTTAATTACATACTTGGAAATTATTTTATGAGATTGCATAACTTGTTCTGAAAATCTTCCTCAAAGGTTTCTTGTCAATTAACTTGTATATTTATAGAAAAGAAAGTTTTATTAATGAAATTGTAATTTTTTACTGATTTTTTTATTGAAATCATACAAGCAAAATAAACAAAAAAACTATTTTCTATAAGTTATAAAGAACTTATGCCACCATTTGGTGACCTTTACTTAGAGGTCAAAAGAAAATGATATTCACACTGAAATGAAATTTTTATAAACACTGCTATCA
Organism: Acanthosepion lycidas; assembly: GCA_963932145.1. Taxonomy (NCBI): domain Eukaryota; kingdom Metazoa; phylum Mollusca; class Cephalopoda; order Sepiida; family Sepiidae; genus Acanthosepion; species Acanthosepion lycidas. Next base: position 131,858,022 of record OZ010580.1, on the reverse strand, counting down.
TCTCTAAAATGGATCTCCTCAAAGTATGTGGACATGAAGATATCCCTACAACATTCCTCAAGAAATGAGCCTCTGAATTGGCTCTAGTTCTCTCTAAACTCTACAATAAATGCCTTGCTGCATCTTGCTTTCCTGCTTGTTGGAAATCCTCTTCTGTAGTTTCAGTCTTTTAGATCTCAAGTTTACCATTTAATCTGTCTAACTATTGGTTTATTAACCTTCTACCTCTTTTTGACAAATTATTAGAGGCTCTAATCAACTCTGGATTGGTTAAGCATCTGACAGCGCAGTGTCTTCTTTGAGATAAGCAATATGATTTTCGGACCTCTAGGTCAACTGCTGATGTTTTAATGATCATTGCTGAAATAGTGTGTCAAACTTTACATAAGAATAGCTAAACTCGGGCTATTGCTTTGGATATCTTGAACACATTTGACAGGGTTTGGCATACTCTGGTCTTTTTCCCAAGTTGAAAAGTTATGGTATTTATGGTTGAATTTTAGAACCGATTCAGTTTTTCTTATCACATTATGAAATAAAAGTTGTTTTGAACAACTACGCTTCTATATCTTTTCTCATTAATGCAAGTGTTTCCATGGTTTCTATCCTTAGATCTAGATTGTTCCTAATTTTCATCAACGACCTTTCTGATGGCATCAGTTCTCAACTCAGTATATATGCTGATGACAGCTATTTAAACCTGTCTTAATAATAAATTTGATCAATTCAATTAGGTCAAATTGGCAACTGACAGATAAAAAACTATTAAAAATGACCTACATTCTGTTGTTAACTGGGGCAAGGAATGGCTTTTTAATGCCTCCAAAATAAAACTGCTCTCTATTAATGGTCTGAGAAAACCCTTTCTGCCTACCATCAGCATGGCTCATACTAACTTCCAGGAGAGTGACTTGTTACACCTTCTCAGGCTAATGTTTTCCACTGACATGAAGTGGAAAGATTACATTGAATCAATTGCTAGATCTACTGCTAGGAAAATTGGTTATCTGTGTGGTGCTAGACAATTTTTCTTGCCCAAATTTATCTTACATATTTATAAGTCTACCATTTGTCTATGCTTCTATGGTCTGGTCCTCCTGCCATATATTTTGAGATCTTGATAAAATCCAAATAAGAATCTGCAATGTCATTGGTCCTGACCTGGCATCTTGGCTTCACTTTCCTACTGCTATAATGAAGTTTACCTGTGCATTTTCTATAAATATTTTTATGGTAATTGTTCTGAAAAACTTGGTACTCTATGAATTTAAGCACAGTACTATTAGGTTGGTGCAAGAATAATGTCGGTTTTTTACGTTAAAAATACGTCAAAAACTGACATTATTTTTGCACCAACCTAATAGATTGGCAGCAAGATTTCACCATTTTACAGTTAAATTCGCTAGATGTTACCATAAGTTCTATGCTAACAGTTCTTTTTTTCTTATTGCTTGTGGAACTCTCTACCAGCTTCTTGCTTTTCAGTGAACTTGGATCTTCAAAAATTTAAATGCAATGTCAATCATTATCTTCTATCTTCTTAATTTATATTCTTTTATTGTTCTCATTCCTTAATAATGTTTTTTTATATATTCTCTCATAGAAAATTAATTGATTTTTGCCTTGCTTGGGATGAACTGATTAAAAAACTGTTTTCAGTTCATTGGTAGAGTTTAATTATATCTACCTGAAAGTTCACATTGTTTTCCTGAAATTATATTCAAAGAAAAAAAAAGTCAGAGGTCTAGTTCCATAACAAATGTAATTTTAAAAAACACCTCAAAGAAAATACTAAATGGTTTTATATCTTCCCTTCATAAAAGTGTTGTGTGTGCCATTATACTTGAAAATTGGCAGCCAAAATGAATCTTAAAGAGAATACTCTTAGTTACCTAATAAATTTTTTGTGAGGAAATCCCCCCTCTTTCACACACACACACACTGAGTTTATTAAGACCATGTCTATTAATTTCACACTTTACCCCCAAGAGCTCATACGGGAAACTATAATTATTATGGTTGGTTCAAGTTTTTACTTGCTCACTTTTCTGATTACATTGTTTAAAAATAGAGTTTCATTGTTCTTTATTATCATTTCCAGAATTGCCGCATTCTATTTTTTGTTAAACTCGATGTTTTTTCTTTTAAAGAATTTTCTTTACTTACATCCTAAATTTTTAACCCATTAAAAGATTTTTCTGATCCTAGCTTTTAATGACATTTATGGTATATTGAGAAAAATTCTGATCACCTATTTATAAAGACCACCCCAGCTTGTATTGGGCACCTAAGATTAAATCTTTATTCCATAAGATTAATAAAAGAAATTATTTTTGTAACAAAAGAACATTGAATTCAAAAGAATGAATATTTCTCTGAAGTATTATGCTTATTTCCTAAATATAGAAGAGTTTTTGTTTTCTTATTAACAAGTAAGAAGCTTTTTAATTATCTTTATAAACATCAGAAAATGTGACAGCAAAATCGAAACAGATTAGCAAAAAATACAATCCAGAAGCTAAACAGTGCTAAGAAACAGGAAAATATCATTAAAAACACAGTAAAGAGTGACAAATTGCTATGCGATATCAATACACTTGTAGGTCAGTGAATGTTAGACAATCTCCTCACAGATTATGAGGAAACTGGAAGCAACAGAAATATGGATCTACAGAAGGATACTGAGAATTCCATGGACAAAATAACAAAGTCTTAAAGAAAATTGTAACAAAAAGAAAACATACACAGAATCAGAAAGAAAGAGCTGAAATTTCTTATACATAATGAGGATGGAAGGCTTGGAGAATTTAAATCTTACAGTGCATATCAAAGGCAAGAGAGATAAGAGACTGTTCAAAGAAGACTTCAAAAGTAATTAGTAGTGACTTCTCTTGAAAATGGACAAAATTTAGCATTGTGGTGTTATCAAGTACCTGCAGAAATTCATGCTGACATGGTTGCTAGATTAGAGGACAACATTCCAGCTTTATCAGCAGTACAAAAGTGGGCAGCTGAATTTAGAAGGTTAAGGGAGAATTTTGACGGTGACCTAAGATCTGGATGTCTTGCAACTGCAACCACCAAAGAAAATATTGTGTTTACCACATGGTGATGAATGACAGTGGACTGACTATAAATCAAACAGACAAGACTGATCACAATCTGACATTGTTTGAGGCAGATCCAGCTGGTTTCCTGAAATGTTTCCTAATCCAGGATCAGTTGGATTCATCATGAGCCAGAGATGAAGAGACAATCCATTCAGTGGAAACACCCCCTCCTCACTCGCTCCAAAGAAGACCAAGGTTGTTTTTTCTACAGGAAAGTTGATAGCCTCATATTTTGGGGATGCAAAAGACATTGTATTTATTGACTACCTTCAAAAGGGCTACACCATCAAAGGAGAGTACTATGCAAACTTGCTGAGGCAGTTATGAAAGGTTATCAATACCAAACACCCAGAAAAACTGACGAAAATGGTCTTGTTTCGTCAGGACAATACTCCAGCACACAAGTCCTTTGTTACAAAGGCTGCTGTGTGTAGCTGTGGCTTTAAACTGGTTACTCACCCATGCTATTCTCCTGATTTGGCCCATCTGACTATCATTGTTTCCCAACATGAAAAAACACTTAGCTGAGAACCAGTATTGTAGTGATAATGATATCATATCTGATGCTGATGACTTTTTTTACTAACAGGTTTAAAGCTTCTTTGGCAATGGGATCCAAGCACTGCAACACTGATGGAAGAAGTGTATGGACTGCAAGGAGAACTATTTTGAAAAATAAACCTCATTTGGCCACATTCCATGAGAATATCTTGGTCAGCCTATAAACATTTCATCCAGCCTTCATAGGTACGTTTACACAACCTTGTAGGTGATGAATTATTTTCCACACTATGACTTCTTTTCCATGAAAAATGATCTGACAAGCTACATTTCCTAGTTCTACCTGTTCAAACCTTTGCAGGTAAAACCCACCATGTCATGTACACAGTGGAGAACCATTCACATTCCTTTCATATTCCATTGTTAAAAGAAATTTCTTATTAATTAAAGTCATTCCCAATTGTGGAACAGAATTCCAAGAGAATTCTTCATTGACCACAACAATCTTAACATCTTCATATCTAGGGTTAACCATTATCTGAAGATTGTTTTGTTTTTTTTATGAAGACTTCATTTCTGCACTCAGAAAGGTTATATGCCAAAAAGGTGGTGAGTGAAACAAAATGTTCTTTCTTTGGGGACAGGTAATTCACTGAGGTTGGCACACATTTTAAGTAATTCAAACAGGACATCTCTCATTATGAAAGCAATCTAATTACTGAAGGCTTTTCATACAAAGCTGAGTATGTATACATTGGCTCAACAGGAAGACTTTAAAATGCTGTCCAGTGATTGGCTAGTCACATTTCTTTTGATTAGTTAAAAAAGATGAATGCTGATAGCTAAACTTTCTTTGACCATTTTTTTTGTATATATTTAAGCTTGAAGTAAATATAAGATAAAAATGTTCTCCCCATTTTCATCCATTTTTTTAATCATTCTCCCCCAAGCAAGTTGATAAAGGCACTAAGGTGCAAAGGGTTATTGAGAATGAAGGAAAGTGAAAAAATGTTATTGTGAAGGAAAATAAAATAACAGGTTAAAAAAAACCCCAGATAGCAACTGACATTGCATCTAAACCAGTGAATATAATTTGATAGGAAAGCCATAAAAGAGTTACATAAGTGAGAAGAAAAGTATTAGAATGGAACTTATAGTTACATTAAACAATTTCAACAATAAAATGATGAGATCTAGATGCCAGTCACTCAGTTATGTGCCATGTGTGATACATGTTTAGGTGATCATGTATCTTTCGATACATGACTAATGAGGCAGATTTTTTTCCTGCAGTAGGTTGCCATTTCTTTCTGTGGTAGACCAGTTACCATCCAAGGATATAGAACCCAGTCTGTCTTACTATTTACCCATAGCTACAGGCAGAAGAAGAGGATTCCTACCTTTCCCAAGGGTATTAACATGTAAGGGAATGTAATGGATTTGACTGGAATTTGAACTTGGCTCTCCAATTCCTCAATCCGAGCTGCTATCCATTGCACCACCATGCCTCCTCATAACTCCAATATAGTACTATGCTTAAATTCATGAAGTCGATATGCCAAAATGAAAAGATTAACACAAGTGCTATGAAAATATTTATAGAAAAGGCACAGGAAGCTACATTATGATGGTGGGAAAGCAATTGAAGCTGAGATGCTAGTTCAAGACCAATAATATTGAAAATTCTTAACTTGATTTGTTCAGGATATCTAGATATATTGCAGAATTACAAGACTAGATGTGGCAGCAATATTCAATGCATGGGTGAATGATAAACTTAGATAGATGCAAGATAGATTCCGTCAAGAAAAATTGTCTAGCACAACACAGTAAACCAAATTTCTTAGCAGCAGACTTAGCAGCTGATTCGATATAATTACTCCAATTCATATCAGAATGTGTCTTTGATTGAAGGTTATTTCTATTCCAATTCTATTTATTGAACAGCCAAAGAATATGACTTTTGCTGTTCAATAAATAATGGTTTCAAGTTTGGAATTATTATTTTTAAATTTTAACAATGAACATTTTTTGTGATATAAGTAGTTAATACTACTTTTATGTATCCTGTCCATTCATGATGTGGCTGATCACGGCTCTCCACAACTTCCTGGCCTTCATAGCTCTAAGTAATGTTTATCTCCTTATTATCTCTTCCACTTCCAATTCTGCCATCTATATACGCACACTTGTTAGATATGTTATTTCCTGTGTCTTTCTTGCTGTCAATATATCCTGTGAGTGTCAAATTCACTAAGCCCTCTTTCCTCATTGTGTCTCTCTCTGATTATAAGTATAAATGTCCTTTTTGTTTTTATTTTCACTTAAAACTACCTTGTTGCTCATATGCTCTGTCCAGGTCCTAATCAAGCCTTGTCAAAAGCATGAAAGCATGTCCCTCACTACAGCCTCAATTTATGTTTACCTACACTATCAATCAATCAGTCACAACAATATGCTTTGCTTTTCACCTGACATCTCTTTGCACAACAGAGCCACTGAACCACAAAAAAATATTAATTTCAATCGAATAAGCCCAAGAAAATAAGAGTCAGCTTTTATAATAATAATAAAAAAACACTGCCTCTGGTTTATAAATATAGGGTGGGGCAGAGCAACTTGCTTATTTAAATTTGGCGCCCTAAAGCGATAGTTGCTCCAAGGATGGTAGGGATGGACTTATTTGAGAGGGTGGGGCTTAAAGTTTGGTTCTTAACGTGCGTTATTTATTTTTTGTTTATTTTTCAGGAACCCCAGTGAGCATCATGGAGTGGACAAAGTTGGAACGCGCTTTCCATGTTGAGGCATTTTTTTTCAAGCGGTCGCTCAATCGTCGCAACGCAATGTGCATTCCGTAGACATTTCAATATTACCTCCCATGGTCGTGTTCCTGGTCGGCAGTCGATTGTTTCATGGGTAAACAACTTCAGAGAAATGGGTGATGTAAAGAAAAAGAAACCTGGCCTCCCACGAACAGCAAGGTCACCCCAAAACATTGACTCAGTGTATAGAGAAGAATGGACGCCATCTTACTGATATCATCTTTAAAACTGGTAAAAAATAAAATTTAAATGTTGAACTAGTTGCAGTTCAAAGAATTACATGTATACCTGCATTACTTGTGTTTTAATTGATATTTCAAATAAGCAAGTTGCTCTGCCACACCCTGTATAATCTTTGGTATTTGAGGAATCTTATTAAAGAAAAAATATTCGATCACTGGCAGGATATTTTTTTTAATAAGAGTTCTTGAATATTCAGGCCAGTAAACGAAAATAAATAAATTTACTGTTTAATAAATAAATGGAGTCTACTCAAATATGAGTATCCATTAAAAATAATGTTTAAAGTGATAAAATCTGTCAAGTTAATAAATAAAAAATCCATTATTTTTTATAAAAAGTATATGTGTGTGTGTGTGCATATTTTAATCATTTAAGCCACTTTAATAAGCAAGGCAATAAAGCCACTAAGACAAAAGGGGGTTACTGAGTGTGAGAGAATATAAGAAAAAAATCAACATTATTAAGGAGAGAGAACAATAAAAGAACAGGAATTAAGAAAACAAAAGATAACAACTGACATTGCATTTAAATTTATGAAGATCAAAATTGACTTGAAAACAAGAGTCTGGAAGAGAGTTTCATAAGTAAAAAGTGCAAGAGAAGAAACTATTAGCATAGAACTTACAGTTGCATGTAGTCATTTCAGCTGTAAAATGATGAGTACTAGTTGCCAATCTAGTACTGTGCTTAAATTCATAAAGTCTAAGTACCAAAGAGGAAATCTCACCAGAACAATTATGATGAAAATATTTATAGAAAAGGCAGAGGCAAGGACTTATTCATTAATTCAGTTGTGAACATTAGATTGAATATTATACAGTGAAATTTTCAGATCAGATTTTGCTTTCTTATATTCTTTCATACTCAATAATCTCTTATCTCTCTCTCTTTCTCTGTATATATATATATATATATATATATATATAAGATTTTTATATTATTTTAATATATTTCATAATTAACATGACTTCAAAGCACCATATAAATATTTTAAATAAATAAGACCTCAACTATTTAATGAAACACATTGAAATGATATAAAAAGATTAGTCATACTTATTGATTTATCAAGAGTAAAGTTTAACATAATGATCATCAGTATCTTTTCTTCTTCTCTATATCGCGTTCCTATAGGCGATCAAGGCTCTCCACAATTTCTTGTCCTTTATAGCTCTTAATAAATTTTGTCTTTTTGTTTTCTCTCCTAAGCCTTGTTTACTTAAGCTCGCTAATGTTTTCTTCCGTCCCTTTTGACTTCAATCTGTCCTGTGATTATACTTCATATACTTCTGAGATGGAATGAATATATTGGCAAACTCTTCCATGATGAAAGAGAACAACCAGCAATACACAGAAATATCAAAGGACTGTAATTGATAATTGATATGCTGGCAACCTAAGAGGATTTTGGCATTGACAAGATCACAAACATAATAAATGAAATCTACAACAGTGGTGATATACTGGAAGACCTAAGTAGATCGATTTTTATAACACTGTCTAAGAAGCCAAGTGCAAATGAATGTGAACTCCATTGGACAGTTAAAATTGTTCATCTAAATTCTGATGAATGGAGCGTGCAATAGAATCACACCGAAAATAGGACAAGTGTGGGTTTATTAAAGACACTGGAACAAGGAATGCAATATTTATTCTCAGAATGATATCAGAAAGAACAATACAAATGCAGAAAGATGTGTATCTGTATTTTAAAGATTATGCAAAAGCGCTTGATAAAGGATGCCACAAAGATAAAAGTTAAATCCTGTTCTACAAGGATGGCAGCATGACCAGCCCAAGATTTTTGACTGAGCTCTAGGTTGTCCTCCACGGCTCTTATATGCTATAATGTAGAAGTGTAGTTGATGTATATTTTAATAATCTTAGATTTCCAAAAACAATCTTGCAAAGTACCCACAACATAGTTAGTTCCTGTAAACTTTGTCCTGTTTGATAGTTGATATTATTGATAATTAAAAAGAGATTCTTTCATGTGTAATATGTCCCAATGGCTAGAATGAAAGAAAAAAAAAAGAAAAAACAGTTTGAAGAGAATTGCTGTCATATTTTGAGAAATTCATGTCAATAACAGACTGAGTAAAATTGTACCACTATTAATTGAAATTTTGCGAGTTGAGTGAATTGACTTAGAATGTTTGACTGATAAATTTGATAGCTGCCATGATAACTGCAGAATTAAACAATATTAAATCTGTGCCATTGCTACTACTAATACTACTCTCTGGAAATAACACAAAAGAGTACTGAACTGTTATATTATATCAGTCCTCCTATATGGCGGGGAATGCTGGACAATCTCCTCAAAAATGAAGAAGAGACTTGAAGCAATAGAAATGTAGTTCTAAAGAAGAATGATGAGGATACCATGGTCTGAACATGTGATCAATGATAAAAGTTCTAGAGAAAATGCAAACAAAATGAAAACATACTTAACATCAGGAAGAGGCAGTTGAAATTTCTGGGGCACATTATGAGGAAAAAGGACTTGGAAAATCTGATACTCACAGGACAGGTTAATGCAAGAGGAGCAGAGGAAAGCAACACATAACATGCTTAGTGAGCTTGAGTAAATAGATGGTGGAACAGGGTTTAAGAGAAATAACGAAAAGACAAAATTTATTGAGAGCTACAAAGGACAGGAAGTTGTGGAGAGCTATGATCGCCAAAGTTTTGCGGTGACCCAGCACATAAAGAAGTATTTCCTTTAATAAAGTATTACAGCAATATTTAAAAGAAAAGAGAAAATGGTTTTTCCCTCATACTTCTTGTTTGTGGAACTCTCTTCTAGCTTCTTGCTTTCTAGTCAACTTTGATCTTCAAAAATTTAAATGCAATACCAATCATCATCTTCTGTTTCCTTGAGCCCTGTTCCTTTATTGATTTTTCTCCATAATAGTAATGAATTTTCTCTTAGTGTCTGTATAATAATGATTTTTCTCTTAATGTCTTAGTGGCTTTATCACCTTGCTTGGGGTTAAATGATTAAAAGAATAAAAAATAAATAAAAATGGCATAAGTTAAAATTTGGTGACCTTTGATTCTTAAGTGCCCCCCTCCCACTTTCTGGTGGCTAGAAATACCACTTTATACAGTCTAGCTTATAAGTTTGATGATGGAAACAAACTCAACACCATCTACACTGTCACTCTACCATGTGTCATTGCCAGCATTGAAGTCAGTATCGTAACTGATGTTATAGACTCTGACATACCACTTCTGTTAAGCAAAAATTCTATGAAGAGAGCCAGGACATACCTCAATTTTGAGAATGGCACTGTCACCATGTTAGGGAGAAAAGTCCCAATGCAGTGTACTTCGTCTGGTCACTACCACATCCCTATTAGTAGGCCTCTCTCTATCAGACTGAGGTAAGTTCAAGCAAATTTTATGAATTATCACCACGTAGTGTTCGGAGGTCGCTGAATAAATTCTTTCTCCCTATACATGTCTTGTTGGAGTTATTTATTCGAATTTACACTAGCAATTGTGGTAAAGTCAGTCACCAGAATGGATGTATTTGGGCAAATGAATTTCCAAATGAATCTGTCCAATATGGGAAGAGTCTTGCCTAAGATGGGATTAACAAAATCTGAATTTTAAGGACCTTTCTTTCTTTGCCAAAGCTACAGTTACAGGACCAATTTATCTTTCTAGGTTGCAAAAACAATGAAACTCAGTTGGTTCCAGATCAGATAATTTGCACTGTCATGTTTTAACAAGATGGTGTCACTTGTGATTATACAATAACTATTTGAGACAACCTGAACAAACAGCTTCCAAATCAACAGATTGGAAGTGGAGGTAATAGACTGCAGTCAGGTCCATCGCCAGATCTAATTCCTTTGTATTTTTTTTATTTGAGGCTATATCAAATCACCAGTCTATTCAACAAGGATGATGTCTATGGACAGTTTACATGAACATATATGAAATGCTGCAGATAATGCTAGAATGTCTTTTGAAATGCCACTGAACAGTTTCCTTTATTCAAGAATATTGATAACTCTCAGGTCAAACCCTACTCTCAATGATAAAATAGATGTTCTTCTATATGCCATGTACCTTCTGGATGTTGGCAATCATAGCTCTCCACAATTTCCTGTCCTTTGTAGCTCTCAATAAATTTTATCTTTTTCTTATCTTTCCTAAATCCTGTTCTTACATCCGTTTACTCAAGCTCGCTGGGTAGATTATGCATTGTTTTCCTTTGCTCCTCTTGCCTTCACTCTATTTCTGTGTGTACCAATTTTTCCAAGCTTTCTTTTCTCATTGTGCCCTAGAAATTTCACTTCTTGATATTAAGTATCCTTTTTTCCAGTTTCCCTAAAACTGTCATTGGTCACATATTCAGTCCATGGCATTCTCAGTATCCTTCTGTAGAATCATGCTCCAGTTGTTTTGAGTTTCTTCTTAATCTGTGAGGAAATTGTCCAGCCTTCACTGCTATATAGGAAGACTGATATTACCTAACAGATCAGTACTTTTTTATTTGTTTCTAATAGAATTTTCCTGTTTCATAATTGCTTAGCTTTTAAAAGCCATCTTTTGCTATCCTAATGTGCTTTTGGATTTCAGTGTTGAACTTTCCACCCTCTGTTAAAAAACTTCCCAGATATTTAAATCGTTGTAATTGTTTGATTTTGGTATAGGTCTTACTATATAATTAAATTTTATATCATTTCAATGTGTTTCATTAAAATAGATAAGGACTTTATGAACTAACTACTTGTTTTCAAGTACACCTGTCTGATAGGGCAGTTAGACAATGTCTGTTGCAGACAGCTGCTCAAGCACATTTGCATTTCTCCAATGCCCACAGAGTCCACCTGTAGTTTATACTTCAACAAAGCTGAGCAGACCTTAGTTACTTAGTTTTGAATAATTCATTAGCTAAATTATTATTCATGAATTTTTTTTCATCAGGAATGTAATTCCCTAAGAAGCAGGTAAATTCATAAATAATGTTGGTCCTATGCAGTTTGGATCTTGCTAGTGAGTTGACAATTAGGTTGGCCATTTTAAAATTTTTACAATAGATAATCAGCTTTATCTTATTCTAGTCAACTGGAGTTGTATATTTATAGGATGCTTGTATCAAATGCCAAATTAAGAAAGAAAAACATTATAATTGCCATAGATCAATATCATTTCATAATTTCCATAAGGGTGTGAATAATTTTGGACTGCACCAATTTTTAGAAAAATCTATAACAATGAATATAATAGATCAAAACGTCTAAAAGATTATTCAAAACTAAATGCAGAAAATACTATGGTAAATTCAGTAAGTACTGCAAGTACTTGTATTTTCTTAGAAAATATACAAATATTCAGTGAGGGCAATTAATTCTTACAGCAACTGTATATTTATATCTATATCTGTATCTATATATATATATATATATATATATATATATATGATAAAAATATAGTTTTAAGGTATGCTATATTTATGAGTTAAAGTGCTTGATATCGGGGATAGAACGTACAATGTGTGAAAGCATGTGCAGTACCCTGCCCTTGTCAGCTGCCAAACAGGTAACACAGTTTTGGTGGCTAAGGTGGTACTGCCACCCTTGGCATCACCAGCAGTTTTTGCCACCGGACAAGGTATTGCCTTTTGTAGACATGTCAGTCTCTTACAATTTCTTTATACAACTGCAAAATCAGATTTTTAATGTTGTGTTAAAAGTATTTGCTTTTGATCGTTAACCAATACACACCATGCTCATAGTGACCATTTTCAATTATGTAGAATGGAAAGTGAGCAGATGTGTTTCATGTTGGAAGTAGCATTGTGTTGCGAGCATGGATTTAAATATAAAAGTGAACACTGAGGTCAACACCCAGTGGTGAGTCTGTTTTATGCTTAAGTGCAATCATCAGGCTGTGGTTTGTCTCAACTATTTATATATGCTGGTTAGTGATGCATTATGGGTAGGTCTATTGTATTATTCTAACAGTTATTGGGTGGGCAGTAACAGTTATATTTAGAATTGTTCTAGGAGCTATTGAGTGGAAATAATTGTGGATTTGAATACAGTTTTGTGGCTGTTTTATAGAGTTGTTTGTTTACTTTATTATTAATTGCTTTATTTGTTGTTAAGTTTTATTATTACGTTTACTTGTGTTTATGTATAATACTTAAAAGTAAATCTGATTGGTATGATAAGCAGCTGATCTAAAAAAATGACCTATATTCTGTTGTTAACTTGAATATGGAATGGCTTGTTAACTTTAACACCTCCAAAACTAAACTGCTCTCTATTAATTTTCTGAGAGAACCCTTTCTGCCTTCTATGAGCATGGCTGGATGCTAACCTCTAGGAGAGTGATCATTGTGCTTTCTCAGGCTAATGTTTTTCACTGACATGAAGTGGAGAGATTATATTGAGTCAATTGTTAGGTCTGCTGCAAGGAAAGTTGGTTCTCTGTGTCATGCTAGACAATCTTTCTTGCCTGAATCTCTCTTACATATTTATAAGCCTACCATTCGTCCATGATTTGAATATTGCTGCCACATATGGTCTGGTGCTCCTGTTATATATATATATATATATATATATATATATATATATATATATATATATATATATAGAGAGAGAGAGAGAGAGAGAGAGAGAGAGAGAGAGCCTTGATAAAATCAAAATAAGAATCTGCAATGTCATTGGCATCATGGCTTCCATCACTTTTTCACCACTGTAATGTAGCTTCCTTGTGTCTTTTCTATAAATACTTTCATGGTAATTGTTCTGATGAACTTTACTCTATGGTCCTAGACTTTATGAATTTAAACACAGTACTAGATTGGCAAAAAGGTTTCATC
>OZ010580.1:131826999-131839499 GCA_963932145.1 Acanthosepion lycidas | reverse complement strand
AAGTAATTAGAAAACAAACAAAAGTTAAAAAAAATAAATATCCAGATGATGAAGAGAAAAACTGAAATCATCCAAACTAAAAAACAACAACAACAAAAACAGACATGGATAGCGGCTCAGATTGAGGGATCGCAGTGCCGAGTTCGAATTCCAGTCGAATCCATTATTCACTTACGTGCTAATACCCTTTTTCATAATGAAATTAATCCTCTTCTACCCCTAGCTCCCATGGGTAATTAGCAGGACAGACCGGGTTCTATAGCCTTGGATGGCAACTGATCTACCGGAGAAAGAAATAGGAACCTACAGTGGCGAAAAAAAAAATCTGCCTCTTCAGTCATGTAGCGAAAGATACATGATTGCTTAATTGTGTATTACTCATGGCACATAACTGACTGAAAAAAAAATTCTATTTCGTCTCAGACAAGCTTTTGAGAATTCAGAAAACCCATTCGAAATTTTTATTTCAAACATCAAAGCAATAATTATCCTTGAGTTTGACAAATGTCTAAATTGGTAGTGCTTTCAACCAGAAATTACTCTTCTTACAAAAACATTTACTAATGTGACACCAACCGGAAACCGACAAAAACTAATGTTTTTTTTTTGTTTTTTTTTTCATAAAAAATAAACTGGACAAGCCTTGAACAAAGTGCTTAATGTTATTGTTATTTGACAATATAAATGTTAAATTTCCTTTACAAGATGGCTTTTTTCTTCATTCTTTTTCAATAATTTTTAGATATTCAATATTTCGGAATTTAAAATTATTTCTTCAAAGTAAAAAAGAAAAAAACAAACAAAAACCTCTGATGAGTTAATCCAAATAAATCCATTTTTAGAGAAAAGGGAGATACTAAGTTTTTTAATTTTTTTATCCTCGGGTAATAATTTTATTTCAAGTTATCAAAATCTTCAAACTGATCCAAATGATTTAAGTTCGAATATTTCAAGTGGGTCAAACAAAAAAACTAAAAGTAAAAATATGTTGATGTTGAAGAAAAAAAAATTACATCTTTAGAGCTAAAAATTTGACTTGTTTAAAATGAAGAAAAATGATAAAATAAATACAATCTTGGAAAACAAACTCATTGCTGATATATTGGCCTGTTTGTGGTCACATAAAATTTTAATTGCGTATAAATATTTTTTAACTGAATACAATTTTAAAGGACGACAGGTGAATGTTTCTGTCCTTATTCTGTATTTATTTCAAGATTTCTCTTTGTTTTATCCATAATTTTTTTTCAACATTTGAAGGTAATTTTAACCTTGAAAAATCATTTAACATCAAATTTTATCATTTTTTTCTGAAAAAAAATAAAAAATAAAAAAGTGCTAAATTATTGATTAGATTTTTTTTTAAATTATTCCTTCAGCGGAATTTGAAAATAAGAATTGAAATATGTAATTTTCATCTCACTAGAAAGAAATAAAAAAAATTAAATTAAATTAAAAATAAAATACTCTGCCTGGTCAAAGCACAGACTAAAAGTGTACAATTTTTTTCTAGATAACAGTTTTGACATAGATAGTCTTCTTACAGTTTTAGTTTTTTTACTCATAAATTTAATGAACTCGATCTTTCTTATTTTAAGATTTAAATTAAAAAAGAAGGATCTTCTACACATCCTTAGTGCGTCACATCATGCCTGTCTATTTCTAGTGTAGAGAATTCGATTCTCACTGTGTGTCGTATGGATTGGTGCTAGCAGCTAGATTATCCTTCAGTATTCTTGACCAGTTCGGTTTTAAACTTTAATTTAACTTAAAGTAAGGTGATTATACGAGTGTTTTGTTTTGTGCCAAAAAAGAAAATAATTCGCAATTTTTAACATTGAAAAATAAAGGATGTTAAAACTAAAAGTTAAAAGCCAACCAAGGTCTAAGGATCTCAGAAGATTTACCAAATGAGCCACGGCCCCACATCCTTGATTCTGGGCTTTTCAAGTGGCACTAACAAATGCTAGATTTTTTCAAGCTGTCTTCGTTGTAAATGTAAATAAAAAAACTTTATATTTTAATTTTTACATCTTTATTGGTGAGTTCGATAATCCAGGGTACTGTGCAATGTAGTTCCATCTGTTTTTAGTTAAAAATGGTACCTACTTTTTTTTATTTTTTTGTAGCAGATCACATTGCAAAAATGTGATTGATCGGGCCCACGCCTTTTAAAAACTTATTGTGGACAAACTAGAAAAATATATCCTTTTTGAATTCGGTGATGTTTTTTTTTAAAATTTTATTCTATGAATTCGATTACAAATATTTGTAAATAAAATAAAAACAGTTTTCAAAAACAAAACGAAGTGTTTTTATTTTTAGCAATATTTTTGAATAAAAAAAAAACTATAAAGTCGGCTTTTTTTTTCGTTAGAAAACGACAGACGATATTAAAAACCGTAAAATCGGCTTAATAAACAAGAAACATCATTATTTTTTTGAGTGAAGATAATAATTTCATTTATTATTTAACTGATTTTTGTTCAAATTTCCGTGATTTTCTTTAAAACTCCAGCTTTGCAGTTTTATTATTATTTT
The DNA here is from genome assembly GCA_963932145.1 of Acanthosepion lycidas. NCBI lineage: Eukaryota > Metazoa > Mollusca > Cephalopoda > Sepiida > Sepiidae > Acanthosepion > Acanthosepion lycidas. The sequence continues at coordinate 131,836,958 of OZ010580.1, read as the reverse complement.
AATTTTCTCCGATGTTGAGCTAAATTTAATAATTGCCTAAAGTTTTAATTAAAAAACAATGCTTTTTTTTATAAACAATAAAAGCAAAGTTACAATATTCTTAAACTGTAAAGCACCAGGTTAATTATCAACATAAAAAAGAAAAGAATCTTGGTTGGAATTAGACGACATATGGATTATTGTTTTCTTCGTAAGTTGAATTTGAGTTGTAAACACAAACTGTTGCCATAGAGAATACAAAGAAGGTAGAATGAAAGAAGAGACAGCGGTATGGCCAAGGCAAGCAGTAAACGTCTTCTTCAGAAACACGCTTATTGTACCTGATTTTTTCTTTTTTAAAGCAGCAGACTTTCGGGTTGTCGTGTTACAAATACAATGATGAAGGCGTAAAGATAAAATATACCGATAATTACAATTTGTGTTGTTGATGTCAAACATGGCGGCTTTGTCGCCATTAAAAAGGACTCTGAACTGAACATGTCTTGACAAATTGGAAATGCATTAACATTAAAAATAAAAGATTTTGACAAAAAGAAAATTAAATAAATTAGTGAGAGTAATTATGAAAAAGACGTATAAAAAATAATTATCCATATACAAAAAAATAAATAAAATAAGAAAAAAAAAAATTGTTGCTTCGATCATTTAATTTAAATAAATTCAATATTTAAAAAATTATTCTTCTTTTTAAAAAATGTCAACAACGAAAAATACAGAAAATATACAAAAGACAAAAATAAATAAAACTTGTTGACAGGAACGTTGTTAAGGAAGCTACAAAGAAGCCATATTATTTTTAAAGGTTTCTAAAAATCCGAATTTAGTTATTTTCGAAGATTTTGTTTACAGTTTCATGACGAATAGAAACATTTAAAGATGATTTTTATTTACTTTCAACCATTCTTAATAAATAATTAAAATTTAAAATTAAGAAAAATGTAATCGATGAGAAAGAAATCGTTTATAAAAAAAAGAAATGAAAATATTACTACTTTTTTTTTAGTTTTAGTTTTTTTTTTATTGATTTTGAAAACGTAAATAAATTTATTTTGCAAGCTTTTTAATAGCATAGAAATATTTTTCTCAATAATTTTATATTATTTAGTGAAGCATGAAAATAAATAAATAAATAAAAATAAAAGAAAAACTGATTTACATACAAATAGCAACTCATTTGCTATTAAATAAATATCGACTATATAGTCACTTATTGGCAGATGTATGTGTTCACTGTTCAGTGAATTATTTTAATTTTTTAATAACTTGCACAATTTTTTTTTCTGCATTTTAAATCTTAAAGTGTAATAATATTGAAAATGTATCAATTAAAATAGCTAACATAAAAAAAACATAAAAAGAACAGTTTCCAGGAATAAAACTAAATATTTACAGACATATTAAAAAAAACAAAAAAAAACATTACAGGGTATAAAATGAAAATTTTCCACCAGTTACTGTTGATTGATGGTTCAAAACCTGTTTGTATGCTCTAAAAAACCTCAAAAAAACTGAGATTTTGCAATAGGTTGTAGTCAGTCAATTTAAAAATGCAAGATGGTCTACACAAATCTAAACCAAATACAAGCAAAGAAGTTACTGCCCAAAAAACTCACTGAAATCTGAAACTTCATTTCAACTTCAAGTCAATGTGCTTGTATTTACTTTCTTCCTTTAAACTGTGAGTAATGACATTTTCTAAGATATATGCACTTTCCCTATTCCAGAAACATGTCCATTTCAAATAATAAAGCAGCTTATTATGTAAAGATACATCCAGATAAACATTAATGCTTTTACATCCAATAACTTTGATGTAAAAATATAAATAAAATGCAGTTTTCAGTATTACTGTAATTATGAGAAGCTTACTGGTTTAATTGTGCCTACAACAAATTATTAATACTATGATAAAGTCAATGATTTGAAAGACCAAACTAACATAGAAAAAAAAATAATTTCAAACCTGGACAGTGTTTTTGTGGCTAAAGTTGTACTTGTAAAATATATACTTATTCATCTATAAAAAAATATTTTTATAACTCAAAAATTAATTTTAAAAAATAAAAAATATCACTTTTAAAATATATATTGGGTTGAGTTATAAATAATTTTTGTTTATCAACTTTGTTCTTTAAAAAAAAAAGTAGTTACAATTTATTCAGTTATATTCACCATTATTTGAGATGACTTGTTGTCACTTAATCAGACAACTCTTTGATACGTTTTGAGTGAAATTCTGCAGGTTTTAAGGTGAAATATCTTCAATGAACTCTGGTTTTCATTAGAGAAAGGTTTTCCCATCAAAGTGTTTTATTGCCATTGAAAAAGGCAATAATCAGTTGATACAAGGTCAGGTAAATATGATGGGTTGGCATGATGGAACACCCGAATTCTAATTTTTTTTTTTTCCTGTGTGATACTTTCTGTATGCAGTCCTATGTTGCCATGGAGTATAACACTTTTCATTTAATCCTCTGTGTATGCTGCCATTGCCTTGCACAAACTAAAGAATGTTAGTGTACTCCAAATTTATTTTTAACTGCTACACATGATTAGTCATTAGGATGATACGTTCATTACAATTGATTCCCTCCAAAACGGAAATTATTTATGACTCAGCCTAATGGACCAATCTTATGAATATCATCAAAAATATCTGCTAACTTTTGATATCAAATCACTTTACATTGTGACCATAAAAGAAAAATTTATCTTGAAAGGCCTATTATTATGAAAGCATTTCTGTTTTACAAAGGACAGGAAAATGTGAAGAGTCATGATCACCAGCATCCTGAAGAGAATTAGATTGGCAGATAGGTCTCATCATTTTTCAGCTGAAATTGCTAGATGTAACCATTGATCTTCAAAAATTTAAATGCAATACCAACCATCAGCTTCTGTTTCTTTTGTTGTCCTCTCTCCTTAATAATGTTTTTTTCTCAAACTTTTACAGTCTCAGTAAACCCGTTGAACCTTAGTGGCTTTATCACCTTGTTTAGGGTGAAATGATTAAAAAAAAAAATTTACTTTTTGCATATTTTCAGATTTTATTTACTTATCTCTTTTATTGATACAACTGTACACAAATATAGCAAAATTATTTGGGTCTTGCAGTTGGCTATTAGCAAACAATTCCAAAGGAAAACAATGTTCAAAGTGTATAGGTTAATATTATTGAAATGTAAATGAAAGAACCATTCAGAATTTGGAAGAGGCAATAAATTGTATAACAATTTTCATATCCAAAGTGACTAATGTATTAAATCTAACCAAGAATTGTTTTTTATAATTAAGCATTTTTAGAATAAACTCAGAACTTTATGAAACCTCACATAGTTTTTAATATTAAAATTTATGCAATACAAGGCTCAAGAGGCACTCAAAGTATAAAATGTTTATAATAGGTGGTGTGATATCAGTGAAAGCAGCATTTTTTTGTTTTTTAACACAACGTTCACTCTGTACAAGGCCCAAGAGCCATTTGAGGTAGAGGGTTACAGAATAGGACTATTTTTGGTTAGTTGATTTATTTTCTACAGTTTATCAGCTCTTTGCAGGTTATTTAAAGCCAGAAAATATTTTTACATTGTAAGAATTTATTTTTTTGCAGATAATGATTTAGTGAGACAAGTCTTACTAATTAATCCATAACTGTGGGGAGAAGAGGTGTATTCGTACCTTTCCCAAGCTTATTTGTGTGTAAGTGAATATAACAAACCTAACGGGAATTGGAACTTGTCTCTTCGATTAACTGAGTCATTATCCATTACATCCCCAAAACATCCAAGCTTGCAGCACTTAATATTCTCAGCCACCCATCTAAATACTGACCAGGCTAGACATTGCTTAACTTCGGTGATTGTACAGAAACCAGTGTTTCAACATGATGTGGCCATAATTCTTACAGAGGAAGAGGAACAGTTTATGCAGATATGCAGGGAAGATAATGGTTAACTCTAGACTTGGACAGGTTAAGATTATAGTGATTGGGGAAGCATTTTCTTGGGAGTCGGTTCCATAATGTAGTGGTTTGTGGGAAGAAGCTGCTCAAATTGAACTTACATCTCATCAATAGATTATGAAGGGAATGAGGGTGGTTTGCTATAATGTGCATGGCATGATGGGTTTTAGCCATGAAAGTTAAAACTGGTAGAACTAAGGAATGTAGTTTGCGTGAACACTTTACATGGAAATAGTGATAGAGCAGCGAGAGGTTTGCAATGTTTTGTCTGTGGGAAAGGGGTTGTAGGGTGGAAAATAATTCATCACCCTCATGGACGTGGAGATGCTTTTGGATTCTATCAAGACTAAAAAGTGAAGACTGGACATGTGGCTGAGTAGTTAGAATGTTCACTTTCTAACCATGAGACCCAGGTTCAAATATCATCAGGAAGGTCTTGGGGAGGTGACCATGTGACACCTTTGGAAAGTGTCTAAAAACCATACCACAGGTTGACCCAAGCCTTGTGAGGGAAATTGGGTAGATTGAACTCTTCAGGCGCCGTCGATGGTAGTGCTAGCACAAAGTCACAAGTCATTGTAACTGAGGGTTTGAGTGCACTGGTCTTGTTCAGACTATTTATCATGCTAGATAATGTGCTTTCTTCCAGAAACTGTAACTAAGGTCTGTTCATGATAGTTGCAGTATAAACCATAGGTAGGCTCTGTTGGTATTGAACAAACACAAATGTGTCTGAGTAGGTGTCTGTAACAGGGATTTGACTAGCTGCCCTAGTAGACAGACATCCTTGGATACGAATGGCCAGCCATTATTATTATAAGAGGATATAAGAGCTGGCAACCACAATCAGGAATAGTTTAAGATATTTAGATAATGCTGATAAGGATAGAAAACGATTGTCCTTTGACTTGAAAAGGTTAAGATTGTATTGTTCAGGGAAGACTGTTCCAGAGTAGCAGTACTTGGGGGGGGGACTGAGTGGGGCTTTCTCCTTCCAAATTGAATATGAGGGAAATGTAGGTGATTTGACTCTGTGGAAGTAGCATGGTGTGTCCTAGCTGTAAAGGTCTGGACTAAGAATGGAGCTCACTTGAATATTTGCCATAGAAAGAGCAATAGATTGATTTTGTTTTTTTATGGCTTATCAAACTTTTTCAGGTTATCTAAAACCAGAAAATATTTTTAGATTGTAATGATTCTTACTAATTAATCCATAGTTGGTTCATCATGTCATGCCAGAAGGTTTTTCTCATCAGAATCCATCTTGCACATTTACAAATCCATCATTCGTCTGTGCATTGAATACTGTTGCCATATCTGGTCTGATGCTCCTGCTATTCATCTTGATGTTCTTGACAAAATCCAAAGAAGTATCTGCAATGTAATCAATCCTGATCTGGCATCTTGACTTTATCACAGAAGTGATGTAACTTCCCTCTGTCTTTATTACAAATATTTTCATGGCAACTGCTCTGACAAGCTTCTTTCCCCCTGCTGCCCTGACTACCGAATTTAAGCATGCTACTAGATTGGCATCTAGGTCCCACCCTTTTCCTGTTGAAATAGTGAAATGTAATCACCACTTCTACTCCAACAGTTTCTTTTCTTGCAATTCCCAACAGAGGAACCCCTTTCTGTTTACTTGCTTCCTCAAAAACTACAATCTCCAAAAATTTAAATGCAACATCTATTGCCATCTTCTGTCAGCTTGAAGCCTATTCATCTTTTACTCTTTCCTCAATCCCCCCTATACCCAGTTTTTTCTCTCATTTTCACTCTCTGAACCCCCCCTTCCCCGCATACTAGTGGCATTCCCACCTTGTTTGGGGGTGATGGTGAAATAATAAAAAAAAAAAAAAAAAAAAAAAAAAAAAAATGTTAATATAATGAACCTGACTGGAATTTGAACTCTCCTCTCCAACTTCAAGCCATTATTCATTGCACAACCTTCACAACCAAGCTTACAGCACCCGATATTCCAAAACAGTCAACCATCTAGGTACTGACCAAGCTTAACATTACTTAACTTCAGTAATCATATGAAAACAGTTGCAAGCCAATAGTGATAGAGTAAGCTTGCAGTGTTGTATCAGTGGGGAAAGAGGCTGCAAAGCAGAGTTTCAAATCATTGCACTTATGCAATAACTTGAAAATATTATTTTGCTAGGAGTAAGTTTTCAAAGTTGTTAAAATGCCTCTTGTAATTCACCTGGCTGTCTATCTACAAGAAATCTTATAAATGAAATGCACTACTGCAATTGTAACTGTTGGACTATGTTGAAACTAGATTTACATTTTATAAAATAAACTTATACAGCATCTTAAGGAAATATTGACAAAGTTTAACAAATGTAACTGCTAAAGAAAAAAAAACCCCAAAACAAAAAAAAAAAAACAAAAAAAATCACTATTTTGAAACAGTATTTCTCTTGACATTGTTATTAGGTTGGTGCAAAAATAATGACGTAATAATGTCATTTTTTTAACGTCAAAAAACAACATTATTACGTCATTATTTTTGCACCAACCTAATATTACTTCATACTCCCCCTATCCTGGCTACATGAATTTAAGTGTGCTACTAGATTGGCATCTAGGTCCCACCTGCTTACTGATGAAATAACTAAATGCAACCACCACTTCTACTCTAACAGTTTTTTTTTGCTCGCACTTCCAGACACTTGCTTCCCTGATAATTACAATCTTCAAAAATTTAAATGTAATGTCAATTGCCACCTTCTGTTGCCTTGTACCCTGTTCATCTTTTATCCTTTCTTCAATCCCCCCACTCTTATACCCAGTCTTTTCTCTCACTTCCACTCTCTGTAACCCCTTGTGTACTAGTGGCACTCCCACCTTGTTTGGGGTGAAATGATAAACAAAAAAAAACAAAAAACAAAAAACACACTTCTGCAGCCATTTTTGTTGTTTTAAAAAGGCGATCTTTTGAATTTTAACAGAACTCAAACATGAAACTGGATTTATGCATTCATGACAATTGACAAAAATATTAACTATTTATTTTATATTTACAATATTAGAAAAATATGTGAACTAATTACAATGCAATATTTATTATTTATAATGTTATAGGAAAATAACTAATTTTTTATTCATAAATTTATAAAAAAGTCTGAACAAGAAAATTGAAAGAAGACAATTAACTGTAATTATAAATTTTGAAAAAAAAAAAAAAAAAAAAAAAAAATGAAAAATGTTAAACACTATTAGATTATTTAATGACAAGAATAGTATAACATTTTTGTTAATTCTCAAAAAAAATTTTTTCTTTTTAAATAATAAAAATTTCTGAGAGATTATACATTAATCGTGGTGTCAAGACAAAAATTATCCTTTGGACCAAGTTTTATGGGTATGTTTGTTAAACTTTGCCAAATTTTTCCAGTTTGAAATTACTAGTTATGAAAAGGACTTGAACAGTATTAATTCATCAAATTCTATACCTTGTCTCTTGAGACATCTATGGCTGAATTGGAAAGAGGAGTTTCAGAAATATGGGAAGCAAGTTTTGAGTTTTACTCAATTAGAAGCTACTCCCTTATTTCAATTTCATGCTTTGATGATTGCAAGGTATGATTGAGAAATTTGTGATAAGATGAATATCAATCCAAAATGAATCTAAATAATTTAGAATTTGAACAAGTAAAGAATTTTAAATGGGAAGACAGGATCCAGAGAAATTCTTTAAGTTAATTTGAAAAAAAAAAAAAAAAAAACAAAAAAAAAAAAAACATTTGATTTTTATGTTTACTGCATTTAATCTGAGTTTGAAAGAGTTGGATTTATTACTGTAAAAAGTTAAGGGAAGATAACATTAATTAGATTCAACATAAGTAAATGAAAAAGTCAAAAGTGATAGAAACTATCAATGAAATCTTTTTTAATACATTCATTGCTAAGCACATCATATTTCATTAATACTTACCTTCAAGTTTTCAGAGTAATTTCAGTTTTGTCTGTTTTTATATGTACAGGTGACTTTTGCATCAAAATATTTAAATACTATTTGCAATATCAGAGACTAACAAATAATCACTATGCTAAGAACATGTAAAAGGGGGGGGAGAAGAGAGGTTATGAATATTCAAGAGAAAGAAATGCTACTAACATTACAAAAAAGGAAAAAGGTTATTAACATTACAAAAAGAAAATTTTTTATTTTTATTAATACCTTCAATATCAACATTTTTTTTCTTTTGTTGCTTAACAAATAACATTAATCTCCTTTGGGGATGAATCTATCAACAAAAGAAAGGTTTAAAATGAAGCTTCTTTTATACAAGTTTAATTACACCTACCTGGTATAAGAAATTGATTAAGAAAAGTGCCTTTCCAGTTGTAATTTAAGTGTGGTATTTTACAATTAAATTGTTTTTGAGGGTATACATATTTTTTTTTTCAATAGTAATTTCTTGCTGTAAAAGGTCACTTCAAAGACTCAAATAACCACATGCCATTTTAGGTGACAATTCTTGGGTTAAACTTATGAAATCAATTCCTTTGTTATTAATCAGGCCTGTAAGGCTCAATAATATAAAGAACTTATTTTCTGACACTCCTTAAATCCATCATGTAAATCCCATTGCTTATTTTTTTTTTCGTAATATCTCAGTTAAAATCTAATCTAAAATGAAATTCAATCAGCTGACTAATTTTGATAAATCCTGCCATGAACTTCATTTAATAGGACATTACCTTTTAGTGATTGACTAGTACTTCGAACTACACACAATCATTGAAAACAAATTTTATTACAAAGTATTGAAAGTGCAATGTAATAAAAGTTATTTTTTTACGAAGATGGGAACCCTTAAGCAAGCTGGAACTTGTATTATGTCAACTTTCAGTTTTTTTCATTTGAAGTTGACAAAAGGCACAATCCTTTAATATAACAATGTAGCTATGGTGTGTATGCATCTATCATTAATTTAGCTTACATATGTAAGGAACTAATTATTCTATAGAACTAGTATGACTTAGTACAATCAAAATAGTCAGCAACAAAGAGGAAAAAAAAAGGAAAAGCTTAATATTTGCTGGATATTTGATATCACATCTCTACAAGATTGATATATAAGCTTATGTATAAGGGTTAGATAATTTTCACCCTCCTCCAACAAAAAAAAGAATAAATAAAAGTGTTAAAAATTGAATGAAATTTGGAAAATTAATTCAGAAGTTAAATACTGTTTATAAAAGTGGGTGCTGAAACATTCTCAGTTCAACCAAGAATTTTGAATCCAAAAGATCTCTATCTATAAAAAGGCAGGATGTGCGTGTGTAACAAATGCACGACCGCAATTTTGACGGATTTGCACCAAAATTTACATGCATATGCTCCAAGTTAGCGGGAAGGCCAAGACCGACTCTGCATTTCCCAACTCCCATCGATAGTGGAAATAATCGATTTTTTCATGCTTCTATGGCAGTTTTCATGTAGTTTGTGGCCATTTTGTACTGGTGAGAGTGAGAGCCAATAACTGGCTGCCACGAATAGGCAGGAAGATTCTATTGGCCAGCGTGAGAGCCAACAGCTGACTGACACGAATGTTAACTAGCATGCAAAAAATATCGATAGCTGCATTTGTCACAAGTAGGAAAAATTTAAATCTGCATGGCACTTTACTCCAATTGGATCATTCGCTTGCTTAAATTCAATGTTGATTCTGATTCTGCAGAACTGGGTTGGGTGTGAAAAAGTATTATTAACATTCTTTTTTAAAGCTGATCGTTTTGTATTCATTTTGTTTAGTTCTTTTTTTGTAACAGATTTAATGTTTAGTATAGAGCTTAGAAAAAATTTGCAGCATGAGATAGGCAAAAAGTAAGGCATATAGCAACATCAGCACAGGAAAGAGAACTCCTTTAAAGGCAAGGAAGGGCAAAAATATTTTAAGTCAAGTGATAGCTGTACGAGTCGTACAATTTTTGAATCAAGCACGGGCAACGCCAGGCCATGCTGCTAGTTAAGAAATAA
>OZ010580.1:131806999-131821999 GCA_963932145.1 Acanthosepion lycidas | reverse complement strand
GTGAAAGGAATAGAAGATAGTGCAATATATAAGTATCAAATAGGTAGATGCAAAAATAGTGGCATAAATTGAAGGGGGTGCTGGAAAGTTCTCAGTCTAACCAAGAAGTCACCCCCCCCCAAAAAAAAGTTTGGTCAATTTTTGTGAAGTGCATCAAGCTGAAAAATTTTCCAGTATCTTTTTGTATATACAGCAGAAAAACGTGCTTAACAAAACTTATATGCAACTATCTTATAGTTAGCACAACCGTTACACTGCTAGTACCTCATACATAATGGACTATTCCATTTTGATCACATGAAAAGATGGAAAAGACATCAGAGATGCTACTTGGTTTTAGTGAGAAACTCAGAGGGAAACAAAATTGTTTAATGTCAGTTTTAGTGAAATGGAAAAATTTATCAATTTCAAATCTTTTCATCCTTCTTTAAATAACGACCAGCATTAATATTTCTGATTGTTATTGCAATAATTTGTTAAAGTTAAGCTCAAATATTTAGCGATGTGATAAGGGAATATCTACAGATATTTTATTGTTGTAGAACTCGCCATGTGCTTATTCAATCGTTAACATAAGAATTAAAATTCATCAGAAACTTCAAATAGGAAAATTGTCAAATTTTCCTGGGTATTTCTAGTAGATAATAAAAATTACTAGTAGTCTAATTACTTACATAATGCAGCTGCCAAATGTAGTTACAATCCTGTAGATTGATGACTTGAGAGCTGAACGGAATGCATGTCGCAACATGAGATCATAGGAAGTGTTAACATTGTTTGGACTTCGTCGTCCAAGATTAGAAGTTAATTTGAAATGTCTCTCTACATTCTGGAAAAAAAGAAAAAAACAAAAACATTAAGCCTTCGTATAACGAATTTATTTCTTTTTCGTGTTACTTTCTAATGTATTAGTTAAGCTATTTAAATCTTGTTCATAAAGATTAAACAAAAACAAAAAAAAACTGTTCTGATTGAATTTTTTGATTTCTACCGTGTCTGCACATTTATTTACCATAATGTTTAACTAACTCATCTTGATAATGTCAAAATTATAAAGCCCAAAACAAGGAGACATGATACATTCAAGTAGAATAACAAGTGAAACATCAATTCAAACTGTATTTGTGATGTGTTTTATACAAGGGAGGTAAATGCCAAATGGTTTATTGTAATACGAGTTTATCACTATAAAATATAATGTTTGAATACACACCACTGTAGTAGTAGGAGTATATTATTACAAGGTGTTGTATTTTTAATGGTAATTCATGTCTACCGGCCTGGGCATTTGAGAGTTTTTTTTTTTTTTTTAATCAATTCACTTTAAGCAAAAGTGATAACGTCACTAAAATGCAAGGGGCTACTGGGAGTGAAAGAGAATAAAAAGAATTTAGAAGAAACCGGAGTTAGTCCTAAACAAGGAACAAGTGATAAGCCTCTACTCCAGTTCAAAAGACCAGGGAGCAATATGAGCTGGATGATAGGCAAACCTATCTATTCCTATTGATGAAAAAAAAAAAAAAAAAAAAAAAAAAATTAGTAAATAAAATTTCAGAGTTCAGATGAAGATGTTAGAAGTATAGTGTGGAAGTAGACTTGAGAAGGAACCGGAAACCCAATCCTAAAGAGGAAACAAGGGATAAACCTCTACTCCTGTTCAAAAGACCTGGGTGGAGTGTTAAGCAGATTGTACCTTTTGGCAAAGTTGTATGACCTTCCACATTGGGGAAAACTCCCACCATTAAGCTAAATGTGTTTTAGACTACTCTGCCATGAAAGACTTCACCACAAAAAAAGAAGTAAACATCTTTGTTAAGACCTTTTGTAGCCCATTACAAAAAAAAAAAAAAAAAAAAAAAAAAAATGAATTCTTTTCTAAAGTATTAATGTGCTAACAGTATACTGAGACATAACACTTTAAATATCAAAATTACTGTTACCTCCCCAAATTTAACATGTTTTAAAAATTAGTGTATTATAAATTTCCAGTGAGGTAAAAGAGTTTATTATATAATAAATAAAAAAAGCATTTAGCTTACTCCTTGTTATCAGTAAAGGTATGGATTTCAATAAAAGGCATAACATTCACTTCTCAATCAAATTTGGAACTACCCAACCCTCACTTTTCATCCTTGAGAGAGTTCAAAAGCGTCTATAAACCCTTGTGAGTTATGAATTATTTTCCACTCAACAACCACTTTACTACAGACAAAATGTTGAAAGTCTTTTGCTACTCTTCCTTTGTCCACACTTTTCTTTCTTCCACAAAGTGGAATAAGCTCCTAAGATGCTCTCCTGATCACTACAATCTTAACCTCTCCAAGACTAGTGTCAAATGTGATCTGCCTCAGGTATCCTGCACCCACCCCCTCACAGCCATACAACCTCATTCTGTAACCTCCAACCTTGAGTGTCCCTTGAGTCTTGCATTAGGTGAACAATAGTGCATTAAAAAAAAAAAAAAAAAAAAAAAAGCATTTTTTGGCACTTTACACACCTTGCATTTTTTATTGCAAAACTCTTAACCTTAAGGAATTTTTATTCAAATTTGTCTTTTTCAGCAACTAGATATTTTTTTCCTACATGTACAGCTACAATCTTTAAATAACTGATACTAATATGTAATTCAAAATTATTCAAGGCTTAAATGAATCTTACCTCATACAAGGATAACAGAACATCAAGTATAAGTGGCAGATTTTGTTGTACAATTCCAAGAGAATCTTCAATAAGGGAAGCAGCCACAAGACAGGACAAACCTGAGGGAAAGTTGTGAAATATATTCAAATATAAGAATTAAAGAGATTATGCAATATAAGTTAGAATTTTTATTAGTCATTCTTTAATTCATTAACATCTGCCATCCCATATTTTGGATGGTGGACTTTAATGGGCTACAGCTAGCAATCTATAAATTTTTTCTCTATAAACCTATATAAAGAATGCCAGATTTTTATAATGTGGATTGGATTTTAAATGAAGTACACATTATAAAAATCTGGTATTCTTTATATAGGTTTATACAGAAAAAATATTTCTGCTTGCAAGAAACAAAATGGTTGTTTCTAATTGAACAGTTACCTTAACTCCTTGTAAATTTCAAGGAGTTAAATTGATCAAGTGTTCAATTAAGATCAATCATTTTTTTCCATACATATTTGCAAGCAGAAATTTTTATACAGCCTTGTAAAATTTAGGAAAAAAAAAAAAAAAAAAAAAAAAAAAAAAATGCAATTTAACCAAGCCTTTTATCACAACTCACCTTCAACAGCCCATATATGAATTTGTACAGAAGAGAAGAGTTTACGTGCAGTAGCATCTGGCAAGTCACGCAGGAAATAACCAAAAACAGGTTTTTTCTTCAGAGCATCCCATATCTGAATAATATAAAATACAATTTTACAATAATGATTCATATTTATATAAAGAATCCAACATTTTGTTTAGTCCTTATTCATCTTGAGTTTTATTTTCTTTTACTTTTCTGAGAGTTTTGTAAACTGATATTTATCTTTTACTTTTCTGAGAGTTTTGTAAACTGATATTTATCTTTTACTTTTCTGAGAGTTTTGTAAACTGATATTTATCTTTTACTTTTCTGAGAGTTTTGTAAACTGATATTTATCTTGTCTAAAAAAAACTTACGGCTATTAACAATACAGGAGTGTAGCTAATGTCTACATTAAAAGATATGCACTAATTGAAAATGCATTAATCAAATATAAACAAAATTGACAAACAAAACAGTTACCAATTTTCCATTTTTAAGCTTTAGAAAATTTTTAATCGAGTGGTAACTATAAAAAGAAAATCAATTTTCAATTACTATGGTTAAACTGAAGAATGTTTTAGCACATTAATCGAGTATTGTGCATGCACTAATCGAAATTGGTATAAAACAAATTTCAAATCGAAAGTGCATTAATCAAGTGATTCCTGTACTTGATCATATAAACTTGAAATTAACCAATCTTTCTTTCTAAAGAAAAAAATTACATAAAATACAACACGATTTCATTTGTCAGTTAATTTCTAGGAAGCACACCAAGCCGCTAATAACAATCTTAGAATAAAAATAAATATAAAAAGCTTCTTACCTTGGTTGACAGGCTTATTTTTGTTTTTTCTTCTTTGTGTAGTGCACCATTTGCTGTTTAAATAATAACATTATTTTTTTTTTCTTAGTATGAAATTTAAACATACACAGAAGAATGGATTCAATGTCTGTAGCATAGTTATGCTTTATATAAGGAAATTTTTTTTAATCAATTTACAGTTGATTTGATTAGTGATTAAATTTCTTTATTAAATTGAGTGTACTGACAAGGAAAGAGATTATGTTGAAAATGTTATACAACATAAAGGCTTTTCTTTTTTATCATTAGGCTATAAACCTATTGATGCAAAAATGTACAATGCATTTTAGCAATTATTAATTTTATATACTTGTCACCTTAATTCTATTTATATTTACCCTTAAAAACAAAAAAACAATATGATCATATTGTTTTTAGAATAAAAACAAATTTTAGAATATTAACAAAATTAACATTTTTTTCTTGATTAAATACTACATATTTCCAACCAAGATTTTTGAAGTTATTTTAAATAAAAAGAATTTACAGCAGAGTAATTTTTAACAAAAATGTTATTTTATTTACATTTCATGAATTTATATAAAAATTGAAAATGATTAACATTGATAGGAATGATCTATTTCTGAGAAGCAAATATCAGTTTAATTTGAAAAGAAAATCTCCATCCTATCTTTCTTTAAACTACAATAAACCAATTTAAAGTTGTGGAAAACGTTAAAATAGATAAAGAACATCTGGAAATTATGAGCTCTTGTAAATGTTATAACTTACCAGTTTCATCAAGACTAATATTTCCCACAGATGTTGGCTTCATGTAGCCTGAAAAAGAGATGAAAATAATTAATATTTTGCACAAAGAGGGAAATCAATTTGTAAATACAAATATTAGGTTTCACCACTGAATGGTACTAAAGACATCTTGTGTAGGCAAAAATTGTAGATGCGCTGCTCATATACAGCAATTCTTTCACAAATACGCCTGATTGAAACTAAAATCAGAACAATCAAAGGAGTTGATTTTATAAATTTTAACATCAACTTATATTTATGGGCTGTATTTCAATAATAATTTTCAATTTGCTATTACTATAATCAAACTTAAGGTGTTTTTCATCTCACTGGGAACATCATTTCATATCATTTGGATAGATTTTCTAATTTACTTCAACTCAGGATAATTTTATTTTTTGAAGTAAATAACATTTCTCATTAACAGGCATCTAAAAATAAGACCCTTTAACATGGATTTGAATAAAGACTGAATAATGACATTAAACAAGTTTTACACAGATGAGTTTCTCTACCTTGTAGGCCATATTCTGTCTAGAGTCCTGATGCTGGTCATATCAATCCCTTTTAGCTAAACTGTCTGGGTGGATCCCATTTACAGGTGAAGTTGTCTTTTGGAGGTCACACGCCAGTGTATGGCTTCCTAGATGGTGTACTGCATCCTAGCTGCAATCCTTTTCATGACAGTGTTTCATTATTCCATTTCATGCAAGGACATGTGGACAATGGAAATGCAAATGCCCCTCCACAAAGGTTCAGAACTCTCTACTGCAGAATGCAGTGTTGTCATCCATTAGGAACTTCAGTGGTGGATCTTGCTTGTAGACAGAGACTCCAAGCTGGAACATAATACTTGAGGAATTTTGGCAAGTCAGTGGCCACCACACCAAGAAACATGATAGACTAGAGTTGTTAAGTGTTAGGTAAATAATATGACTTTTGAGATTTACATAGCTAGTATATGTTGTACAAGTTAACTAACAATAAGTGTTCTTATTAACAGAACACTAGAATTCTGTCTTCATTATCTTGTGGTCCAAAACTATGGTGCGGTTCATACAATTCTCTCAGTATCACACATTCATTTCCTAACTGGGGATAATAGTATAGAAGAAGGATTAAATTGTCATGATACTCACGGCTAACAGGAGCTGCTGAATTTTGTATAAGCCAGTTAGAAGTGTTGTGTTGAGGGACAGCAGCAGAGACAAAAGCATTATGATTGAATTCTTGAGTAGAGTCCTTCAAAGCAGTCAGTGTCTCTAAACAAGTGTGGTAAATCTTTGTCCAGTTCTTAGGATGACAGCCTAAAACAGAGTAACAAAAGCAATGCAAAGAATTATTTAATTAAGCATAAATTATTAACGAGTAACATTGATAGCTTCAGCATTTTTGTTAACCATCAAAATGGAGATATTTAATTAAAAAAAAGTTTTACACAGATGAGTTTCTGTCTTTTCTGTTACCTAAATAGATTATTAACAAAGAATTAAAAAAAAAAAAAAAATACACTGTTCAGAAATATTTAATAGTATTTAACAGTACATTTTAGATGTACTATAGATTCTAACTTAAGACACATTCATTATTACACTGGAAATCTGCTGCTACATATTTCTATTTTAAAGTAATTTAACATTAAGAAAATAGACTACTTTAAATTGGATATGAGTGCAGTAGCAAAAAATTCTAGTAATAAAAGATATTTACCTGGAAAGGTGGCACTGAAAATTACTTGTCGTCGGGCAAAAGAAAATCTGGATAACTGGAATAAATCTTGGAATCCAAGATACTGGAATAAAAAAATTAAAATGATGAAAAGTTACATTAAAAAGGAAAAAAATAAATGTGATACATGTAATTTACTATATTTATAGAAGAGGTGTGTTCAATACTGGAGATTGAGCATCTACAGATATAGGCAACGTGGCTATAAGAATTAACACTGGAATGGTGACTGTCAGTTTTTTGCCACAATGCAATCTTCTGAAGACCAAATTGTGGCATGAAAGTGACGGTCACAATACAATATGTCCACAGACATAAGAAATAGTGATCTATCAGATGTGGCACAAGGCCGTGAGTATTGAATTCAATACTCAGTTATAATTGATCTAGCAAGGCAAACCTGCTAGACCATATTACAAAAAAAAAAACATGGTTATTTTGTTAGCAGGAACCAACAAAATTAAGCAGAAATTTAAAAAAAGAAAAAAAAAAAGAAAAAAATAAAATAAACAAAAAAATAGTTATGAATAAAGAAGTACATTTTATAAAAATAAAGCCAATAGTTTGAAAGGGATAGAACATTTTCTATATTCATAAACAGGAAAAGGTTGTTCATGTTTTTAAACTATTGTCTATGTTTTTAATGCTTCAGCAGATAAATCTGACAAAGGCTACATAATGTATGTTGTATCTGGTGTTCAGAATTTGCTTCCTAACAAAGACAATAAAATGTGAAGAACACAGAATGAGAATATTTCATATCAGAACCCTGGAAAACATGTAAAGTGATTTTGGCAGACCAATACAAAATTTTTCTCACAAGCAGATAAAAAAGCAATAGGACTAATTTCAAATTGTATTTTTCAACTCATAAGAAAAATATTACATGATTGATGCCAATAAGTACTAAAAATAAATTACATTTTTTTTTTGTTTGCAAAAATTAGTTACTTGCACCTATCTCTTGTACTCATTCTTAATTTATTTTAAATTAAATGCATAGTATTTGTTCTCAAATTTAAATTTGTGATTCCTCCACATCCAAAATATTCAGTAAAAAAAAAAAAAAAAACAAAAAACAAAAAAAAAACAAAACAAAACACAAACAAAAAAACAAAAACAACTTTACCTGAACCCAAGGGTTATTCTTACAGGTGAGTGCATTATGAAGACATTTGTTTGAGAGATACTGAAACCCTGATTCAATATTGAATTCATAACTCTGAAAAATGGCAACACACAAAAAAAAAAAAAAAAAAAAAAAAAAAAACATCTTCAGGTTTTTAATATATTTTCTTTCTTAATCATTTAACACAAGCAAAGTAATAAAGCAAGTGGGTACTGGGTTAGAGAGAATATGAAAAAAGAAAAAGAAAGAAATGTGTTAAGGAGAAAGAACATAAAACAGGAATTAAGGCAGAAGATAATGAATGACATTGCATTTAAATTTTTGAAGATCAAGGTAGACGGAAAGAAAAAAGCCAAAAAGTTCCACGAAAGAAATGTGAGAGAAGAAAACTTAAAAACATTAATTAGTAGCTTATTTTTTCTCTAACCAATCATTGAATCTTTATAGCTTTTATCAAATTTCAGTATCAATATGTTGAGGAAACATTTGAAGGGAAACCTTGAATTTTACTAAGGAAGCAGATGATGCTGTTAATGTTCTTCCTAGAGATTGAACTTGATACATTGCTCTTTATATTAAACTATTTCTTGAAGGCTTTAATTACCTTTCTACAAAATTTTCTGAGGCGGCAGTAAATTGACCACTTAAGGAATTGAACCCAGGATTCATGACATCAAGAAACAAAACTTTACCTTGTAAGTTATTCAGGTCTTAAAGATATATTTGAAAAAGACAAGGTAAAGAGACTGGTTGAGAAAGAGAGAATGAGAGCGAGCGATCTGTCAGGGCTCATTTGGTAATCATAAATTTTTTTTTTCTTAAAACATTTTGTTTTTATAGGAAAACCATTTTTAGTAGCTTGAAATATTCACTATTAAAATTTCTGGCTGATGTTAAATAACAATTTTATTTTGGCAGAGAAAACTTGGGGTAGATATTTTTGTGCAATTATTTACAAAATACAAGATAGATATTGCCTTTGTGTTAAAGTTAGTAAATCTTTATCTTCAATTAGTTTACATTACTGAAATGTATCTTTTGTAGAGCAGCTTACCTCAGTGATATATGTTTTGAGCAGCAGAATGGATAAATTCCACAAGAAGTAAACATAAGTTCCTAATAACAAAGCTTGCAGAAATAAGTCTGGCTGAAGAAGGTTATTGATGCTTGAAAAACTTGCATTTGAACTGGAAAAAAAAAAAAAAAAAAAAAGAAGAAAAAAAAAAGATCAGGTTTGACTTTGGCTCCTGTTTGTAAAGAGTGTGTGGGATTAGCTGTTTAGTTTAAATTTACACAAGTTTTTCTTGGACGTTTCTAACTGTATAGACTTCTAACAACAGTAACTGATTATTAAAAAAAAAAAAAAAAAAAAAAAAAGCTCCATATTTGGCAAACCTGATGCACAATATTCTCAAAACTATGTGATATAAAACACATCAGATTTTTGTTTGGTGCATTTTAGCAGTTAAGTGATAACCTACCTTCAATAAACATAAGTCAATCTAATTTAATCTACTTAAGATTACAATAAAATTCTCAATCACTTAACAAAAAACTTAGAACTGTGCAGAGAGAATTTAATTTAATAATTAAGGCAATGAATATTCAGTTGGTGTAATGGATATTAGCACAGAAAGCAGAATCAGTGGGCCAAGTTCAAATTTGAGTCTAGTCTGTTGTATTCACTTTTTGCTCAAATGCCCTTGGAAAAGGCATGAACGCATTTCATCTCCCAGTCACCATGGACTAAATAGCAGAGTAAACTGGGCTCTCTAATCAGGAAAGCATAGAGAAGACAACAGGAAACTATTCCATGATATTTCTCAAGAAGTCATGGTTATTCAGAGATAGCAAAGGAAAAGAATCTGTGAAGAGCCATAATTGTGTGTGTCCTGAATGGAGGGAAGCAATCAACTAAAGAGAAAAAGTTTTAAACAAATTCTATCTAATGTGAAGAAAGAAACAGCAGTTTAATAAAAGTTAGAAACAAACTAATTGCCATTTCCAAGAACTCATGCAGTTTTGGTTATGAATATAGCACAAATAAAATATTTATTTTGAAGTTAAGAACGAATGTTAAATAAAGAGAATTTAGTCTGTTTTACTGCATTTGATAATTGGCATCTTCAGCATCTCCCATGACAAGATAGAATACTGACCAACTAAGTGACATTCGATATTGAATGACAATAAGAGAAGTTGTTTTTAATTGGTCTCATTCATTTTAGTTAACAATTAAGCAATACTTACGATATTTCAAGCCCCAAAATGCTAGCTGCCATATCTCTGGGAAGATAACCTAAGGATTAGAAATTAGTCAATAAACATCCAATGAATTTGAATAAACATAGTCGGCCATAACAAATCATTCTTGTTAAGTAGTCATAGGTATTCAAATACTGTGATAAGATGAACTGGTATATATATATAACAGTGTACAAGGATGAATTGTGTACATATTCTAAGGTGATCACCATGAGTGTGACAAAGAGGGGGAATCAGGTTTTAGTTAAAATGAAGCTTGAAGTTTTAGAAGTATCCAAGCATTAATAAAAATGCAAATTAAAGCATAAATGGACTATTGTCAACTATAAACAACTTTTGCTGCTGGCATGCAAAGTGGTGTGAAAATTATTTTTAAAATTCAATATTTTGGTATCAGTAAAATTGTATAAGGGCTCCTGAATATTCTTTAAATGAATGTGTATCACATATAAACATCTTAAGCAATAAATTCTAACTTCACAACAATTGTAGTAATTAAGTAATTCAGATTCATATGATATGAATACAAAAATTTCAATGGTACAAAAAGCAAATTTCAATAAATTTTTCAAATGAAGGATTTCAATGTAGAGTATTAGAAAAATTATTGCATTTTAATAGTAATGTATATCACTAAGTATTTTTTGTTGTGCTACAGTTATCTCGTTTACACTGGTAATGCTGGGTAGCAGTGCCTACATTATGTGAAAGAGTAGTGCAACAAGAATTGACCCCCCCTCTGCAAAAAAAAAAAAAAAAAACACTTAAAATACTGCCATACTTTATGGCATAGGCAAACTAGTAAGTATTATAAAAACATTATTACTATTATAAGTAGTACTTATCAATTCAAAGTACACCTAAATTATTCTAATTAAACATGTACCCTAGAGGTTTAATTGAAATAGGAATTTTTTTTTTTTTTTTTTTTTTTTTTAAAAATATAAGGGACTCTTCTAGGAATTAATATTCTGGTCCCGAAACAAGAGAGGAATATAAATAGAAACTAAGCTACATATTTTGAAAAAACATGACAATAGGGCAATGCTTTTTTAAATTTGTAAGAGGAAAGAAAAAGAAAAGTTATTTTTAACTTTTAAAAATTGAGTGGAATATTATTGTTAGCAGCAACCTACAATGCCCAATGTTGCTGATTGTTTCGAATAGGAAAATAATGACAAATCAACTTACCTAAAATATAAAAAACAGGATAGAATATAACCAGCTGTTTAAAAATAAGCTTAATTGATTCTATGAAGATTGGGAATAGTTGACTTTTGATGTGGAAGAACTTGGCTTGCTGTGAAGAAAAAAATGTTTATGTGAAATATCTGGTTAAAAGATTTGGAGAGAAAAAAAAAAAAAAAAAAAAAAAAAAAAACAAGAATCAGTAAACATTTTATAAGTTATGTTAAGAAGGTAAGGGGCATAAAAAACTTGGGGCAAATATTAAACCAAAGGAATGAAAAATTACAGAAAATTTGCTGCATCCCAATTGGTAGTAAGAATTCTTTGGTAGTGTTTTGAGAGGCTGCTCTGGTCAGTAGTTGCATAATATTGGGGTATTTGCAGTGCATGTTTGCATGGAGAGGTGTCCCTGCATGTACTTCCGGTGGGCAATGTTATGCTTTAGTCTTAGTCACCTTCAAGATGGTTTGTATTGCCATAGACGATGGACAGTGATAATAATATAATTATCATGGCCTTTTTTTCTAATTAAAAGTGTTGGAATTGCAGATTTTTTAGGCTTTGACTGAATAAAAACAAATTCAAGATAACTCTGGACCTTCTTAATTGATACTTTTTTCCTACTTTATCTCAAAAAATAATTCTTGAATCTTTAAGCGCAAATGCTTCATTAGAACAGTTAATCTCTTAATCATTATCTCAATATTTTACAAAGCTATATATATATATATATATATATATATGTGTGTGTGTGTGTACTTAAGCAGCAAATTCTCTTTTAGGCATGTCTGATTAAGTAAATTACAAAATTTTTATGAATGCTAAAGCAAAACTGCCAGCTGTTGCATTTAAAAAAAAAAAAAATAATTCAGTAATGGATAGCTATATATAGTTTTTGCCTTAATAGTTGCACCACTGATGGTGATCTCAGAAAGAGATGGAAGTACTTGGGGAAATAAAATTGATTTTCACTGTTACAGTGCATATCTTGCATCACTTGTAACACATGGAAAAATATCAGTGAATATGAATGGATAATGATAAAAATAAGCAGGCATAATATTTATAATTTATTTAATCAGGCATAAACACACACACACACACGTGTGTGTGTGTGTATATATATATATATATATATATATATATATAAAATGTTCACTGTACAAGACCCAAAAAACACTCCAGGTAGAAGGTTACATAGTAAGAGGAACAGTTTATGGGACATGTGAGGAAGATAATGGCCAACTCTAGACTTGAACAGGTTTAGATTGTAGTTATCAGGGAAGCATCCTTTTGGGAAGAAGCCACTTGAGTGGTACTTACATCTTGCCAATGGAATACGGGTCTTAGCCATGAAGATTAGAACTAGTGGAACTAAAAAATGTAGTTCACTTGAACACTTTTGATAGAAATAGTGATATAGAAGTGAGAGTCTTGCAACATTTTGTCTGTGGATGAAAAATAATTTATCCCCCACAAAACAGAGATGATTTTAGACTACCCATACTGTAAAGTGAAGACTGGGCAGCTCCTGCCGTATAGATGGCAGCAGTACTCCATTTTCAGCCTGATCTGGCTCTTGTAAAGATAGCGGATGCTTACCAATCTGTGTCAATTCAACTTACCTGAATAATTAAAAAATGAGTGTATTCATATTGGTTGACATAATAATGCAGATGATATAAGAGGCCTTGATAGATGGCAACCACAATCAAAAACAGTTTGTGTTCATTGAGGCATCTACCTTCACTGAAATTGAGAGAAAAAAAAATAAAATAGTTTAAGTTTTAAAAATAGTAAACATCAAAATTAGTGCAGAAAACAAAAATATATTCATAAGTCTATTGAAAGTTATATCATTTTCAATGTTATTTGTTAAATCATTTTTTGCAACATAAAAACATAAAAGGACATATTCAGATAATTTCATTAAACAGCGATTGATTTTTTTTTTATGGCTTATTAAAAGCTGAAACATATTTTGGATTGTAAGAATAATTTATTTTTCCAGATACAAATCCTACCATTTAACCCATAGTTGAGAGGAGAAGAGTATTTCCATGTAAGTTAATGTAATGAACTCAACTGGAATTTGAACTTGGCTCCTGTGGAGCCGCTATCCATTACACCGGTTTCATTAAATAATGATACAAACAAAAGTTCTAATTTTTATTATCATTTTGAAAATTGTGCAAAAAAAAAAAAAAAAAAAAAAAAAAAAAAAATCAATATCCTACATAATTTACTTTTTTAACAATAAATCCAATATTTACATTGCTACATGCGCAACAACATATTTCAGGATCTGAATTTATTAGATTCAGTCTATTTTTTCAAAAACATTTTAATAAATTGATTATTATTCAAGTAGTATATAAACTTAATATTTCTAAGAGTGTTTAAAAGTCTTCAAGCTGACCAATTTCTCAAAAGTTAAACAAATATCAGAATTCTCTTTTATAAGGAACAAAATACTCAAAAAGGTTAATGAAAAAAAAAAAAAAACATGTCGAACAAGGGAAGTAACTTTTTCCAAGCTGCTCTCTGTGCCACGTCCCTTCAGGACCTGAGTGATCATTACTCTCCAACACTCCCTATCCCATGCGGCCTTTAGCAGTTTTTCTCTTTGCTAAAGCTCACACTTGTCATTCTGCCATCCATTCACACTTAGCTTGTCAGGTTGATGGCAACATTTAAAAATCAGATTTTTTTTTTCCTTGGACAAATCTGCAGAATTGATCTAAGCTTCATTACAAGGAGGTTCTTAATGGCCCATTCAGTTATCTTCCCCAGGCAGGATGTAAATTTGACTTATTTTGAATATGTTGCTTACTGTCTGAGAATTGTAATAAAAAGCAATAGAAATTAGATGGAAGAAATATTAGTCAAAAATTAGTAAGCCTTTTCCACTTTTCTCATACACAGCTGTTGGGTCTGCAGATTAAGTTGGTCATTCTTACCTATTTTTTTTTTTATCTTTAAATCAAATATGTCAATATGATCTCAATCATTATCTCTACTAGGTAATAATTAGAACTATCTTAATTGAATGCACACCAAAACCAGTATGAACAACACTATACTTTTGCAGATAAACTGTCTCACGTGCACATACATCTCTGCAAAAGGTTAAGGCATCTTAAATAGTTTGCACAAAACTAATGTTATGGAAAAGCATGACATATTAATGATAAACACCTTTAAGAAAGGTAAAAATACATATACATACCCCCATATAAAATAATTCTGCACCAGTAGCACAACTGAGTTTCATGCACAATGCAGTCTTCAGGTGCTGAGTAGAGGCTGACCATTACATAATCTAATCAGCATGTAAAGATTGCATTGTGCGCGAAACTGAGGCATGCTACTGGAGAGGGACTTTCAATATACACTCTAGAGGGCATTGTCAGTGATGTTCTGAATTGGGTCATTGGGCAGTTCTGGGTCTTTCAAACATCATACTCCCCTCACCAAGTTGACCCCATCAGAGTTGATCAGTCTCTGATGCACCCCCATCTAAATTAATAGCCTGCAGACACTGACTTATATTAGGCAAACCATACCCCTTTGTCACGCATTTGATTGAAGTTGACCAATAGCCAACCGCAATGGCATGAACTCTATACAAGTCGTTTATGGGGGATTTTTACTTTTTCTTTTTTTATGTGGATACTGGTCGAATACTCGGAAGGTAATTATGTGTTTGCCGTTTTTTTTTTCCCCCTTTTTTTTTTTTTTCAAGTGTCGTCTCCCCAATAATATGTAATAGCTGTTATATTTCACTGAGCACTATTTCATTAA